>OU342746.1:442315174-442781544 GCA_910589775.1 Avena eriantha
ATCAAGCTTTTTCTGGCGCCGTTGTCGGGGAGTCAAGAACATCTTCACAAGGGGAGTCCCTCATAACCAATCTCTTTACTTTGTTGTTTTTGTTTTGCTTAGTTTTCTTTTTTGCTTTGTTTGCTTGTTTCTTTATCAAAAACACACAAAAAATTAGTTTTGCAAGTTGCTTTCTTATTTGAAAACCCAAAAAATGACTACTCTTGAAAACACTAAGTTGTGTGACTTCACTAGCACCAACAACACTGATTTTATGAGCACACCTATTGCTCCACCTGTGGCTGAAATACTTTCTTTGAGATAAAACCTGCTTTACTCAATCTTGTTATGAGAGAGCAATTTCTGGTATTGGTAATGAAGATGCTGCTTCCCATGTAAATAACTTTGTTGAACTTTGTGAGATGCCAAAGCATAGGGATATAGATGGTGATATTATTAAACTGAAATTGTTTCCTTTCTCTTTGAGAGGAAAAGCTTAAGAATGGTTCAATTCCTTAACTAGGAATAGTATTGATTCTTGGACTAAATGCAAAGATGCTTTTATTGGAAAATACTATCCTCTTGCTAAGATTATATCCGTGAGAAGTGAAATAATGAAGTTTAAACAACTTGATAATGAGCATGTTGCTCAAGCTTGGGAAAGAATGAAATCTTTGGTAAAGAATTGTCCCACTCATAGACTGACTGCTTGGATGATCATCCAAACTTTTATGCAGGATTGAACTATTCTTCAAGGAACCTATTGGATTCAGCTGCTGGAGGTACCTTTATGACCATCACTTTGGGTGCTACAACAAAACTTCTGGACAATATGATGGTTAATTATTCTGAATGGCATACTGAGAGAGCTCCACAAGGTAAGAAGGTAAATTTTGTTGAGGAAACCTCCTCCTTGAGTGATAAGATTGATATTATTATGTCTATGCTTGTTAATGGGAAAGCCCATATTGATCCAAATAATGTTCCTTTAGCCTCTTTGGTTGCTCAAGAAGAGCAAGTTGATGTGAACTTCATAAGAAATAACAATTTTGGCAACAATGCTTATGGTAATAATGCTTATAGGAACAATTTTGGTAACAACAATTATAAGCCATATCCTCCCAACAATGGTAATGCTTATGGAAATTCTTACAACAATAATAAGAGTGCTCCCTCTGAACTTGAAGTTATGCTTAAAGAGTTTATTAGTAAACAAACTGCTTTCAATAAAACTATTGAGGAAAAACTCTCTAATGCTGAAAGAAATATAGCATCTTTGGCTAAAGCTCAATCTACTTTGAATAAAATGGCTGCTAAACCTGAAACTAATGAGAATCCCTTTGCAGCTACTAATGCCATACAAGTAAGAATTGATGAAAATGTTAGACTATTAGCTGAATTACATGCTAAGTGGGAAAGAGAAGATGAAATTGCTAAAAACATTAGTGTTTCTACTATCACCACCACTAGTGTTGAGGCTAGTAATAGTTCTACTACTTTAGATGATAAAGTTGATTTTGATCTTGATGGTTGCAATATCTCTGAAGTTATTAAGTTCCTACAAAAGCTTGCTAAAAGTCCTAATGCTAGTGCTATGAACATGGCTTTCAAAAAACACATTACTGATGCTCTCATAAAGATTAAAGAAGAAAAGATGAAACATAAGGCTTCTATTCCTATAAAGCAAGAAGATGGTTGGGAACCCATCATTAATATGAAAGTGAATGACTTTGATTTCAAAGCTTTGTGTGATCTTGATAGTAGTGTTTCTATTATGCCTAGAAGGATTTATGATATGTTTGATTTGCCTCCTCTTGAAGATTGTTAGTTGAATGTCCCACTTGATGCTAATGCTAAAAAGAAACTCACGGGGAGTCTTAATGATGTTCTTATTATGGTTAACGATTCCTATGTCCCCGTTGATTTCTATGTTTTGGATGTTGAATACAATGCTTCTTGTCCTATTACTTTGGGAAGACCTTTTCTTAGAACTGTTGGTGCCATCATTGATATGAAAGAAGGCACCATTAAATATCAACTCCCACTCAAGAAAGGTATAGAACACTTCCCTAAAAAGAGAGAAAAGATTTCTTTTGCTTCTCCTATGAAAACAAAATTGGTCTTAATGCTTCTTCATTTGAGACACTTGATTCTTTCTTTGCTTCTTATGCCTAACTTAAAGGCGTTAAAGAAAAGTACGTATTGGAAGATATCCCAAAAGTTTTAGATGAGTCTTGGAAGTTATTACCTCTGTAATAACCTCTCCCTATCCTTTTATTTGCTTTTTGTGCCAAGAGTAACCTCTAATGAGAGTGAAGTAATGATTGGGAAAGTTGCTGTCCTGAAACAGATTTTTGTGCTTCACCGTAAAATTCGTCAGAGATCTATGTATGTAGGATTGAGCTGTAATGTTTTGTGCTTATGCCCCAGGTTCTTATCTAACGTTCGTTAGTTCAACACTTTTTTATTTGAGCAATAGAAGATCTTCGAAAAAATTCGTCTTTACCTGCTGGTCTGTTTTGACAGATTTCTGCCATTTTCTGCATTTGCTTCTTGTTGGTTCCTTTTTGAGTTCTTTTGGGGAATTGAGCTTTTTTATGGAAGTGCTACAGTAGCTAGTGTTCTAATGGAAGTTTATTTGGTGTTAGAACTGAACCTTGAGACTTATTTATCTTGAGTGCACTAATGTTGCTAATGAGATTGTGTGTAGTTTTGTATGAAGGAAAAATTTCAGGTGTATGGAAGGAATGAGTAATGAGATGAAGGATGGACTAAAGCTCAAGCTTGGGGATGCCACGCGTGTCACCCCAAGAAATATCTAAGAATTACAAGCGTCAAAGCTTGGGGATGCCCAAGGCATCCCCTGCTTCATCAATAAAAATCCCAGGTTTCTTCCAAACGCTTCATTTTTATTGTTTCATGCACAATTGTGTTTTTCTTGGAGCGTCTTCTTTTTCGTTTTTGTTTTGGTTTTTAGTTTGCTTGGTTTGCTTAGTTTTATGAATAAATTGGTTAGACCCCCTCTTTCATACTTTGGTTTGCAAATAGTTTGGTTTGGTTTGGAAAAGAGTAGGAAAGTTCATACTTATGTGGTACAAGAGCTCATTTTTTACTGTGGCCTATGCTTTGTCATGCCATGATTGATATTGTTTTAGTGTTATGCTTAGTATTATTTGCTGTAGCATGACTTGTTATAAACAATTGAGATTGCTTAATGTGCCTTGGATGAATCATGCGTTGTTTTAGCATATTAAAGCATAGTATAGTGGTATTCTCCTTTGATGCTTTATTTGGGTTGACTTGGCGCATGCTCACACCATGTTATGACTATCCAAAGTCACCATATACTTTATGATCCTTTAGTTTACAACTTGTAGTATCACTTTATGCTTTGATCAATGATGTTTTGTCGCTCTGCATGATTATGGCCATTATTGCTCTCTTAGTTTGTCGCTCCCAGTCTTTTGTTAGCTTCTAGAACAAAGTATGAGTTCCACTCATGCATCCAACTCCCTAAACCAAGTTATTCCAAAGAGTCCACCATACCTACCTACTAGCTTATGCTATTCCAAGTATATTCATGCTTTTGTTTACCTTCCACTTGTTATGAGAAAACTAGTGATTAAAGCTCTCACGAACTTGATGGCACACTTTACTTTATTGCCTCTAATAAACTTGAACCATTGGGTCCTTCTTTGTTGCGTATATGCTTGCGCTTTATAAGTTGAAATTAGCAGAACCATGTACCATGGAGAACGCTTTCAACATTGCACTTGTACTTTGTACCCCGTTGATATCATGTTCTTTTGCTTACGGATCCCGGCGGTGTGACATAAAAGTGGAACTTGTAAGATCATGGAGTTTGTATGTGCGTTAGAGAAACGTCTGAGCCGCTAGCCTAAGCCATGCCTAATCATGGTGGAAACTTGCAGCATCACCATAATGAGCACTCTATGAAGCATCCTCAATAAAAACCTCTGCAAATAGCAAATAAAAAGATCGCTGAGATGCTCATTGTCTGCTTGCCTTGTCATTTTGATTATGGGAAAGCTCCTGTATCATGTGCAAGGGGTACCCCGTTGGAGGTTCTTAATGATACACATATACTTACAATGATAAGAGCTTACTCGTGACTAAAGTTGAGTAGCATGATTATCGGTCTTCGTAAGTAAGGGGCATGAGATTTCGGTTTATAACTTCTCAAGCATATCCTCTTAGTTGTGTCACTTTAACCTTAATCACCTTCAAGATGCTTATGATAGGGGCAATGACAACTGAAAACTACAAGTACCATAATTTTGGGAATCTCTTTATGAGACTTGAATCCCTACTTCCTTTTACAAAAGGCCTTTCTTCCACCATTATATTGAGTCTCCACCTTCTATCTTTATGCACCTACTTTGAGAGCATAGTGACCATTCTTAGTTCTATGTGCATTGTCCCAAGACTAGTTGATTGATGCATAACTTGTTATTGCTTGTTTTAAACTATTGTATCTAGTCACTCTTATGAACTTTGAAGGTGTCCTATGCATTTATATTTGCTACTCTATTGAGGGACAAGCTGAATACTACTATGTTCTTTATGTGAAACAAACAAACGTCTTGCAAAGCATTGTTATTCATGAATCTTTTGTTTTTGCCTTTTCATGTTGCATCATAGTTTCTTTTCTTATTGCTAGAACTTTGTCTTTCATGTTATGATTGAAGTACTATGATCCTAGCTTTGAATGTTTTGCAAATACTTTGATCAAGTCTTTGATGGTGCATGTCACCTCAAAAATTATTCTTTCTTTTTATCACTTACCTACTCGAAGACGAGCAAGAGTTAAGCTTGGGGATGTTAATACATTGCAAATGTATCTATAATTTTTGATGTTCCATGCTTGGTTTTATCCACTTTCTTGTGTTTTGTTCCAACGTTGGAGTACTTTTCATATGATTTCTTCGACTAACCTATTAACAAGAGCCACAGTGCCAACAGCCTGTTTTCTGCTGTTTTTGGTTCCAGGAAAGTCATAAAATGATATTCTCGGAATTGGACGGGACAAAAGCCAAAGTGCCTATTTTTCCGGAAGGGATCAAGTGCCAGAATACGAGATGGAGAAGGGCCAGAGGGCGGCCACACCACCTGGCCGCGCGGCCAGGCCTGGCCCGCGCCAGGGGGTGGTGTGGCCAGCCCAGGCAGCCCCTCGGCCTCTCCTTCCGCCTATATATTGCCCTCGGGACGAAAACCCTAAGTACCCGATCAAAAATCCACGAAAGAGTCTGTAGCCACCGTCGTCTCCATCCCTAGATCGGGAGGGATCTGAAGCTCTTCCCGGCACCCTACCGGAGAGGGGAATTCACCCTGGAGGCCTTCTTCATCACCATGCAAGCCTCCGGTGTGATGCGTGAGTAGTTCATCCTTAGACTACGGATCCATGTAGTAGCTAGATGGCTGGTTCTCCTCCTTTGTGCTTTCATGTTTAGATCTTGTGAGCTCCGTTCATGATCAAGATCATCTATTTGTAATTCTGCATGTTGTGTTTGCGGGGATCCGATGGATATTGAGATGCTATTTTAGATTGATTATTGATTCTATCATGTCTTTGTTATTTGTGATCTTGCATGCTTTCCGTTGTTAGTAGCTATCTTGGCCAAGTAGATGCTAGCAACTCCAAGAGTTAGTATTTATGCTCGATAGTGGGTTCATGCCTCTAGTAATCTGGGGAAGTGACAGAAATCTCTAAGGTACTAGATGTGCTGTTGCTACTAGGGAGAAAACAAAATTCCTTTGTTCATAGAACAATCGTATTGTTTACTTTACACGCAGTTCGTAAAGCAATAATCTGTTGCTTGCAACTTAATACTGGAGGGGGTTTGGATGATAACCTGAAGGTGGATTATTAGTCATAGATGCAGTTGGATGGTGGTCTATGTATTATGTTGTAATGCCCAATCAAGTCTCAAAGGAGTGAAGATGATTAGTATATGCATGTATTGCTTTCTCGGTGTTTGTCAATTGCCCCGCTGTAATTTGTTCACCCAGCATGTTATCTATCTTAAGGAGAGCCACCTCTAGTGAACTATGGATCCCGGTCCTTGTCTTTTACATACAATCTACAATCTTTTACTGCTTTGTGTTTACTTTCTGCAAATTTTACTTCTTTCCATTCGATACGTTTAATCCTTTGTTTTCCACAAAACACGGTGAGATTGACAACCTCATCGCAAGTTGGGGACAAAGTTCTGTGGTTGTGTTGTGCAGGTCCCCACGTTGCTACTAGCACCGGTAGTGCGCCCTGCCAAAGCTCAGCTAGTAACACCTTTGGGGTGTTTCCTTCCTCCTACTGGTTCCATTAAACCTTGGTTTCATAACTGAGGGAAAACTTGCTGCTGTGCTCATCGTACCTTCCTCTTGGGGTTCCTAACGAGCTCTACGTCGAACGACGAGCACATCAAACGCCTAGGCTGCTAGCCTAAGCCATGCCTAATCATGGTGGAAACTTGCAGCATCACCATAATGAGCACTCTATGAAGCATTCTCAATAAAAACCAATGCAAATAGCAAATAAAAAGATCGCTGAGATGCTCATTGTCTGCTTGCTTTGTTATTTTTATTATGGGATAGCTCCTGTATCATGTGCAAGGGGTACCCCATTGGCGGTTCTCGATGATACATATGTACTTACAATGACAAGAGCATACTTATGACTAAAGTTGAGTAGTATGAGGTTCGGTCTTCGTAAGTAAGGGGCATGAGATTTCGGCTTATAACTTGTTAAGCATATCCTATTAGTTGTGCCACTTTAACCTTAATCACCTTAAATATGCTTATGATAGGGGCAATGAGAGATGAAAGCTAATAAGTACCATAATTTTTGGAAGCTCTTTATGAAACTTGAATCTCTACTTCCTTCTATGAAGGCCTTTCTTTACTTTTATGTTGAGTCTCCACATTCTACCTTTATGCACCTACTTTGAGAGCATAGTGGCCATTCTTAGTTCTATGTGCATTGCCCAAGACTTGTTGATTGATGCATAGCTTTGATATTGCTTGTTTTAAACTATTTGTATCTAGTCACTCTTATGAACTTTGAAGGTGTCCTTTGCATTTAAGTTTGATACTCTATGAGGGACAAGCTGAATGCCACCATGCTATGTTTTCTTTATGTTAAACAAACAAACGTCTTGCAAAGCATTGTCATTCATGAATCTTTTGTTTATGCCTTTTCATGTTACAACATAGTTGCTATGTCTTATTGTTAGACCTCTGTCTTTCATGCTATGTTGAAGTACTATGATCCCAGCTATCCATATTTTACAAATACTTTGATCAAGTTTGTGATGGTGCGTGTCACCTCAAAAATTATTCTTTCTTTTTATCACTTACCTACTCGAGGACGAACAAGAGTTAAGCTTGGGGATGTTGATACGTTGCTAATGTATCTATAATTTTTGATGTTCCATGCTTGGTTTATATCTACTTTCTTATGTTTTGTCCACAGTTTGGAGTATTTTTATACACTTTCTTGGACTAACCTATTAACAAGATGCCATAGTGCCAGTTGCCTGTTTTCTACTGTTTTTGGTTCCAGGAAAGTCAGAAAATGAATATTCTCGGAATTGGACCGGACAAAAGCCAAAGTCGTTATTTTCCCGGAAGACTCACGGAGCCAGAAGGAGAGACGGAGAGGGGCCATAGGGTGGCCAAACCACCCCTGGGCGCGGGTCCCCCTGGTCGTGCCAGGGCATGGTGTGGGCCCCCTGGCCAGCCACCGACCTTGGTCCTTCACCTATAAAATCCTCCCGATGCAAAAACCTTAACTCGTCAAGCCTCTAGCCATGAAAAGTTCCGCAGTGCCGCCGCCACCGAAGGGGAGAATCGAGGGACAGAAAGTCTCTGTTCCGGCACCCTGCCGGGACGAGGAAGTGCCCCCGGAGCCATCTCCATCGATCTCCATCGCCGTTGCTGATTCCCATGATGAGGAGGGAGTAGTTCTCTCTCGAGGCTAAGGGTTCTACCGGTAGCTATGTGTTAATCTCTCTCTATGCATGATCATATTGTGATCATGTGCTTTGTAATCAAGTAGATCTACCTTGCTACTCAAGTGCTTTAATAGATCTCTGCTCTCCCCATGTGTGTGAAGTTGACAGTGTGCACACCATGGTGGCACTTAGGCTAGAGATTACAAATACTTCTTATGAATTATATTTGGAACCATCTAGTGCTCAAGGTGACAGTGTGGGGTTATCTAGATGTGGAAAGCGAACTTTGAGGTGTGATGTTATAGCCCTACCAATGATTAGAGTGTCCAACCGGAGAGTAGTTAAGAGTAGTATCATAAAGAGAAGATATTTATATGAGAGTGTTCACTAGTGAAAGTATGATCCCTAGGCCTTGTTTCTAAGCATTGATACACCGTTTGCAATTAGATATGTTACATATTTGCTTACTTCCATCTTTATTTCAGTTTGCCTTTAGCCTTTTCCCACGTCAACCACATGCCATCATGCTATTTTCTGGCACCGTTACCACTTATAATTATCCATACCACTTGTATTTTACTTTCTCTTCACCGAACTAGTGTACTTATACACCTGACAAGTGTATTGAGTGTGTTGGGGACACAAGAGACTTCTTGTATCTTGATTGCAGGGTTGCTTGAGAGGGGATACCTTTGACCACTTCCTCCCTAAGTTCGATAAACCTTGGGTGATCCATTTAAGGGAAAACTTGCTGTTGTTCTGCAAACCTGTGCACTTGGAGGCCCAACAACTGCCTAGAAGAATAGAAGTGCGTAGACATCAGAGGCGATCCTCACGGTTAAACGGGTGTGCGGGTCTGTGGCAGGAAATGTGGAGCATGGCATGTGTGGCCCGGAGTGGACACGGCATGGCACATGTGCCGGTACTGGACGCACAGACGCATGCCAAGAGGGAACTTTCCTGGGGTGTGCTTGATCAATGAGGGCATCGATCTTCTAAAGGGTGGGTGTATGTGAGATCCATGCACATGGCTTAATAAGATTGATAGGATACTCATATCAACAAGTTGCAACTTCTTTTCCGGAAGCTCATTCGAAAAGAACTCTAAGGTTAAGTGTGCTTAGCCTAGAGAAATTTTAGGATGGATGACCGACCGGGAAGTGGGTACCGGGTGCACACGAGTGAGGACAAAGTGCGCAGAAAAGCCTAGTGTTGGTCCGTGGGGCCAGTCTAGATATTCTATTAAGCTGCCAGGAGTGACACCCCGGGACCTAGTGAACGGGGTGTTACAAGAACATCTTGCACGGGCTAGTCTTTGGGATGGTGCTACAGCCTGGGGGAACTCTAGTGAGGCTCTGGTCTGCGAGAACTCCAACGAGTCTCCGGCCTGGGATTTCTACTCGGACGATGATGACGGTGATTGGTGACCCTTCATGTGGCAAAGTCAGCGAGTTAGTAGAAAATAACATTGGCGGCGGTCTAGGGCTGGGGCGTCAGGGTTAGGAATATATAGTCGGCTGGGCTAGGCTTTGTATTTACCCTTTTTCTTAATCCAATAATTTTTGGAGTTTACGCACTAATAAATAAATAAAGTCTGGATTTATTAAATCCTCCATGATATGTTAAAACTCTTAATCGAGCAATCATGATCTTAGATTTTCCATATGACCTATCGATCTAAAAGTCAACCTTTGGTCAACTATTTCCTTTTTTTTCAAAAATAAACTTTTGAAATTCCGGGGTATTACAGATAATGTCCAAATTATTACGATTGTCCTTTGTTATAATTAATGTACTTATCTGTTTGGGTAGCTGCGGTTTTATCTCATGTTGCCATATGGTTACCTACTATTGGTCATGATCTTCCGAAGATCAGTGTTGCTACCCATGTTCCTATTGTTCTAGATTCAGATCTAGTGGTCTTGGTTACCTCTCTATTGGATTTGTAACCTCAAGCACTGCCATTTTTCTATTCAAAGAATTCTTCCTGAAATGACTTCCCTTGGATTTAACATTAAAAGGCTTCATCATATGATGAAAGCAACACTTTCATCTTAACCAACATTTTCTTTTTGTGTCTTTGTTTCTTTTGCAGGTTAAAAAGAAGAATAAGAAGAGAATATGATGCTAGATAGGTTTAGATAAGAATAGTTAAGAAGTTTCCTAAGTAGTTTGTATCAGGTTTCATTTAACTTTCCTTCTTTATTCTTCTTGTAATATTCTTTTATTGATTTAGTTATGAACGTGAATTTGATTATGAGCACTGTCATATTTTTCTTGTATTTACGAAATTTTATTTATTTAACTATGAATTTTTGAATTTGTGCTCATGTTTGAATAATTCAAACCTCAATCTCGAATTCAAATCTTTTTATATGATTCTAGTTTATTTTATAGTAATGACTCATATGATTCAAATATAATAATATGGTTCTTGTGTGTATGAGCTAATGACTCTTTTACATTGTGTTGTTAAATTTGAATCCCCAAATTTTGAAATACACAAAGGTGATGTTGAAATTTAGGTGAAACTTGTGATGACCTAACTCTAATTCATCACTAGATTCAAATTTCAATCTCTTCTTCACTTCAAAACAAAAGTTTGAAATTTTCCCACATCTTCAAATTCATGCAATACAAATGCACAAATCCTAAATCTACCCTTTTTGTTTCCCAATTTGTCGTTCTATTACAAGTATGGCCTTCAACTACTCAAGAAAGGTATAATTTGGCAAGCATGCAATGGTGCAGATATCAGTGTATGGAGAGATGTGTGGATTCCACATGAACCATGCTACAGACCCATCACGGATGAAGGAAGATGCAGGTAGAAATGGGTATCGGAATTTCCATCTAGATGATGGAAATTGGAATATAGCAAGGCTGCAACAGTACTTCAAACCAGAGGCTGTAGAAGTGATCCTAAAGAGATCGAGGCTTCCAAGCGAAATCAACCCGTTCTAAAAAAAAGCGGAATCCAAAGGATTTTGTCGCATGGCAACCGGACAAACAAGGAAAATTTAATTTCAGTCTACGAGGCATATCGATTGGCGATTAATGAACAGGCTATGAATCAGTGGATCACAGCAACATTGCTAAGGCCCTGTCCCCATGAGGTGTCAACTGTTAGAGTATTAGGGCACGTACAATGGTTGATAAGACAGGCTTATCTTATACGTGTCATGTAATCTTGATATGATGACAAAACTTGATGTACAATGAGTTTTGTTTTTAGTCTTATCTCCAGCGACAGATATCCCTAGATATGTGGTGAGATATATCGTGCTAAGAGATCATCTCTTAACTAAGAGAACATATGTCTTGTTTTTTGTTTATCTCTCCTCCAACTCAGCAATCATCTTACATGGCATTGTTAAGATAAGACTAAGATAAAACCATTGTACGCGCCCTTAGGTATATACGGCTGTTATGGTAGTTTAGATAGAGTTAGGATCTGATACCATGTAGAAGGATAGAGAGAGATATTGGTTAATATGTTAAATATATTATTGAGCCTCATGGGCGAGTATATATAGGCGTAGAGAGGATTATCTTTGAGTACGAGTCAAAGTTAGGACTGTACGTAAACAGATCCTAACTCTATCTAAACTACCATAACAACCGTATATACCTAATACTCTAATACCCCCCGCAGTCGCAGCGGTAGCGTCGTGAACAACTGGGACGTCGTGGACGGTCAGACTGGAGATAAACCGAAGTAACATCCAGTAGGCTGACAGCAACAACTATGGATACCGATTATACCTCTAGACCATTTTAATAAAATTCAATTTCCCCGGGAAAAAAAAACTTCTTGCTCACGTATTGTGCAGATGTATATGTTGTCCATTGTACCAAGAGGTGCTCTTGTAATTGATATGGTTGCTAAGAGAGCGTCGTCCCTATTTTATTTATCAGATGATACGAATTTTCAGAAATACAATCTATTAATTTAGTTGGTCACCAACGCTTATAGACACTCAATGCCCTCTGTGGTCTTGATGTATCCGAATGCCCCAAAAACATGGCCTCTTTTATCCGTAACAAGTAGCCTTCCCCAACAAGAGCGGGTGTGGACTGCCCCCGAGCTTGTCACATAACTGACCGGCCTATGCTGGTACCGGAGCAGTTTTTGGCCCTCCCCCAAGTATTAGGAGGTACTCGCCGTGAATGAAGTTTGGCCGCGGCAATTGATCCTGACCGGATGAAGGGTAAATACTGAAGCTGTATTGATGGATCCAGGCCTGCTCCTTGTCCGTACTCTCAAGAATCCACACCTATAAATAAATAAATAATCATAATGGAGTGAAGAAAAATCTACAGATCTTAATTTACAAGCAGTATATTTGTGTGTGGCCAGGGGGAGGGATACAGAAAAATGAAACTGTAATCGAATGAAAAAGGTACCTTGATGCTCTGTGACTGAATAGTTGCGGTGCTGAGCCTGCGTTGCACCTCGGTCAAGTGGCGGATGGGCCTGGCCGCCATGGGCACTGCCTTCGTGGGTTTCACCTGCTCACTCGCGAGGTCAAAAGACACGATCTTGTCCTCCGACCCCTCGGCGACCCAGTAGGTTGCTCCGCTCGCGCTGACCACGCCGGCGTCCAGTCTGCATTTCGCGTTGGGGGCCGGAACCTCCCTCCAGGACGCCTCCCCCAGCGTGAACACATGGAGGGTCTCCCTGGTCTTGAAGAAGCACGGGACGTGCACCACCTTGTACTGCCCCGTCCCGTGGTGGAACGCGAAGCTGTACGCCTGGTGCCATGTCCTGCCGGAGCTCCGCGTGTTGTGTCGCCGGAACAGGCCGGCGCACGGGATGGGCGGGAGGGCGAGGGCGTCGCCGGTGGCCGGGTTGGCGAGGGTGATGGCGCCGCCGGGCTTGGTGTCGTCGCACAGGCAGAGCACGCCGTACGCCGACCACCGCCATGTCTTTGTATTTGTAGGGGCCGCCGCCGGGCCACAGCAGCGCTCGAAGGGTACATGTCTCGTACTCGGAGTCAGGGTCGTCTTCGAGGAGGTACGCCGACTCCGTGGTGACCACGAGGGGCACGGCGTCGCGCCGCTGCTGCATCTCCGTCGTGCGCTTGTGGATGATGTTGCGCCAGGACCGGCAGACCAGGCGCATCCGGCGGCGCGACGTCCATGGGAGCCGCACAAGGATCTCCACCAGGAGCTCCGTGGGGATGTACACCATCGATCGCAACTGCTTGCGGCTCGATCTCAGCTACTTGTACCGATCTCACGCGTGATTTTTTCCCCCTAGATATTTGGATGTGTGAAAATCTTTTTCGGGACAAGTATCGGGGGAAACGTAATCGGCAAGCTCATACAGGAAACGTAATCACAAGCAGATACGCCGACGTTCTTTTTTTAGATGTCAAGACGGATACGACCGTTTCCTTCGGAAATCGGAAACAATAACAACATTGTGAATTCAGCAAACGTATAATCATACTAGCTAAATGTCCGTACGTTGCTACGGATTAATATTAAAATATTGTTTTTAAGCGTTACTCTAACGTGTCTTCCCATTTTCCCCACCAAGTGTTTCCTTATCATGTCTTATAAGAAGTCATTGTAAGTTGATCTTAGATTTTCATCTAGAGAAAGTCTATTTGTTCCTCTTTACCGCTGGAATAAGGCCCGTTTTTGTAATTAATACCCCCTCATTAATTGGCCTAGTCTCTCTCTCTCCTCCTTGATTAACTCTAGACGGCTCTCATCCTATCCTAAGAGCAAGTTTAATAGTGTAGCCGGTTATTGGCTATAAGATGTTGCCACATCAGCTGTAGTCAGTTATATAGCTAACATGTACAATAGTTGGACATAAGGATGTAGTACTTTATTAAAGTGTGGCCCATATTTCACTCTCACAAAGTACCTAGGAGCACGTGTTAGAGCTGACTCTTAACTTACAGCCAGCTCCTCTTCTCTCTCCTCTTCTCTCTCTTCCAACTCAGCATAAATATTATATTTTACTTCTTATAGCGATCTGACATGACTCTATTGTACTTGCTCTAAACTCGCTCATGTGAACTGACCACATGTATGTAATGTGAACATGGCTCTCCACGCTGTTTTTTTTTCGTGCGTTTCCCATTGCATGCATGTAGTTTGAACATGTCCGTGTAAAACCGATCGTCTATCTATTCTCTTCGTATTGTTCTTCCGTCTCCCTCTTCTAGATATGAACATGCCCATGTAAAACTGATCGTCTATCTATTCCGCTTCGTTTGTTCTTTCGTCTCCCGCTTCTAGATATAAAACCGCCCATTGGATTCAAGGGATCACAAGGAGAATATAATATGCTTCGCATGACAGGTTCTGCTCGACAGTCTAAACCACAAAGAAAGTAGAATTTCAGAAACTTACTCAAATCATGGCCAAAGGCACTGCTCTCTCCTTGCTGGAATGGTGAGCTGCTGCTGGCAATGACGTTGCTCTCACAGTTGAAGAAGCGAGAATTGGCGTCGATGCGGAAGCCACCACCGAGTTGCAAGATGGAAGACGCTGGCCCGAGAAGATGGCTGACGATGACTTAAGCCCACTCGCCACGCAGGTTATGTGGGCTCACTACCGAGGACGAAGCCGCCGCCACTGCCAATGCCTGTCCCAGTGCCGCTGCCGCTCGCAGTACCGATGTTGGATGGGCCAGTGCTGCTCCCTGGCACCACGTCGCGGCCTGTACGCATGCCGGCGCCGGGGAGGAACCATGAGGCCTCATAGTTGCCGCTCGCGGTACCGATGTTGGATGGGCCAGCGCTGCTCCCTGGCATCGGGCTACGGCCTGTACCCGTGCCGACGCTGGGAGGAACCATGAGGCCTCATAAGGCCGACAAGCCGCATAGGCACAACCGATGGAGCCACGTTCCGCATCAAACCCATCTCCCCTACAGGTGGCTCGAACGGCGTGACCCGTAGCCCTACTAAACCTAGCGGCGGCGGACAGCGAGCATGGATTTGTTGGCCTGGCTCCATTCATGGAATGGGTGGAAGACGTGAACTGGTGAAGATTTTCTTTGCGGGAGCACTTAAAAAGGACGAATTAGAGAGATTAGCGTGACAATTTTAGAAATCAATCAAAATTTTGGCAGAGAATCTTGCCGTGCTATTTTCACTCGCAAATTTCACAGGGTTTTCGGTTGCGACGGAGGGAGAAGGAGGTGATCCGCAAGAAAGGAATTTGACCATTGCATGGTCAACCCTCTCGCTCGGGATTGGCTCACCCGATTTTCTCTCCGCTACATGCAGATACTGAGAGCGCGCGGCGCTATGTTTTGTTGCAGGCCTTCCCGAGGGAAGAAAATTAAAGGGATAATCCTCCTCTTGTAACTCTCTATGTCGGTTGGTTTGTCAACCAACACAACTCTTTGTCGCACCCCTTCGAACGGACGTGATCCTTGTTGGTGTCCCTTCCCGTTGTATATAAGCTGTGAATCATCAATGGAACAAAACAGTTGAACTATTTTGTCGCTCTCCCGGTTGTCTCTCGACTCTGAGTTCTAACACGTTATCAGCACGCTCACCCCTGAGCGATCGGCCCACAAGCGAGTCCGATACGAGAAAAATAGGAGATTAGAAATCATGCAAATCGGTAAGAAATAATGCATGAAGGCTTTCTATTATTGCTTGGACTCTTCTCGCAAGAACAGTGAAGAATCGAGGCATTGGTTGGAGATCAACAATCACAGAGAAGAAAGACATGGCGCTAAATTGGGAAGTTAGACCTGAATACATGAAGCGCTACTCATCTTCGTGAAGCAGACTGGGTGAAAATTCAGCCTAATTGTAATTGCTAGATTGCTACGAGAAAACAAGGTGCTATTTTCAAATTTTGTTCATACGCCAGGAATTAGTACCTTCTCACTTGGCACAGCGCGTCCTTCACAGCAACGCATACCGCACTTCCTCGACGAAGTCGGCCAGTTTCTCACCTGTGCACCTAGCAGCTACGACGCATCCCGTCCAGGACACGGCGGCGGCCCACGTGACGGCGACTGTCGCAACATCGGCGAGCGAAGCTGTATGCCCCATGGCTGCTCCTCGCCGGCACGGAGGCGTCTCCTCGGCACACCTCCCAAGGCATCGCACGACCCACATCCTCGCGGTATGCTGCCGCCCACGTCCACGCGAAGCATAAGAGGCAACGACGATCATGGCGGCACAGACCCACCGGATACGTGGCTAGCACCAGAGCGCGCAGCGGCCCCGATTCCACGGCGGCGACCTCGCCTTGCTCGCCGACGGAGCCTCCCAGAATAGGTCAACGGCGCCCTCCGCGGCTGCCGGCTCCGAGCGACTGCTGCCCTAGCCCGGCCAACGGTGCCCTCCGCGGCTGCCGGCTCCAAGCGATGGCCGCCCCTAACGCTTCTTAAAGGCGGTGGCCAACTACCGTACCAGTCCTCCGGCGCGACGGCCGACTTGCCGTGCGACCGGCAGCCAAAACAATCGTTCGATTGGTAAACTGTCCAGAAACGGGGCGAGAAGCTGTGAGTCTCTTGCGCACAGCTAGAGGGGGCAAGCAGATGGCGCGGTCCGCAGGCGGCGGCGCAAGCAACGTGCGTCGACGAGGGTGGTCGTGGCGAGATCGATGGCGTCGCGGATGGTGGTCGTTGAACGAGTGAGACAACGAGAACGAGCACGGGAGTCGTGCTGCGAGCGACGTCGCTATGGACGGTTCCGGAGAGCAGCAAACACTGGTGGAATCGGCCACCCGTTCGTGAGCCGCACCCACACCAGCTTTCCCTCCTCCGACACGTCCATTGGTGGCACGTCGCCGTCCTCCCCCGTCGACCAGCTGACCGACCAATCCGAGCTCCTGGCGGAGCTGCGGGCGGGGCAGGTGCAGGGACGTGGAGCGAGTGTAGGTAGGATTTTTTGTCACCAAAACAACGTTTCCAGACGTTTTACTTTACCGGTGGCAATGTGCGTAATATGTATTTTAGTGGGAGTATAAAATCATCCAGATAAAAGATAAAAGTGAAGTACCATCAAGATCGTAAGCCTTTTAATAGTATAGATAAGAGAATACGCTAGCCTTTTTTTACCTGACAAATATGCCAACTAATCCTCCGCCGCACGGCGCTCATACGCCTCGTGGCCTCTCGCAGCAGCCCTACGCTGCGACCTCTCGAGCGTGGCAGCCACGGCCTAGGCCTTAGCCTCGCCGTCGTCCACCTCCTCCTCCTGCTCCTCCGTCTCGTTTCTGTCGACAAGCGCCAAGGCGGTTGCCACCTCGGCAGCATCCGCCACGCATTCCTCTTCCGCCGCGGTGTCAACAATGTGCGGGCGCCCACGCTCCACCGTTTCTACCGCCTTGCGTGCCACGCTGTGTGGCGAAGCTCACGCACGGCGATCCTGACGGCCTTCCTAGACACCTACACCAACATCGTCATGGCCGTCTTGTGGTGGATCTCGCTCAGCGACGACTAAGACGACCTCCTTTGCCACCATCTCTACCTTCTCCTTGGCCACGACGTGGTGGATCTCGCGCACCCCGTGACATAGGTATGCCCAACGGGTATCTGACTATAGCCTACCTGGTTTAGCCTAAACTGAAGCCCACTTGATGATCTGCTAAGGATATATGAAGTGCACTACTATTTAGAGAGCCCATAAGGACGTCAAATCCTTGACATACAAGACAAAGACAAGATTAGATAGAAAATCACTAGGGTTACACCCTAAATCTGTAACCGACTCGGATGGTAGCAGAGACCTAGCCTCCCCATATAAGGACTAGGAGGGGCCGCCGGGGAGGTCACCCTAGCTTTCATCGCAAACACGCCCAGATCTAATCTGCGCAACCACAACTACTTATAACCTCAATTCAATCAAGAATAGATACGCATGAGTAGGATTTTCCCTCCGGGGCCTGAACCTGGATAACTTGTATCCCCCTTGTTTGTCTGTTAGCTAACGAAGTCACCAGTGCCTATCTCCTTCCCGATAACCCAAGTTCATCAAGTATGGACATTGTCGTGGAGTCCCCACGTCACCGCGACCTTGGTGGCCGCGCACGCCGCCCCCCTCGTCTACCTCCTCCAGCGCTTGCTCAGTCACCTCGTCTTGGCGCTTAAAGTGGCCCACCTCCTCCTTAGTGAAACACCAGGCCAGCAACTCCACATCCTCCTCAGAGGGCTGCGGCACATCTCTTTGATCCTCGTCCAGTTGGCGATCCTACAGTGAGGCATGGCGGGTGTTTGCTAGTGCTTTGATGGCTTGGTGGTGCTAGGGCAAGTGTTCATTTCCACGTTAGTGGTCTTCTTTTATAGACTGCTGCTAGGGCGGGAAACGACCGGACGCGTGATGTTTCCGGCCGTGGGCAGGAAACGACCACCAAGCGCGCGCGGGAAACATGAGGTAGCGTGTGTGGGAAACACCGGTCACACAGGAATCCAATGGTGGTTATCGGTGACTGATGTCTACGCACTTCTATTCTTGTAGACAGTTGTTGGGCCTCCAAGTGCAGAGGTTTGTAGAACAGCAGCAAGTTTTCCCTTAAGTGGATTACCCAAGGTTTATCGAACTCAGAGAGGAAGTGGTCAAAGGTATCCCCTCTTAAGCAATCCTGCAATCAAGATACAAGAAGTCTCTTGTGTCCCCAACACACCCAATACACTTGTCAGGTGTATAGGTGCACTAGTTCGGCGAAGAGATAGTGAAATACAAGTGGTATGCATATTATAAGTGGTAACGGTGCTAGAAAATAGATTGATGGCATGGAAAAGACTAAAGGCAAATTGAAATAAAGATGGAAGCAAGCAAACATGTAACATATCTAATAGCAAACGGTGTTTCAGTGCTAAGAAACAAGGCCTAGGGATCATACTTTCACTAGTGAACACTCTCTCATAAATATATCCTCTTTATGATACTACTCTTAACTACTCTCCGGTTGGACACTAATCGATGGTAGGGCTATAACAGCACACCTCAAAGTAAGCCTTTCCCATCTATGTTGTGCATTCAATTTTATTCGTTTAGCATCTATGTTGTGAACATGTGTATCACTACTATCGAGATTCAGTAAGAATAAACCATTTATCTCAGGTGCATTACCATAAAAGATATTATTCATATAAATTGAACAACCTTTATTCTCGGACTTAAAAGAGTAACAGTCTCGCAATAAACAGGATCCAGATATAATGTTCATGCTTAACGCAGGCACCAAATAACAATTATTCAAATTTAAAACTAATCCCGAAGGTAGATGTAGAGGGAGCGTGTCGACGGCGATCACATCAACCTTGGAGCCATTTCCAACGTGCATCGTCACCTCGTCTCTTGCTAGTCTTCATTTATTCCGCAGCTCCTGTTTCGAGTTACAAATATGAGCAACCGAACCAGTATCAAATACCCTGGCACTACTACGATTACTAGTAAGATACACATCTATAACACATATATCAAATATACCTTTCTTCTTGATGTTGCCGTTCTTCAGATCTGCCAGGTACTTGGGGCAGTTACGCTTCCAGTGACCAGCACCCTTGCAGTAGAAGCACTCAGTTTCAGGCTTAGGACCAGCCTTGGGCTTCTTAGCAGGTGCGGCAGCTTTCTTGCCGTCCTTCTTGAAGTTGCCCTTGTTCTTAGGCTTGCCCCGTCTCTTGAAATTGGTGGTTTTATTGACCATCAACACTTGGTGCTCCTTCTTTATCTCCACTTCAGCAGTTTTCAGCATGGACGATAGTTCAGGCAACGTCTTGTTCATGCAGTGCATGTTGTAGTTCATCACAAAGTTCTTGTAACTTGGTGGCAGTGATTGAAGGAGACGGTGAATCCCCAATTCATTAGGAATCGATATTCCCAACTATTGGAGCTTCTTTGCGTACCCAGACATGGTGAGCACGTGCTCGCTAACAGAGCTTCCTTCTTCCATCTTACAGTTAAAGAATTTTTCGGAGGCCTCATAGCTCTCCATGGCCGCGCGAGTCTCAAAAATTAGCCTGAGCTCCTTAATGATCTCGAACGGGTCGTGGTGCTCAAAACACTTTTGGAGCTCCGATTCTAAACCGTACAGGATGGCACACTGAACTGTGGAGTAATGATTTTTTCGAGTGGCGAAAACATTCTTTTCGTCATCGGTGGCATTATCTGCAGGTGGGTCACCTAGCGGTGCATCGAGCACATAGGTCAACTGACCAGCCCTGAGGACGATCTTCAGTCCACGGAACCAGTCCGTGAAATTGCTTCCATTGTTCTTAAGCTTTTCTTTCTCTAGGAACACATTGAAATTGATGGAGGGGGTCGCCATAATCTACAACAATTTGCAAGTAGTTTAGACTAAGTTTATGACAAATTGAGTTCTAATTTAATTCTGAAACTAACTAGGTGAACTCCCACTCAAAACAACATCCCTCACATTGTCTTAGTGATTACACGAACCAAGTCCACTACACCAAGTCCGATCTTCACGAGAGAAGATGTAGTTTCATCGGCGAACAATCTTCATGTCCATCATATCAATTATATGACTCATGCTCTACCTTTCGGTATTCCGTGTTCCGAGACCATGTCTGTACATGCTAGGCTCGTCAAGATAACCTTATTTTCCGCATGTGCAAATCTGGCTTGCACCCGTTGTATGCACACGTAGAATCTATCACATCCGATCATCACGAGATTCTTCGAAACGACGAGTCTTAGCAACGGTGCCAACTAAGGGTGAACACTTTATTACTTGATATTTAGTGAGAGGGATCATCTTATAATGCTACCGTCGCGATCTAAGCAATACAAGATGCATAAAGGATTAACATCACAGGCAATTCATAATTAGTGTGATATGATATGGCCTTTTCTTCTTGCGCCTTTGATCTCCATCTCCAAAGCACGAACATGATCTCCATCATCACCAGCATTGCGTCAAGGTCAGTGGCGCCGCTTCATGGTTGTCCATCATCACCAGCAACTATTACAACTACTTGGAATAAAGCTATTACAAGATGAATAGACACGCAGGTCTTAACAGAATTAAAGACAACCATTAGGCTCCTACCGGTTGCCATATTACAACAAGGATCATTGCATTCATCAAATACAATCACAATCACATGTTGGCCATATCACATCACAAAACCCCTGCAAAAACAAGTTAGACGCCTCTAATTCTCTTTGCATGTTTTACGTGGTTTGGGGCTTTCGCATAAGACCGATCTTACCTATGAACAAGGACCACAACGTTGATACAAGTGTTGTCAAGATGCTCATTGTAAATTGAATCTTAACTATGGTGGGAGAGACAGACACCCGCAAAGCCACTTGTGCAAAACAAGTTGCACGTCAAGCGTGGAGCAAGTCTCATGTGCGATGACATGTAATCTTAGCCCGAGCCGCTTCATCCCACCATGCCGCAAGATGCAAAGTACACGCTAAGACACCGACAACAAAAGCATCAACGCCCACAAAAACATTGTGTTCTACTCGTGCAACAGATCTACGCATAGATACGGCTCTGATACCACTGATGGGTTCGTAGCATGGAAAACAAAAAATTTCTACCGCAAGAACGAACAAAACCCAGATCTAATCTAGATAAAAGCCAAGATCTAATCTATTAGACATGAGCAACGAGATAGATAGGAACTAACCCTCGTAGATCCGAAAGCGTTAACGAGATTAGATCTCGTGGTTGATGTAGTCGATCACTTGCCGATCTCAAGATTGTGTGGACGATCCTTCCGGCGTCGCGTTCCAGCAGCGCTTCCGCAGTCGGTCAAGTGGACGATCCTTCCGGCGCCGCGTTTCGGCAGCGCTTCCGCAGTCGGTCACACGTGCGGAGTCGAAGCAGACCTTCCTCTCCCCGTTCCAGCGAGCAGCGGAGGTAGTAGATCTTCTCCACGGAATCCCAGCAGCACGATGGCGTGGTGGTGGTGGTGGAGTAGAGAATTCTGCAGGGCTTCGCCTATGCCTGTGCAGAAGAAAGGTGGAGGAGAGAGGCGGCAGAGATTGGAGTTATGAGAGCAGCCTTGGAGGGGGCGCCCCTGCCCTTCTATTTAAGGGGGGGAGGGCGCCTTGGGGAGGGGGAGTCCTAGTAGGACTCCCCTCCTCTATGGCCGGCGGATTGGGGAGTGGGGGGAGGAGTCCTCCTCCCTCACGACTCCTAGTCTTGACCCACCAGGACTCCTTGATCCCTATCTTGATTTTCAAGCAAACTCCAAGATATCTTCTAGAACCTTCCGGAACATTCCGAAACCTTCTAGAATCCTCATACAAACACTCCGGAACATTTCCTAACTCAGAAAATGATCCCCTATATATGAATCTTATTCTCCGGACCATTCCGGATCTCCTCGTGATGTCCCGAATCCAATCCGAGACTCCGAACAACATTCGGTCTCCAACGCATATTCCATATCTACTTAAAACAGCTTCGAACCTTAAGTGTGTCACCCTAAGGTTCGTGAATATGTAGACATGACAGAGACACATCTCCTATCAATAACCATCAGCGGGACCTGGAGATCCATAATGGCTCCCACATACTCAATAATGACTTCGTGATCGATTGAACCATTTACATATGAAACCAATTCCCTTTGTCTCGCGATACTATACTTATCCGAGGTTTGATCGTCGGTATCTCCATACCTAGTTCTACCTCGTTACTGATAAGTACTCTTTACTCGTTCCATGATATGTCATCCCTTGTGACCCAGTCACATGCTTGCAAGCTAACTAGATGACATTCCACCAAGAGGGCCCAGAGCATATCTATCCGTCATATGGATGGACAAATCCCAATCTTGGTTCATGCGCTTCAACACATACTTTCAGAATACCCAATGACACCTTTATAACCACTCAGTTACGAAGCGGCGTTTGATGTCATCAAAGTACCCATCCGGTGATGGTGATTAACACAACCTCATGGTCGAAGGATTAGGTTACTATGCATTTAAAAGCTTACAGCAATATGAACTTAATGACTTGATCTTATGCTACGCTTACTATGGGTGTGTGTCCATCACATCATTCTCCTAATGATATAACCTTGTTATTAATCACATCCTAATGTCCATGATCAGGAAACCATGATCATCAATTAATCAACAAGCTAGTTCAACAAGAGGCTTACTAGGGACTCTCTTATGTTTACAAAACACACATGTATTAGTGTTTCCTAATAATACAATTATAGCATGGGATGTAAACATTCATCATAAACACAAAGATATAATAATAATCACTTTTATTATTGCCTCTTGGGCATATCTCCAACACGCATAGCTACCGGTAGAACCCTTAGCCCCGAGAGAGAACTACTCCCTCCTCATCATAGAAATCAGCAACAGTGATGGAGATGGTGGTGGAGATCGATGGAGATGACTCCGGGGGCACTTCCCCGTCCCGGCAGGATGTCGGAACAGAGACTTTCTCTCCCCCGAATCTCCCCTTCGGTGGCGCCGGCACTGCGGAACTTTTCGTGGCTGGAGGCTTGATTTTTTAGGGTTTATGTCTCGGGAGGCTTCTTATAGGCCAGAGGGCAAGGTCGGTGGGAGGCCAGGGGGCCCACACCATGCCCTGGCGTGGCCTAGGTGGACCCACGCCTAGGGGTTGTGTGGCCACCCTATGGCCCCTCTCTGACTCTCCTTCTAGCTCCGTGAGTCTTCCGGGAAAATAGTAACTTTGGCTTTTGTCCCGTCCAATTCTGAGAATATTCATTTTCTGACTTTCCTGGAACCAAAAACAACAGAAAATAGGCAACTGGCACTGTGGCATCTTGTTAATAGGTTAGTCCAAGAAATCATATGAAAAGTACTCCAAAGTATGGACAAAACATAAGAAAGTAGATATAACCAAGCATGGAATATCAAAAATTATAGATATATTTGCAATGTATCAACATCCCCAAGCTTAACTCCTGTTCGTCCTCGAGTAGGTAAGTGATACAAAGAAAGAATAATTTTTAAGGTGACATGCACCATCATAAACTTGATCAAAATATTTGTAAAACATTCAAAGCTGGGATCATAGTATTTCAATCATAACATGAAAGACAAAGTTCTACCAATAAGACAAAGAAACTATGATGCAACATGAAAAGGCACAAACAAAAGATTCATGAATAACAATGCTTTGCAAGACGTTTGTTTGTTTCACATAAAGAAAACAAAGCATAGTGGTATTCAGCTTCTCCCTCAATAGAGTAGCAAATATAATTGCATAGGACACCATCAAAGTTCATAAGAGTGACTATATACAATAGTTTAAAACAAGCAATATCAAAGTATGCATCAATCAACTAGTCTTGGGACAATGCACATAGAACTAAGAATGGTCACTATGCTCTCAAAGTAGGTGCATAAAGATAGAAGGTGGAGACTCAATATAATGGTGGAAGAAAGGCCTTTTGTAAAAGGAAGTAGGGATTCAAGTCTCATAAAGAGATTCCCAAAATTATGGTACTTGTAGTTTCCAGCTGTCATTGCCCCTATCATAAGCATCTTGAAGGTGATTAAGGTTAAAGTGACACAACTAAGAGGATATGCTTGAGAAGTTATAAACCGAAATCTCATGCCCCTTACTTACGAAGACCGATAATCATGCTACTCAACTTTAGTCACGAGTAAGCTCTTATCATTGTAAGTATATGTGTATCATTAAGAACCTCCAACGGGGTACCCCTTGCACATGATACGGGAGCTTTCCCATAATCAAAATGACAAGGCAAGCAGACAATGAGCATCTCAGCGATCTTTTTATTTGCTATTTGCAGAGGTTTTTATTGAGGATGCTTCATAAAGTGCTCATTATGGTGATGCTGCAAGTTTCCAACATGATTAGCATGGCTTAGGCTAGCGGCCCAGGAGTTTCTCTAACACACATACAAACTCCATGATCTTACAAGTTCCACTTTTATTTCAGACCGCCGGGATCCGTAAGCAAAAGAACATGATATCAGCGGGGTCCAAAGTACAAGTGCAATGTTGACAGCGTTCCCCATGAAACATGGTTCTGCTAATTTCAACTTATAAAGCGCAAGCATATACGCAACAAAGAAGGACCCAATGGTTCAAGTTTATTAGAGATAAAAAGTAAAGTGTGCCTTCAAGTTCGTGAGAGCTTTAATCACTAGTTTTCTCATAACAAGTGGAAGGTAAACAAAAGCAAGAATATACTTGGAATAGCATAAGCTAGTAGGTAGGTATGGTGGACTCTTTGGAATAACTTGGTTTAGGGAGTTGGATGCATGAGTGGAACTCATACTTGTTGTGGAGGCTAGCAAAAGACTGGGAGCGACAAACTAAGAGAGCAATAATGGCCATAATCATGCAGAGCGACAAAATATCATTGATCAAAGCATAAAGTGATACTACAAGTTGAAGACTAAAGGATCATAAAGGCTATGGTGACTTTGGATAGTCATAACATGGTGTGAGCATGTGCCAAGTCAACCCGAATAAAGCATCAAAGGAGAATACCACTATACTATGCTTCAATATGCTAAAACAACGCATGATTCATCCAAAGCACATTAAGCAATCTCAATTGTTTATAACATGTCATGCTACAGCAAAGAATACTAAGCCAAAAGCCAAAACAATATCAAGCATGGCATGATAAAGCATAGGCCATAGTAAAAAAGAAGCTCTTTTTACCACATAAGCATGAACTTTCCTACTCTTTCCCAAACCAAACCAAACTATTTGCAAACCAATGTATGAAAGAGGGGGTCCAACCAATTTATTCAGAAAACTAAGCAAACCAAGCAAACTAAAAACCAAAACAAAAACGAAAAAGAAGACGCTCCAAGAACAACACAACTGTGCATGAAACAATAAAAATGAAGTGTTTGGAAGAAACCTGGGATTTTTATTGATGAAAAGGGGGATGCCTTGGACATCCCCAAGCTTTGACGCTTGTACTTCTTGGATATTTCTTGGGGTGACTTGCGTGGCATCCCCAAGCTTGAGCTTTAGCCCATCATTCATCTCATTACTCATTCCTTCCATACACCTGAAATTTTTCCTTCATACAAAACTTCACACAATCTCATTAGCAACATTAGTGCACTTAAGATAAATAAGTCTTAAGGTTCAGTTCTAACACCAAATAAACTTCCATTAGAACACTAGCTACTGTAGCACTTCTCTCAAAAATCTCAATTCCCCAAAAGAACTCAAAAAGGAACCAACAAGAAGCAAATGCAAATAATGGCAGAAATCTGTCAAAACAGACCAGCGGGTAAAGACAATTTTTTTCAAAGACCTTTGCTCAAATCAAAAGTGTTGAACTAACGAAAGTTAGATAACAACCTGGGGCAGAAGCACAAAAAATACAGCTCAATCCGACTACAGAGCTCTCTCATGAATTTTTACGGTGAAGCACAAAAATCTGTTTTGGGACAGCAACTTTCCCAATCATTACTTCTCTCTCATTAGAGGTTACTCTTGGCACAAAAAGCAAATAAAAAGGATAAGGAGCGGTTATTACAGAGGTAATAACTTCCAAGACTCATTTAAAACTTTTCGGTTATCTCCCAATAAGTACTTTTCTTTAACGCCTTTAAGTTAGGCATGATAGTTTGAGAAGATGCTCAACAAAAAATATGAATTGAAGTAAAAGGGAGCATCAATAAGCAAATTCAAAGCACATTTAAGTCTAACCCACTTCCTATGCATAGGAATCTTGTAAAGAAACAAGTCATGAAAGCACAAAGCAATAAGCATAGGAAAGCAAAACAAGTGCAGGTTCAAAATTGTCAACATAAAGAGGGGAAACTTAATATTGTTGAGACACATAAAACCATGTTTCCCTCTCTCATAATAACTTTCAGTAGCATCAAAAGCACTCATATCTACCAAAGAAGTTTTTCTTGATAATTCTTCACACCCCAAAAATAAAGTAAGCTCACCATGCTGATTAGGAGTGATCATGTCATCACAATACAAACTTGCAGTACTCATTGGATTAGAAGGGCTATTATTATGGCCTGAGCATTGCAAATTGAAATGACCCACTTCAAAGCAAAGTTCACAAATAAAAGGATAGAGGGCACAAATGTTTTTACCAAGATCATTTAGAGCCCTATACCACATTCTAGTTTTTTCATTCCTGTGGGTGATACAATATTCTTCTTCAATTTGATTATTCTGACAAGGTCTATGTATTCCACAAAAATTAACATGCTTATAAGAAATAGTACTTTCAGAGGCTTGAGCATGTTTATTGCTATCATGAACAACAATTGCATTTTCCATGCAAGTGTCTTTAAAAGGCTCATGATACATGTTCCACTTTTCTTTAGGTGCATTAATATGAGAAGCAAAGGTTTTAAAACAATCAATAAGAATTTGAGGATCAAGACCATATTTAGCACTAAGCTCTTGAAAATCAGCAGTTTCAGCGAAAGACTTAATGCAATCATACTCATAGTTTATACCTGGTTCTTTACCTTTGTTGTTATCCCAATCTTCGGTATTGATTTGAATTGTTTCAAGAAGATCCCACTTAGCTTTAACATCCTTACTTGTGAAGGATCCCTCTAAACAAGTATCTAGATAGTCCTTGTAATGTCCTGAAAGCCTTGCATAGAAATTATTAATAACAATATTACCGGGGAGCTCATGAATGGGACATTTGAGCATTAGTGACTTCAATCCCCCCATGCTTGGGCAATACTTTCTCCATCATGAGGATGAAAATTATAAATGTAATTCCTATCCTTATGAATTTCACGAGGAGGATAAAATTTAGAGTAAAAGAGAGATTTAAGTTCCTTCCACTCTAAATGATGAGGATCAACTAGTAGCTCATACCACTCCCTTACTTTGCCCTTAAGTGATAAAGAGAATAGCTTCCTCTTAACTTGGTTCATTGAAATACCTACACACTTGAACAACCCACATAATTCATGTATAAAGAGTAAATGATCACCAGGATGGACAGTTCCATCTCCAAAATAAGAGTTATTCACAACACGTTCAACAATTTTTATAGGTATTTTAAAAGGGATGCTTTCAGTATGTGGATTTAAAATATCACAAGTATCATTAGAATTACCACATATGGGAGATAAAGTATCACCAGAGCAAATTTTCTTCCTTAAAACTGGGGAACTAAAAAGATCATGCTCATCAAAACTAGCTTCCCCAAGCTTAGACTTTTCCATAGCATTAGCAATAATGATGTTCAAAGAATTCATACTAATAACATTGCTATTAGCATGCAAATAAAGTTCCATAGGTTTTCTAATTTTCTCTTCAAACACTTCATGTCCTAACTCAAGATAAATACTATAAAGCTCTCTAATTTTGTTGTTGTTTTCCATTAAGCCTAACTAGTGAAAACAAGAAACAAAAAGACAAAATTGCAGAATGTAAAGGAAATAACTTCGAGCACTCACACTGGAAAATAGGCGTTTGCCGTGGGAGGTTCTTCTTCTTTAATCCTCCGGTGTGAATACCTTTTACCTTTCCTCCCTGGCAACGGCGCCAGAAAATAGCTTTTCTGGTGCGGTGTTGACGTGGGAGTTTCTTCTTCTTCGTTCCCCGGCAACGACGCTAGAAAATAGCTTGATGTCTACGCACTTCTATTCTTGTAGACAGTTGTTGGGCCTCCAAGTGCAGAGGTTTGTAGAACATCAGCAAGTTTTCCGTTAAGTGGATTACCCAAGGTTTATTGAACTCCGGGAGGAAGTGGTCAAAGGTATCCCCTCTCAAGCAATCCTGCAATCAAGATACAAGAAGTCTCTTGTGTCCCCAACACACCCAATACACTTGTCAGGTGTATAGGTGCACTAGTTCGGCGAAGAGATAGTGAAATACAAGTGGTATGGATATTTATAAGTGGTAACGGTGCTAGAAAATAGATTGATGGCGTGGAAAAGACTAAAGGCAAACTGAAATAAAGATGGAAGCAAGCAAACATGTAACAGATCTAATAGCAAACGGTGTTTCAGTGCTAAGAAACAAGGTCTAGGGATCATACTTTCACTAGTGAACACTCTCTCATAAATATATCCTCTTTATGATACTACTCTTAACTACTCTCCGGTTCGACACTCTAATCGATGGTAGGGCTATAACAGCACACCTCAAAGTAAGCCTTTCCCATCTAGAAAACCCCACACTGTCACCTTGAGTACTAGATGAGTCCAACAAACACCACAATTGCATAGAAACATCCAACTCCAATATAACTCATAACAAGTATTTGTAATCTCTAGCCTAAGTGCCACCATGGTGAGCACGCTGTCACTTTCACACACATGGGGAGAGCAGAGATCTATTAAAGCACTTGAGTAGCAAGATAGATCTACCTGATTACAAAGCTCATGATCACAATATGATCATGCATAGAGAGAGAGATGAACACATAGCTACCGGTAGAACCCTTAGCCTCGAGAGATAACTACTCCCTCCTTATCATAGGAATCAGCAACGGTGATGGAGATGGTGGTGGAGATCGATGGAGATGGCTCCGGGGGCACTTCCCAGTCCCAGAAGGGTGCCGGAACAAAGACTTTTGGTCCCCCGAATCTCCCCTTCGGTGGCGGCGGCGCTGCGGAACTTTTCGTGGCTAGAGACTTGATTTTTTAGGGTTTATGTCTCGGGAGGCTTCTTATAGGTCAGAGGGCAAGGTCGGTGGGCGGCCAGGGGGCCCACACCATGCCCTGGCGCGGCCTAGGTGGACCCGCGCCTAGGGGTGGTGTGGCCACCCTATGGCCCCTCTCCGACTCTCCTTCTGGCTTCGTGAGTCTTCCGGAAAAATAGTAACTTTGGCTTTTGTCCCGTCCAATTCCGAGAATATTCATTTTCTGACTTTCCTGGAACCAAAAACAGCAGAAAACAGGCAACTGACACTGTGGCATCTTGTTAATAGGTTAGTCCAAAAAATCATATAAAAAGTACTCCAAAGTGTGGACAAAATATAAGAAAGTACATAAAACCAAGCATGGAATATCAAAAAATTTAGATACATTTGCAATGTATCCGTGACATCTCGTCGCCATTAGAGAGAGGTCGCCAAGCATTGACAGCGCGCGGCGCATTCAAAATACGTCGGACCGTTGGGTGCATTGCTCGATCTAGCCGCACCCGCGACCCATTTTTTATCAGCGAGGTGACCATCCAGACCAAATCGGACGATTTGGGTCACCGGTTTGCATCGGGCCGGTAGAGATGCCCTTAGATCCTGCCACATCATGATATGGCCCACTAGCCCAGCCAGCAACACGTACAACGTACAAAAAAATACATGGTGCAAAATGAAGGAAATCCACATGAATGCAAATCGTCTAGCATTACTACGTGTGCGAAATAGCAAAGCATCAATATCCACTACTGAAAAATACGGAAATAGAGAGTATAAATATACTTAGTCAGGGCCGGTCCTGAGCAGGTGCAACCGGTACGCCGCACAGGGCCTCCGATCGCATAGAGTGGGAACCCGAAAAAAATGAATATTAGTACTTTGTATTGATAGCAACAAATGGAAGGAAAGAAGTATAGCAAAAAAAACTGTGTAAAAAAAGACTACATAAGTTCTTGATTTACTGATTGGTGTATAGGAATTTCAAGGAAATAATTTTTGAGAGAGAATTTCAAGGATATTGGATGGATCAATAGAAAACTTAAAGGTGCAGAAGAACTGGAGTTGATCCAAATATGTTCTTGGATTCTTAGAGATCGCTACGCACAACCTTGAAGATGACGTCTAGTCGAAAAAGATAAAACATGAAATAAAATTGTTCCACCCGTCTATAGCTTTAACATTATACATAAACATCCAAGTTAGGGGTTGTATGCATCACGAGTGTCCAAATCATTATATGCCAAAAGCTGCCACCCCTGGAATCCTGAAATAGATGATGGATTTGAGTGTGGTTCGTCCCGTGAAATCATGTGGAGATAAGAAAAGGTTTGTGAGGCTCTAGAGATACACATGGGACCTTATATAAAAATGTAATTTTATACTCGCACTGTTTCAAAATATATGATGTTTTAGCTTTTTGAAGTGAATGTATCTAGACTATTTTAGTGTTCAGATTCACTCTGAATTATACACTAAAATGCATCTAGATACATTTGCTTCATAAAGCTAAAACATCTTATATTTTGGAAGGGAGGAGTAGTTGCTTACTCACCCTTTGTAGTTGTCATCTATGGTCCTTCAAATGGTCATTTTCAAAGAAGTACAAACTCACGAGCGAATTCACATTGGTAGATGTTTTTGAAGTAACCATATATTGCATTAGACATCCAGAGATTATATGGTCAACACTTAAGACAAATATGCTTGTGAAGCAACTTTGCACAAAGAACTCCATAAGTAAAATTACAATTCCACCCTTAAAGAATCTTGTGTCTCATCGAACCATCGTCCATCGTCCTCTGCCACCACCATGGTAGCATCAAAAAATAGGCGAATAACCGCCATACATAGATCTGGAAGAGCACCATCACATACAAGGATGCTTTTCGAGCCAATGAACTGAGTCGTCGCAAGCAACGAGCCCAAAACTTTGTGGCACGTCGGCCGGGGATCTTCTTCGTGGTCACCAGATCCCGACACCATCGTCTTCATCTGACGCAGTCGAAGAAGAGAAACGTTGCCGCATGCCATCTTCCATGCGCATAACTACAAGACATCATGGTCGCCTCACCAGCACTTATGCACACTCACTGCTTCTGTGGTGTTGATGTATGCGAATGTCCTAGTAATATGGCCTCTTATATAGTATGGAATTTTCCCCTTATGGAAAAAAATGGTTAGTATGAACAGCACTAGACTCCGCACGTGTCAGAAAGTAATTGGTGGGATCATGCTCGTGCATGTACTTGAGCAGTGGTTGGTCTTGTTCCCCAGGTAGGCCAACCATTAGGACATACTACTTGCCGTGGAAGAAGTTTGGCCGCGCCAGATGTGATGACCAAGGCGTGGAAGAAGAAAGACGTAAGCTGTATTGATGGATCCAGGTCTGCACCTTCCTCTTCTTCTTCAGGATCCACAACTATATAACATTCACAACAAATTTGCAGAGATTTAATAAAAGTAAAAAAGTACCTCGAGGCTCCCTTTCCCATAGTAGAGCGTGGAAGTGTCCTCGGTCAAGTAGCAGATGGGTCTTGCCGACACCGGCGGCGGCATTGTGATTCTCTCCGATCTCTCCACGACCCAGTACGTCGCCCCATGATGCCTGCGTCCCGTCTGCACCTCTCGCCGCCGGCTGGAATATCCCTCCATGAAGCCTCCCCCAAGGTGAACACGTGGAGCGTGTCCCTGGTCTTGAAGAAGCATGGGACGTGCAGCACGAGTCCTCAGCTGAGCCGCGATAGGTTTCTCTGCTACAAGATCCTCCACGATCTGGTGTAACAACGCTCTTCTAGCGTGTGATACAACAATCTAAGCAGCGAAACTGACGGTACGGTCATGTGGACTAGGACTTGTACTCGTTCTGATCTAATTCACTCTAAGCCACACAGACATGTTGATGCAATGGCCTGTGATCATTGACGAAAAGCAATGGAAGCAGAATACTCAGCTCTTCAAACAAACAAGGCATGGCGTCTGGTTCCTCCTCTGCTGGTGTGAATATTACTGATTGCAAACGAGTGTTTAAAATTTAGCAGAAGCCAGATGGGTCTATTGAGACGTACAAGGCTCGTCTGGTCACAAAAGGGTTTAAACAACGTTATGGGCTTGATTATGAGAACACCTATAGTTCTGTTGTCAAGCCTACTACCATTCTACTTTTATTGTCTATGGCACTTACTCAGGTTGGCAGTTGTCAGTTAGATATTTAGAATGCCTTTTTGCATGGAGTATTTGAGGAGGAGGTGTATATGCGTCAACCTCTCTCTCGGTTTTGAAGATTCTCACCATCCTAATTATTTTGTGTCATCTTGATAAGACTTTTTATGGTCTTAAACAGACTCCTCATTCTTGGTATTCACGACTTAGCTCTGTTTTACATCAGCTTGGTTTTACTGCCTCTACAACTGATACATTCTTATTCATTCTTCGATAACACAATGTTACAGACTATTCGCTGGTGTATGTGTACAATATTATTGTGGTGATTCCTTCACCTTCTTCTACTAATCGCCTTATTCATAAGTTCGGTACTTCATTTCTCTTAAGGACCTAGGTGACCTTCACTATTTTCTTGGTATTGAGGTTGAAAGCTCACGTCATGGTCTTTTCTTGAGTCAACAACAATACGCCTCTCAGCTTTTGCGTCGTGCCAGCCTCTTAAAGGGTACCCCTGCTACTACCCCCTATAGATTCTTCAGATAAGCTAAGTTCCACTGATGATACTCTTCTCTTGGCAACAAAGTATACTCGCTATCGTAGTGTTGTTGGGGGTCTGTAGTATCTTACCATGACCAGACCCGATCTGTTGTTTGATTGGACAAAGTATGACATTATCCTCATGCTCCTCGTTGTACATTATCCTCATGCTCCTCGTTGTACACACTGGTCTTTTGTCAAGCACATTCTACGCTATGTTCAGGGCACTTTGACACATGGATTGTTATTATGATGACATATTTCATCAACTAATCTTTTGTCAGCATTTTCTGATGTGGATTGAGCTGGTAATTATGATGATCGATGATCAATGGGGGCTATGCAATATATTATGGTGGTAACCTGATTGCTTGGAGTGCTCGCAAACATGCCACTGTCTCTCGGTCCAATATAGTGACTGGGTATAAGGAACTTGCTAATGCTACTGCATACTTGATTTGGGTACAAGATCTTGTTGCTGAACTTGGAGTTTCTCAGAGTAGTCCACCTATCTTATGGTGTGATAATATTGGAGAAACTTTTCTTTCGTCAAACCCGGTTTTTTATGCTCATACTAAACAAATTAAAGTGAATTTTCATTTTGTTCGAGAAAAGGGTTTATCAAATGTTGCTTGAGCTACGCTTTATATCTTCCAAGGATCAACTAGCAGACATATTGACTTAACTTCTACCATTACCATTATTTGAGGCATGTAAATCCAATCTCAATCTTTCTAGCTCGGTTGAGATTGAGGAAGGGTGATAAAATGTAGTTGTATTGGCCAGACTAATTGTACACATGTAGGTTCCGGTAATTATACAAACCGAACTATACACTAGTTGTTGTACCTCTGTACCCTTCTATATATATACATGACACACGCCGGACTTTGTTTCGTGTGACACCCTTCAAACTAATCTACCAAACTTTTACCATCTACTACAACAAACATTACTACGAAAAGGTTTGTTCGACTCCGGTAATGTAGCGGCGTGGACGCCGGCGCTCCTTCACCTCGTGCTAGTGTATGTAGTCGTCTCTAGGTGGTCCAGTGACCCGTTTGTAATTTTTATTACTTTTGGCCTCCTTTGTAATGTTGTTGATGGTCATTATTACATCGGTGGAATTTCAAAAAAAAAAGAACAGAAAGAAATTTAAGATATATTCTAGGAATGCCAATTAAATATTTTAAAACTGATTTGGTCATTGTTTTGATTGATGGTCAAATTAGAAATGTTTGACTGCAAAAATTCTAATAGTATTTATAATTTTATTCTGAGGATAGTTCGTATGGATAATGTTTTCCATCATTGCCGTGGATGACTCAAAATCTCAAATAAACTTCAGTTCTTCCTTTCGTTGTCACCAATTAGCCGGCAGTTGGTACGGTGTGTCTTTGTTAGATTAACCGACAAGATAGACCAATAGCAATTGCGTCGGTTATAAATTGAAATAGAGCATTGGTAACCATGTTGAAGAGTTCCCTGACACCAGTTAGCACAAATAAGCTAGCCACCATTGACTATAGTACCTCCCTTCGATATTAACTACTGCTCATTTTTTTAGATTTTAAACATATTTCAGTACGTAGATATAAATAGTCTTATCTTTTTAGCAGCCCATGACATGAAGATATGATTGTATTTGCAAGTCAAGTCATCGCCTCGATATTCCCTTGGCTTGATATGACTCACTGATGCTCTGGTATCATTCTAAAAGAAACATGATCAAGTCCTTGTATTTGAATATTCCTTGCTAACCACCCTCACATGTCTTCAGTACTGCCTGCCTATATCATTCCTCCAAAAAATGAAAAGGAACTATTATTGGCCAGCAACTTCTTTGTGTGGCCCACAAAAAATTAGGAGGAGCTCGCTCACACCGTCGAGATTGTTTTGAATGTGGGTTCCACAGGAGACTGTATTTGCTTGCAGTTCATGGATGTCCTCTAAAACCTTGTGTTCCTCACCGGTCTAAAACTGGAGGATTGGAAAAGTATAACAGTGGATGGGGTTCAATCCTCTATCTTAGTTGATATATGGTTCAAATTATGAGGCATGCATTTTTATAACCTAGAAAAAATAAGCATAGAAACATGTTCTTATAATACATAAATAAGTCCCACCATCTATCCAATATGTATGGTCTATGAATTGCATCATAAAAAGCAATGTGATAAAGCATCAATATAATAAAAAAAATAGAGAGTTAGAAATCGTAACTTGAAACAAGAACTAGAAATTTAAAGCAATAATAAAGAGCCGTCCTAGTTAATAAAACTGAGAAAATTAACTGGGAAAGAAATTTTTTGGAAGCTCCATTGTGGAATTCAGACCTAACCATTCAAGGAGAGGTAGTGGGAACGACAGAACCTATGATTCCATACGATTTTATTGAAAAGAATCCGAATACTTCATTGGGTAGGATGGCGGAACAAACCAAAAAAATTGTCTTATTTGGTAAGATTATAAATTAACAAATAAGACAGAAAAGAGTAAATATTCGCCCGCGAAATCCTTTTTAAATTAGAATACTTTACCATTACCATTATTCAATAAGAGTAAAAATAAAGATATTTTAAGGATTACATCATCTATAAAATATAGAATTTAGATAATATAGACACACACATCTAGATATATTCTGGATATTCTTTTTTTGACTATAGATTTTTCGATTTTAACAAATTGAATAATAAATATAAAAAAACCCTAATTTTTTATATTATTTATCTATTAATGTGTATCTCTCCCTAATATTTTTGAATATTATGGAATTAGATAAATTTGCACGCTTAGGTTTAAGGACACAAGGTGACCCTGCTTTTTCAGGGTAAGAAGGGGTAGAGAAAATGCCTCGAGCCGAGGTCGAGTAGAGACAAGAAGACAGCACGCTAAAGCGATCGAAATGGTTGTACATGACTAGTCGTCTCCTGCGGCTCGCGATAACATGAATATCTCTCATTCTCTTCAATTCTTAGGCCTTCATAAAATAAGACAAATATAAAGCAATCGAGCCAAAGAGAAAATCATGAAGCATCTAAGGTTTCCTTATCTTTTGACAATCTAGCTCCTCCCGAGATATCAGTAGCTCTAGTCGATGCTGGCCTTACTCTCCCCTTTCCTTATGCGAAGTGGCAACCTCACCAATAATATCATCGATACGAGTGGAGTACAAGGCTATTCACAACAACTCTTTTCACTGATAGGAATACCTCATTCGAGTAATCGTTTTTAAGAAACACTATCGACTTGACTGGTTATGCGTGTCTCACCCGCGAAAGGTAGCCAACCCTTGCTCCCTATAGCTCGAAAGTGGATTTACCACCAACACTAAAAGCAGGGAGATTTCCTTGCCTGTCGGGTCCTTTCAAAACCTTCCTGTTGGATCCCAAGTTTTTATGGATTCCTTTTTTGTTACCGGGGTCGACCCCAAAGCCATAATGTCTCAAAACGAAGAGGCTATAGAGAAACTTTGATTTTTTCCTTTGTCTCAAACTTCGTGAAGAACTCCATTCTATCTCTCCGACAAAAAAGTGGGGCTGCGCCCCAGTTGTACACTCCCTTCGTTCGGAGAACCCTTGTTGATTCTGAACTTCGTTCGCAAAGTAAGTGTCCTTTTCACGGGCCAGCCCTTTTTAATGCGCCGCTTGACCCTGTTTTGAAAATGAGCTTTGCTCTTCTGGGCGCTGGGCGCTCCCGTGGTTCGCGAGAAGGAAAAAGGACTAATCTTTTGTTACATCTGGCACGAGATGAAAAAGAGAGAGCTTCGTCTATCGATGAACAGCAGATTGACGGAGCTCTTGGCATTGCTTTGTTTTTCTCTCCTTTCCTATCAGCGAGTTCCGATCCTTTTGTAATTTAAAAATTTATTGAATTTTCTTTTTATTTCTCTAATTCGCAAATCCATTTTTCTATATAGAATAGAATTTATTCCTATTTCTATAATGGAATTGAATTTCAGATATTTTCAATTACATAGAAAAGAATAATATATATGAAAGATATAATAAAGAGAAAATGCGACTTTATTGGCATTTTCATTCGATCATTATCGACTTTTTTTTAAGATATTTTTTTATTTGTTAATAATTTTAGAATTTCTATTTCACTAAGGGGGACATAGAGTTCAGAGCAAATAAAATAGCTAATTCTTATTAGAAAAAAAAGAATGAATATCAAGCGTTATAGTATGATTTTGAATAATCTAAAAAAGTAATATAGTAAGGGGGGGAGAGAAAAACTTTGGGATATATTGATTCGGATTGAATTGGAAATACCTCAACGATACAATCAATTCAATTCCGAATTGCAATAAGCAAGTCGGGTCTCTCAAATAGAGTCGAACTGCTAGACTATGTCGAGTGATGAATTCAATAGATTCAAAAAAAACTAAGAGATGGATGAAATTACACAAGGAATCCTTGTCTCAAAGAAGAGGAAAATGGGGATATGGCGAAATCAGTAGACGCTACGGACTTGATTGTATTGAGCCTTGGTATGGAAACCTGCTAAGTGGTAACTTCCAAATTCAGAGAAACCCTGGAATTAAAAAAGGGAAATCCTGAGCCAAATCCGTGTTTTGAGAAAACAAGAGGATTCTCGAACTAGAATACAAAGGAAAAGGATAGGTGCAGAGACTCAATGGAAGTTGTTCTAACGAATCGAGTTAATTACGTTGTGTTGTTAGTGGAACTTCTTCTAAATTTGAAGGAAGGGCTTTATACATCTAATAAAGTGGATTAATCGGACGAGGACAAAGAGAGAGTCCCATTCTACATGTCAATACTGACAACAATGAAATTTCTAGTAAAAGGAAAATCCGTCGACTTTATAAGTCGTGAGGGTTCAAGTCCCTCTATCCCAAACCCTCTTTTATTCGCTAACTATAGTATTTATCCTCTTTTTTCCTTTTTATCAATTTAAGATTCATTAGCTTTCTCATTCTACTCTTTCCCAAAGGAGTGCGAAGAGAACTCAATGGATCTTATCCTAGAATAGATTTCTTTTTTATTCCAGTGTCGGGAAGGGATCCTGGTTATTCACTCCATTTTAAGTATTATTAAGTAAGCCATATACAATGCGTAGGACTACCCCCCCATTTTCAAATTTCGAATTTAAAATACTTTATTTAATTTATTTTTTAATCCCTTTAATTGACATAGATACAAATCCTCTACTAGGATGATGCACAAGAAAAGGTCAGGATAGCTCAGTTGGTAGAGCAGAGGACTGAAAATCCTCGTGTCACCAGTTCAAATCTGGTTCTGGCAGAGAAAAAAAAGATCTACCGAATAGGTATTGATACAAATACCTCGAGATGGATTGGGATACATATTCGTTCATAATATAAATAGAGTATAGTATGATTTATTCATCTAAGTGGATAAGTCTATAATCTAGGAGCACTTCTTTTTCTTTTAGAAAATGGTAAAAATTTAATATATCTTTTCTTTATGGTAAAGAAGGAGGTGAGATTAGGCTCCCCTTTATTATTTTTCATTTCTTAATTTTGTATTCTGCTATTCCGATGAATCTTTTTTTAGTCTTGTTTATCTTATCTTACTTTCCTAGTTGTGCTAAGTCATACGCGCGATACAAAGTTCGGGGTAGAGAACTTCTTTGAATCATCTTATTTTTCTGTTCATTCTGGCTGAATAAAATTAATATCTGATTTTCAAAATAGGGAATCTAAATAAAACCCTTTTTTTGCTCAGTCTATCTGGACTGCTTTTGTATAATAGGAATTAATTAGAAATAAGTATTCGGTTTGATCTAGGAGGAGAACGTAAAAATATTCCTTGACTTGAATAAAATCTAGAGTTGTGTTGTATAAGTGAGCATGAATTTATTATCATTCAATGAGCATCTTGTATTTCATAAAAATTGGGGGTTATATAGTCCTTACGTAAGGGCCAGCCTATCCAACTTTCAGGCATTAGGATACGTTTAAGGCGCGGATGATTATCATAAGAGATTCCCACCATATCATAAGACTCACGTTCTTGAAAATCGGCACTTCTCCAAATCCAGAAGACAGAAGGAATTCTAGGATTATCCTTTTGGGCAAAGACTTTTATGCAGACTTCTTCTGGATTATCTATGCCATACTGTATTCTCGTAAGATGATACACGCTAGCTAAAGATCCACCGGGTGCTACATCATAAGCACATTGTGAGCGTAAATAATTGTAACCATATACATATAAAATGACAGCAATGGAATCCCAATCCCCTGCTTTTATTTGTAAAGTCTCTATTCCTCTGTGATCAAAGCCCAAAGATCTATGAACCACCTCATGTTTGACTAGCCAATTAGATAACCAACCCAAAGTCCTATGTGATGAGAGCTGCTCGTGGCATCTGCGGTGAGTTACATATTCTATACCACGAGCTGCCGGATTATTTTCATATTTTCTACTATGGTATACGAACGTAGGTCTTAGGTTCACCCCATAGATTTCGTAATGTGACATAAAAAATGACCCTCTCTTCTTTCCATGACTTGTAGGCCTTATCGACTCACAGGCCCGGAGAGGGTGTTAATATTTATGGCTGCAAGTGGTTGTTCACATTGACATGGCCTTTTTATTATTTATTATTTTTTGCTCCGTGTATCCTGATGTCTTTCAGATATCTTATTGGTGCAGTAGAGGATGAGTGTACATGTGTAATTGGTACCTTCATGATATTAATATTTTTTTGTTGAAAAAATGAAATGTGAAACTTGTATTTCCGCAAGAACGAGGGTCGTTACATGTACATGTACATGTGTGGTGAATATGTAGGAAAGACTTATAAAATGGGAACATACACATCAATACACAAGAAATACAAACTACTCTCTAACACCCCCTCAAAGACATGAAGGGTCAACAACACTATTCTAACCTAGAAAATGGTAAATATGTAAATGTGTCGTGTTGGTTGCCATGCACGACGTGTATTTAAGGACACGCACCCTCCCTGGCTCATTGCCTCATCGGTGGATTTACAAGGAAGCTGAAGTAGCAGGTATGTTGGCGCAGAAACATAGGACTACATTTTCTTATTTCCTTGTTCAATGATTATAAGTAATATCAGTTTGATGATGATGAAGTTGTGTCTGGTATATTTTTGACATATCCAAAAATTGCAGGAGGTTCAGCTATGGCTTTAGTGAAAATTGCCCCCATCGAACTAGTGCCGTCGTTCAACGTGATGACGGACTCGTACGAAAAGTTCATTGAGGAAGTACGCGTAGCTTTGGCTGGCAGTAAACCTACCACCGTAATAGGGCCAACGTCCAAGGTAGAACGCCCCGTGCTGGCCAAGGAGACGGCGCCTGACAAGCAGCCGCCCCGGTGGATCCACGTCCAGCTGCGCGGCAAGAAGGGCGAAGCACCCAAGGTGGCCATCCGGAGTGACAACGCCTACATCATCGGGTTCACCAACAGCAGCGGGACGTGGTACCAGCTCAGCAAGACTGGGACCAAGGTCAAGCTCGTCGACGATAACCCGGTGATGGCAGGCTTCAACGAAAACTACAATGCGCTTATCGGAGGCGTCGATAACCTGCCTACCCTGAACCTCAACAACTTTAGCATGGCGGAAGCAGCTGCCACGCTCTGGAACAAGACCAAAAACTACGGTAACGACGATGTTAACGGCGACGATGGCATTGATGACAAAGAAACCACCATGCTCCGTGCACTCTCGGTAGAGAAAGCAGTGGCGACCCTCGCGGTTGCCATATCTGAGGCCGCGAGGTTCAACCCTGTCTGTGGCGTCATCAGCCAGGGTTGGACCGAGGAACGGGTATCCGTCACAACCAAGGAGGTGAATTACATCAAGGAGTGGGGTGACTTGTCCTCCGCGCTGCTCAGCTGGAAGAAGAAGAGTTACAAGGACGAATCCTTTTTTGACGAATTCAAGGGTATCGGGATAAGCAACGGGGAACAAGCCTTGGTAGTGGTGCGGCTTGTGAAGCTAGTCATCCGAAACAACAAAGTGACCACCACTGGCTACATGGAGAGCTCCCCGACCGAGGAGCAGCTGCTGGCGTACGCTGAGCTACCGAAACAGGGGCGGTACATGGCGGAGATTTTCGCGGTGCGCATCCCGGCCATCGCCGGAGGAGACCTGCCGAGGGGCACCATCTCTTTCCATGGCGGCCACTACTGCAGCGAGTTCATTTACAGCTGGAGTCCGCCAGAAGAACACACCTCGCAGCAAACCTGCGATAGCCAGGTGCAATTCCGTTCCATCTCTCCTTTTCTTCTTACTTAAGTACTCCTACTGCTGCTGCTGCTACTACTACTCTTTGATGAAATACGGGTTCACCAGGGGTAGAAAGAACATGTTATTAGTTGCATAAATCTTAGGTCCTGAAATTCTTTAAAGCTTCAACCTATATATCATGCTTATAACTCTTGTTTCAAAAAAATCTTACTGTTGAAAAAAAAGCAATGCAACAGCTGATTAACAAGGTCTTGCATCCCTGAGTGTGTTGTGAAGCTAGGGATATATCGTTTTCTTTCTTGCTAGAGTATGCATGACTGTTTAATTAAAGAGGATCGGACTAGAGGTAGTGAACCACTTTGCTCATGCATTCTTCTACCGATCGAAACAGGGTAACGTCGTGCTCACTGGACCATCGGTGGCTATGTCGGCATACGGTCCAATTGTCTTCAGCCTGGACCTCGAAGAGAGCAGCCATGCGCAAGCCGATGGCGCGGAGCAGGTGGAAGAGAACACTGGGAGGATAGTCTGTGACGCTGTTGGCGGGGACTTCTCCAAGTACAATAGGGTCATATCAGAGACTGTTCGCACAGCCTACGGACCTGCAGAGGTGATCTACGCCGTCCTGAGCAACGGCGTCCAAGGCCGAGTGGAAGTGAAGCTTGTTGGCCTGCAGTCCGGAGACGAAGAGGACGGCGCCTTTCTCGGGAAGATAGTTGCTCGCACCAAGCTGCTCGACGTCAGTTGTGTGCTCTTCTACAACGAATCTGACAACGGAGTGCCCGTGCGACCGGGGGAGCTGGTTCCCTTGGCGAGGCAAGCGCTCGCCGTGCCGCTGCACATGCCACTGACCATTGAGCTTGACCTTCGTCGCTCTTCCGGAGATGAAACTGTTAGAGGCCAGCTTGAGTTCAATACTGCCATCGATGGTCTCCATACCGAACGTCTGGTTGGTGTGAATGGTGCCGAATTCGAGGTGACAATCGTATGGTCAGAGTACCCTTGGTGATGCCCATTAGCCAACACCTGTGTGAGCCGAGTAGTATCAATCAACTACTACTGTCGTCTATATATATATGGAACTCAGCAGCAGTTCAAAAATAAGTGTTTCCTGACACATACTCATTTGTATTTTCTAATATGTTTGTAATGAGTAAAGGGCAATAAAAACGTGAGATTGTGTGAAATATATTTTTGTTTTGCTCCCGTTCTTTTTCATGCCATTCTATTGAAATGTTTTTCCCTTGTTTTTTTGATATTCTTGCCTCGGCAAAAGGAATTGATACTGCTGTTGTTCAAGATTAAAATCATTTAGATAATTTGATTTCACAATCTAAGAATACTCTAATTTTATTTCTAGGGCCAGTAGTACATTGGTGAAATAGACTAAAGCGCCCTGCTATATCTTTCTTCCATTATGAGGATGACATAAACGTGCCACTAATATGAGCATATCACTATTCATTATGACAAGAGCATGCTAAGTAATCTAGGATGAGATTACGTTGACAACAATCACAGATCATAATACAACAACCAACTCACAAGGAAGATTAACACCACATGGTTTTTAATGGTAATAGTTCCTTTTTTTCCTTTTTTCGGAAGCAGGATTGACAGGCAGTACTGAAGGCAATCATGTGAGGGTGGTTAGCAAGGAATGTTTTAATGAAAGGACTTGATCATATTTCTTTTAGAATGATGGCAGAGCGATCGGTGACTCATATATCAAGCAGGGGGAGATTAAGGTGACGACTTTACTCAGAAACACATGCATAACTCGATGGCACAGGCTACCAGCATGTGAACGAATATTTTGATGGGAACAAACAAACACAAGTAGCCATGTGCATTAAGAAACTAAACAATCCGCAAACAAGTCAATAGATATAGATACATGCAAATTCATACAAATCCGTGGCATCCTTTTTCGAATGGAGGAGTAGTATTAAACTCTATGATAATATGCACAAATAATAATCTTTACAAAGCGGACTATTCTCAAAGGTTTTGGAAAACCATATGAACCACCCACTCGAAACCGGTACATGCTCGTCCACAGTAGGAGAGAGGCGGCGGTCATTATAAAACCCATCTAGGGTTTCGTCCTTGTATTCAGCGATGTCGCGGGTCCGCTCCTCCTCTGGTGGCCTTTGTGTCTTGGAGGTGTGGCGGACTACGTCATGTCCCCAGCGGGAAGGTTCATGTTCCTTGTTTAGACAATTTTTAGTGCCTTTTTCTAAATTTTGAGGTAACAGCTACATCCTGAAGTCATAATAAGATCATCCCTGCCTATCCTCGCTCTGGTGCTGCGCCTAGTGCAGGCGAAGGCCGTGTGGAGTCATGTGTCCGACAGATCTCTTGGGATCTGGTCATTTTTCATATTCTTTAGTGATTGAGGCCAGTCTCTTCCGATCTACGATTGTCATCTTCGGCGATGGTTGCTTTTCTGGTAGATTGGTTCTTTGGGGTCTAAGCACGACGACTTTCCATCAGTCTACCAAACTCTACTACGGCAAGCTTTGTACGAGTGGTGATGTAGGGGCGAGGACGTCGGCGCTCCTTTGGCTCATGCTAGTGTATGTAGTCATCGCTAGTGGTCCAATGACTTATTTGTGATTTTTATTACTTTGGCCTTCTTTGTTGATGATTACTATTAGATCAGTGGAATTTTTCAAAAAAAAAGAATAGAAATAAATTTAGAATATATTCTGGTAATGCCAATTAAATATTTTGAAAATCATTTGGTCAATGTTTTGATATATGGTCAAAATTAGTAATGTTTGCAAACATTCTAACAGTATCTATAATTTTGTTCTGAAGTTAGTTCGTACGGAAGATATTTTCCATCATTGCCGTGCTTGACTCAAAATCTCGAATAAACTTCAAGTCTTCCTTTCTTTGTCACCAATTAGCTGCCAGTAGGTACGGTGTCTTCCTCAGATTAATCGACAAAATAGACCAATATTTATTGCATCGGTTGTAAATTGAGATAGAGCAATGATAACCATGTTGAAGAGTCCCGTGCCACCAGGTAGCACAAATAAGCTAGCCACCATTGAATACTAGTACCTCCCTTCGATATTAACTATTCCTGAGTTTGTATCAAAAAAAAACTATTCCTTAGTTTTTTAGATTGTAAACATAATTTAGTATTTAGGTATAAATAGTCTTATCTTTTTAGCAGTCCATGACATCAAGATATGATTGTATTTGCAAGTCAAGTCGTCGCCTCGATATTCCCCTGGCTTGATATGACTCACCGATTTCTCTGGTATCATTCTAAAAGAAACATGATCAAGTCCTTGTATTTGAATATTCCTTGCTAGCCACCCTCACATATCTGCCTTTGGTACTGCCTGCCTATATCATGCTTCCGAATAATGAAAAGAAAATAACTATTACCGGCCAGCAACTTCTTAATAAGAAAAGGAACTATTACCGGCCAGCAACTTCTTTGTGTGGCCCATTAAAGAATCAGGAGGAGCTCGCTCACACCGCCGGATTGTTTTGAATGTGGGTTCCACAGGGGAGTGTGTATTTGCTTTAACTTTATGGATGTCCTCTAAAACTCATGGTCCTCACTGGTCTAAAACTGGAGGATTGGAAAAGTATAATAGTGGATGGGGTTCAATCCTCTATCTTAGTTGACATATGGTTCAAATAATTATCCATGGATTTTTGTAACCTAGAAAAGATAAGCATAAAAACATGTTCTTATAGTACATAAATACAAGCCCCACCATCTCTCAAATTCGTAGGTGATAGAGCTGCTTGTGGCATCTACGATGGGTTACATATTATATACTGAGTCACTACTTTCATATTTCCTACTATGGTATAAGAATGTACTAGGTCTTAGGTTCACGCCATGGATTTTGTAATGTGACATAATAAATGCTCATCTCTTCTTTCCATGACTTGTAGGCCTTATCGACTCACACTCCGAGAGAGGGTGTTAGTAATATATATGTTGATTGCCCACCTTATCTCCATTAGTTGGGTCTTGTGATTCTACCTGTTGGTGCAGGAAATTTAACATAAAACACAACATTTGTACGAAGAAATTAATCGTTGAACCTGGTGAACTTCCTAGTTTTCTCTAGTTTGGATCTATCCTTCACTCTAATACCATAGTACTAAATATGAAAATTGATGACTCACACGACCCCCACGTTGCCCCCTTACATGTTGTCATCTTCTCTCTTTCTCTTTCATATCATTTAATATTTTTACCTATGAGCACAGGTAGAACTAGCTCTTCTGTGAGAGCCCTTTTTTTTTTGAACGGAAAAGGTCCCGAAGGACCAGAAGCTTCATTTCTTCGCCGGTGGGTGTACAATTACATAAAGGTCCCTGCTAGAAACACAACAGACAGCCAGGACCTACATTTTTACACAGAACACCCTAGAAAAAAACTCAAAAACGCGATTGAGTACTTGCACGCTGGCGACGAACAACCTGCAGCCACGACCACCGCAATCCAGTCCAGGGACGAAACCACTTGGCTTGGATGTAGCAGGGAAAGCCATGCTGAGGTCGGAGATAGGCCTCCGAAGGAGGTAGACAGAGCACCGGCAGTCAACACTGCTGTCGGGCGAGGCGGGGTCAGGCTCCCGACCGAGGATAGCAACGACGCCTGGCCGCCGCTTGGAATCCTCCCCAGGGAGTAGAAGCTTCAAGATCTCCCCAGCGCCTCTCCACGCAGGGAGGAACTTCGAGAAGCACTCTTCCTCTCCCTCGCTGCCATGGCCAGCCAAGAGGAAGGAGGGCTGATGAAGGCCACCTGCATAGAGAAGACACGGAGCGCAAAGGGTAAGGGAGCCGCCCTCTCGCTGAAGCCCATCCTCCTGCATCCCCTTGCCGCCACGGCCGGACAGAAGAGAAGAGATGAGCAGCTCCAACGAGACCGACGACCGCCCGACGGCGCGCACACCCGCACGAGCGGAGGATCTCCCGCCGCCACCAGCACCTCTCGCCTGGGACCCAACCATCTCGATCCCCTCGCAACCACTGCCGGCCAGAGGGAGATGGGAGAGCCCAGAGACGAAGAGGAGGAGGAGGCAGAACGTGACCTTATTTGAGGAAGTGGTGGTCGCCACCACCGCGCCGAACTCCGGCCAGAGAAGCTCGAGCGCCATGAGGACGAACCCTAGCGCCTGGATGTGGTCACCACGATCTAGATCTCCACGACCGGGCACGAGGCCCACTACTGGCAAGATGCCAAGAAAACCTACCCTACAAACTACGGGGCCGCCCCCAGACCTACTCCAGCCGGCTATTCCGGCGGAGAGGCACCAGGGGAGGCCCGAAGGCCGGCGAGGAGAGCGCAACTACAGGGAGAGGGGAGGGAGAGGAGAGGAGGGGGAACACGTCAGTTGGTGTGTGTGTGTGCGCGCGTGTGAGAGCCCATTTCTTCTGTTTTTTCTCATCTCTCTTCTCCACATACGCTAAAGTGCCATGTCTGCAGGTTTGTACTGGATGTGGCGATGGTATAATTTTTTGGCGCGTAGATTAAGGCTGGTTATAGTGGGGAGTAACTTAGAGTAGTAACATGCATAAGTTACTAGTCTAAGTTACAGTACTACCTTCATAATGGAAAATAACATAGGTGTGGTATCATACAAAGTCTTATTTATTTTAATATAGACTCATTTTGTCTTAAAATATGTGATGTTATGATAACGTAGCTAGTTACCACAAGTCTCTCTCTCATCATTTAATTGCATGTCATGTCATCTAAATGCTTAGTTGACAATACATGTAGAACTATGTTACTATCCAAGTTACTCCCACTATGACTAGCCTATGAATCAATTGAGTAGGTGCGTGTAAGACAATCGTACCCCTTATAAATCTCTTCAATCAATCGGACCCCTTATAGATCTCTTCAATCGTGATTACTAGGGCGTTCGTCCGGAGTTTTTCGCTAGCATTGAATCGCAGCTGTCCTGTAGAGGCTTGCATGCCCATGCACCACAAGTTAAAGCTGCGATCACGGTGATCGGTCGTTGTGGCATGAAAGGAAAAGAGCAGCGTGTTTGCCTTAATTAACTGCAGAATTGTACCAGTATCGCATGCATGGCCGCGTTTATGCAAAAAAATAAAAAAAATCAACCCTTGTTTATGCATGGCACCGTTTCTACCTGCTGTTGCTTTTGTTGCTCCTCCATCTAGCTGCAGATGAGTTCGTGACTACTTATTCTCCGATTGGCTCTTCGTGCCCCTTGATCCCTTGGTCATGTGGGTTCCGGCTGTGCGCAATTTGACTTGTTGTCGGCACTACGGAACGTGTCTACGTCTAGATTGCTATGGTGTTTAGTCTAGCGGAGAATGTAAAGACAACTGTGAGTGCAGGCCTAGAAGGTTTTCGTGCCTCTGTTTAGTTTGAGACTGCTAATGGCAGGGGATGGTACGTCTTGGTTGTGTCAAAGAGATCCTGGTCTACGTTGTGCCAGTTTGTAGGCTGAAAACCCTATGCATGTCCTTCATTAGTGTACACTGCAAAGTCTTTGTTGAAGGAATTGTTTTGCGACCTCGGACTTTTTTTGAAGGGAAAGCGGTGGGGAAACCCCTAAAACGAGTTTGATTTTCGAAATAATAAGAACTCAGTTCCACATACATAAGGACTTGAAGCATGGTGGTTGGATCGTACATCCATTCCTCTAACTAAATGAGCAAGGCTCACTTCGTGTATACTATCCCCTTCTTAGTGGTGTGGCTTTTAGAGAACCCCTTTTGTATAGTCCGAGAGTTGTTTTTGGTGATGGTCTGTGTGTTGCCACTGCAAGTGGTTGTTCACACTGACATGGCCTTTTTCTTCCTTTTATTTTTGGAAGTGTGCATCCTAATGTATTTCAGATATCTTATTGGTGCAGTGGAGGATGAGTGTAAATGTGTAATTAGTACTTTCGTGATATTAATATATTTGTTTTGTTGAAAAAATAAAATGTGAAACTTGTATTTCTGCAAAAAACGAGGGTCGTTATATATACATGTACTTGTGTTGTAAATATGTAGGAAACCCTTACGCTTTTTTTGGATACGCAGAATTGAGGCTCTGAATTGAATTGAGTGACAATTCCAAATCCAAGCTGGAAAGAAATTGGTTGCAATTTCAATTCTGTTGTTTGGGTGTGCTTCGAAACTATTGTTGGAATCAGCGGGTGATACCCAATCCCATTTCCTGTCTGGATGTAGTAACTATGGAATTTGATATTTTCTTGATTTTATATGATATGAACTTTTGTACATGCATGGAAAATATCATGTGTTTATTAAAGTGCATAGACAATATTTTTCACAAATAATAACATTATAATCAGAACAAGATCACATAACAGACATGACAGAAAATAGCTTGCAAGTACTAACAAACGATAACATGGATAAATATTTTGGTCTCAAACAAATAGCACACGTTGGTAGTTTATGTCTCCTTCATGAAAGCTTCGCTATTGGAGAGTTTGGACTTCTGATCTTATTTTGGTGGTGTTAATGTTGCTGCTACAAATAATTGATCACCCTAGCACTAGTAGAAAAAGAGCCTTTCGTCCACCCCTTCAGTCCCGGTTGTGGTTGTACCCGGGACTAATACTCACATTAGTCCCGGTTCCAACGAAACAACCTTTAGTCGCGGGTCAAACGGGTCTCCAACCGGGACTAAAGAGGTTGCGGCAGGCTGCGACCGGTGCCGACCCCTTTAGTCCCGGTTCGTATCAGGGTAACCTTTAGTCCCGGTTCGTATTAGCAACCGGGACTAAAGAAAATAGGCAAAAAAAAAATCAAATGGCCATAACTTTTGCATACGATATCAGAAAAATACGTACAACCTATCAAAACATGGAGAACAACAGCCTTAGGCCGTTTTGGATTCTTTTAGATTCTCAAAATTTGAAAATAAAAAAATGTTATTTCAAAAACTAATTTTTTAATAATAATGGATATATTATTTCAAAAATTTCAAAATAGTTATTCGTAATTTCGAAAAAAAGTTATGTCATATTTGAAAAAAAGTTATTCGTAATAATGGAAAAAAGTTATTTCAATTTTTTTAATAATAATAATTTTTATGTCATATTTGAATTCCTCACATTTTTCTGAAAATAATGGATATATTATTTGTCAAATTTCGATTTACAGATTTGAAGATATTATTTATGTCATATTAAATGAATAAATGGCAAAAAATGAATAAAATATTAATTTCGAATTTTCCATTGGACTAAAATATTATTATTACTTATTTATTGTTGTTTACTTAAATAGTTATTCGTAATTTCGAAAAATAAAGACGGTTGACATATTGATATGAGCTAATGGAATTGAATACTAGTCTTAACAACAAGGTGTAAGAGTCCTTCGCGCGAGGTGGGAGAGGTGGAATGGGAAAGTTAAGCGTGCTAGGGGTGGAGTAGTGCTTGGATGGATGACCGATCGGGAAGTTTGACTATAAGTATAATTTAACCTAAGATTAAATATAGTTAGTGTGAAAATGAGAGATAAGCGAGTCAGATAATTCAAATGTACAAAAAAAAATTATTTTTTTTAAAAAAAAAAACCCTTTAGTCCCGGTTCGTATTACAAACCGGGACTAAAGGTCTCGCACGCTCGATACTATCCCATGAGGGCCTTTTGTCCCGGTTTGTGGCCGAACCGGGACTAAAAGGGGAGGCCTTTAGTCCCGCCCCTCCAGTTCCGGTTACCAGGACCGGGACTAAAGCCCCTTACGGGCCGGGACTGGAAGCCCTTTCTCCACTAGTGTAGCGGGACTTTTTTTTGTTTAATTCTTCTCTTTCTAGGTTGTGTTTATCCATGTGGCACCGTGTCCTATCAAAACAAGGTACAATCATGAGAAGATGTATCTGCCTTTATGGCACCGTGTCCTAGATAAGGACATGTATGCATGAGTGGACCCACCATCCCTATAGCTCGGGTAGTCGCCCAGGCTTGTCGACATGCATTGCCTTGTATTTTTTGATTTTATATAGCAATTTTGTCCCAAAAATAGTGTCTTAGATGTATTTGCCCAGGCTTCCGGATTCTTCTGGGTCCGCCACTGCATGTATGCAATGGCTAGTCTCCTTGCGGCTATTAGATTCCTTGCTCTTGATGGCATCGGCCTGCCTGATGGCGTCTATTCTACTCCCTTGGTCTTTAAGGCCTAACCCACGTACATGGTCGTGATAGGTTGCAGCCATACTCACCCTCAACCGGCCAATGTTGCCGTCGGCGAGCATAACTCTGCAACAGCCGTGCCTCCTCTAGGATGCCGCCCCAACTATTGTGTTCACACCAGGAAGATGATTTAGGGATTGCAAGAGATTCCACGACCTCCGTCCGTTGATTTGCACTTGAGCAGTTTGTGCTCAACCCACAAGGCCACAAAAAGAGAGATGGGATTTTCCATAATTCTTGGATCATTATTAATAGATCGGTGAGTATTGCAAAAAAAAGCACTCCACTTCATTTCGGTTCTAAAAAGGTAAAACTGAATTTTCTTAGTTACCATTGTATGAAAAGTTGTGCTCATATACTTAACCAAGTTTCATGTCATGAAATCCAAAGAAACAATTTTATATGGTTAAAAATAGAACATGAATTAATAAAATAAAATTAAAAAATGTCTGATTGAAAAAATTCTAATAGTACTTACAATTTCGTTCTGAGTTCAGTTTGTATGCAAGATATTTTCTACCACTGCCATGGTTGACTCGGAATCTCAAATAAACTTTAAGCCTTCTTTTTTTTTGTCACCAACTAACCGCTAGTAGGTACGCTATCTTTGAAATTAACCGACAAATAGACCCACATTTATTTGGTTGGTTGACAAGAACGTTGAAGAGTCGTCTGGCACTAGCTAGAACGAGTAAGGCTATTAACGATGCATCGTGGATTGGCACGTTATCGTGGGAGATATATCCTCTTAAGAACATCTCTAACAGTTGACCTATAATAGGGCACCACATTTTGATTATAGGGCAGCAATTTTTGATATATATAGGGCACGGAAATGGTTGTCGCTTTACCAGATGATGCATTTTACAGTCACAACCTCTATTCCATCTCCATGTTTGCATACATATGAATATTAAGCTTGATCTCAAATCATAGTAAAAACTTAAATAGTACTTAGTTATTACATGACAACATAAAAGAAAGGAACTATTACCAGTAAAATAGAGCGAGGACGCCGCCGTCCGACAGGCGATGTTCAACTCGCTGGGACCCTCGTCTCCGACATATGGGACCGTGCAAAGCGTCATCGTGACGAGCACTTCGTCGAGAAGCGACAGCTGCGCTGTGTCTGTCGTCGCTCCACACGCGAGCACCAGGCGCGCCTTGGTTTCTTCGTCGTCGAATACTCCGAAGACATCACCGACTCCGACGACGAGTAGGCGCGCGACGACACCGCCGTAGATGCTCCAGTGAGTAGGTATCGCCGGTAGATGCTAGGGCTAGTCTGGATTAGGGCATGACATCATTTTTGTTGTACATATGTCGACCTTGATGATTAAAACCTCCTCCGTATGTATGAATCTGGCGCCAATGTAATATTTTTAAAATATACAGTTCTGTTTTAGTGTACCTGTATCACAGTCATAATTTTCATACTACAAACGTGGTTTGCAATTGCAGTACACGGGTTTGCAGTATCTGCTAGAGATGCTCTAACAGAAATTATACAGTTTTCTTTACAATAATTGTGCAGTTGAGTCACACACATGGCTACTTATGTTTGTTTCTTCCCACCATATATAATATTGGTTCACATGCTGGTCTCAACTCTTTAGCAGCACATGCCTGATATGAGTCACGGATCGCTCTCTGCTATCGTTCCAAAAGAAACGTTTGCAACTTCTTGCACTAAAACATTCCTAGCTAACCACCCTCACATCGTTGTCTTCGGTACTGCGCCTGTCAATCTTGCTTCTGAAAAAAAATGAAACAAAGGAACTATTACCAGTAAAAATCATGTCATGTTAATCTTGTTCCTGAGTTGATTGGCATATTATGATTTGTGATTGTTCTCAATATAATCTCATGGTATTGGATGAAATGGCTGAAATGCAAAAATTAGTGGATGAAATTCAAAAATCAAAATTTAAACATTGAAACAAAAATTGACCAGAATTTGGACTGCTACTGAGTTCCACTTATTTCTGAAATTTACAAACATTATTAGAAAATCGAAAATAGTATGTGTCAGGAAACACTTATTTTTGAACTGCTAGTGAGTTCCATATATATAGACTAGTATATACTAGTAGTAATTGACGGTACTCCGCTGACACAGGTGTTGGTTAATGGGCATTACCAAGGGTACTCTGACCATACGATTGTCACCTCGAATTCAGCACCATTCACACCAATAAGACGTTCCGTATGCAGGCCGTCGATGGCAGTTTTGAACTCAAGCTGGCTTCTGACAATTTCGTCTCTGGAAGGGCGACGAAGGTCAAGCTCAATCGTCAGTGGCATGTGCAGTGGCACGGCAAGAGCTTGCCTCGCCAACGGAACCAGCTCCCCTGGTCGCACGCGCACTCCCTTGTCAGCCTCGTTGTAGAAGAGCACACAGCTCACGTCGAACAGCTTGCTGCGAGCAACTATCCTCCCGAGAAAGGCACCGTCCTCTTCGTCTCCGCACTGCAGGCGAGCAAGCTTCACTTCCACCCGGGCTTGGACGCCGTTGCTCAGGATGGCGTAGATCACCTCTGCAGGGCCGTAGGCTGTGCGAACAGTCTTTGATATCACCCTATTGTACTTGGAGAAGTCTCCGCCAACGGCGTCGCAGACTATCCTCCCAGTGTTCTCTTCCTCCTCCTCCTCCTTTCTGTCGGCTTGTCCGCGGCTGTTGTCTTTGAGATCCAGGCTGAAGACAATTGGACTGTATGCCGAGGTGGCCATTGATGGCCCCGTGAGCACGATGTTACCCTGTTTCGGCAGAAGGATGCATGAGCAAAGTGGTTCACTTGGTGTCCTGTCTGCTGATCCAATTAGTACTACCTCTACTCCGATCCTCTTTAGTTAAACATACATACATACTCTAGCAAGAAAGAAAACGACATATACCTAGCTTGACAAGCTTCAATAATTTGCACACTCAGCGACGAAAGACCTTGTTAATCTGCTCTAGCATTCTTTTCATTAAAAAGTACTAAGAATTTTTTGAAACAAAGAGTTATAAGCATGATATATATAGATTGAAGCTTTAAAGAATTTCAGGACCTAAGATTTATGCAACTAACTGGTTCTTCCTGCCCCCTAAACCGGTCAACCGGTCCCCTCCCTCGTTTTCATCACACAGTACTATACCAGCACAAATTAATTAGAGGAGAAAAGGAGAGATGGAACGGAATTGCACCTGGCTGTCGCAGGTTTGCTGCGAGGTGTGTTCTTCCGGCGGATTCCAACTGTAAATGATGTCGCTGCAGGAGTGGCCGCCGTGGAAAGAGATGGTGCCGCTTGGTAGGGCTGCTCCAGCGATGGCGAGGATGCGCACCGTGAACACCTACGCCATGTACCGCCCCTGTTTTGGTAGCTCAGCGTATGCCAGCAGCTGCTCGTAGGTCGGGGAGCTCGCCATGTTGCTCGTGCGCAGAAGAATGGATTTTGAAGGGTGGAAGGGGAACTTTTGGTAGAGAAGACCAGGGAACGGGGAAGATATGGGGATTTTTTTTTGGGTGGAACCCAGCTAAGATCGATGCACTTGTGCAGAACTGTGGCCTGGTGGATGCAGCAACGACGGGAAGTTTTACTTTAGGCCGCGCGCGTAGGAGACTCAGGTACGTACTTAGTACGTCTTTTTTTTTCCCGTCTCGCTCCACGCACGTCTCCAGGCTGATGTGCTGTATATATTAATATCACGAGATACCAATTACACCTAGTCTCTGCAACAACACATTATCTAATAGCATTACAGATGCACGCAACCAACAAAAGAAGAAGAATTACCGGAAAAAAGAAGTCCCGCTTTAGTGGTCTATGCCCTATAACCGCGACCAAACACCACCAAGGCAGAACCAGAAATCCATCCTCTCCGAAAGCGACGTCTCCAAAAAGAGAATAGTGCACTAGTGTCGTAGTCGTCTTGATCATCGATCATAGGTTTTCACCCTGAAGAAAAAGTTCGCGCTGACAAAACAATGCCTTCAATAAGGTCATTGTCAGACACAACCAATTATGTCAGACCTTGAATTTTCACCCAACAGCTGAACTCTGAATATCTCCTGTACTATCGCCCCTACCTTCCAATGTCGCTGCTCCAAGACCTCATCGCAAATAGGATTCGCACCACCATTACCATTCTTCAGACATTGACTTTCATGTCATTCTCCACCACTGACTTTACCATGGGACTAATGGCATGTCCTTGATGGCAACAGTCTGTAAAGCTTCACATCACTCCCTCTGAAACCAAACAGTTAGATAAAAACATGGTTGCCTGCGACCGAGATCCATCCAATCTGGCAAACTCTGGCATGTCGTCGATTGGAGTTCAAAAGCGGAATCTTCCGAAACCCAACACTCCGACCAGATCGATGAAGTCATGGAGCAGGTAGATCTTCATCCTGGCACGAGAGGAATCCTAGGACCAACCCCCCTTATTCCAAGCCAGACCGGAAGCCCCCACACCTCCGGTAACGAGATCAAACTAGGTATTTGGATGCCGATGATGGAATCTCAGACATGTAATATATCGCGATACAAAGGGATTTAGTTATGATGTTAAAGGTTCACATGCTCACAAGAGTCATCATTGAATATGTGGGAGTCAGTACGGATCTCCAGGTCCCGCTGCTGATTATTGATCGAAGAGGGGTCTCGATCATGTCTGCATTATTCGCGAACCATAGGGTGACACACTTAAGGGATACCGACACCATTTGGAGCAAATATGTTTTAGATAAAGATTAAGAAAGCGCTGGAATTATTTCAATAGACACCGAAACTGTTTCGGGTGAAATTGCTGAAATTGGTTCTGCATGTAATATTGAAATGTTGCAGGGGTTTTATGTGAATGTTTGTTAATTAAAGTTATTAACAAAATTCTGAATAAAAATAATAAAAGAGTTTTATTAAATGAGAGAGCATTAAATTTGGAGAAATTTAATGCATTTAAAGTGGAGACTTTAAAAGAGAATGTAAAGGGACATTTTAATGTGGAGGGGTTACCACCACATGAGGGGGGGGGGGGGGGGTAAAGGGACACCCTCCATGGGCGCCGGCCATGGGAGGGGTACCCTCCCCTCCTCCTATAAAAGGCCCCTCTCACACCCCTTCTTCCTCACACCTCCTTGTGAAGGATCTCTTTCCCCCTCTAGAATTATTCCCCCATGGTCTCGGATTAGCGAGATACATGTTTCCAGTGGCATTTCGTCTGGAAGGAGTTGCTGCTTCCGCTGGATCGCTGGAGCGAGCAGGTGGAGGTTGTCCGGTGGCTTGAATGTGTGTGCGAGTACGGATGCGCTGCTGAGTTACGGCGCTCGGACTTCCTCACGATCTTGAGATTGGCAAGTGTACGACTACATCAACCACGAGTTCCTACTCGTTACCAAAACTCGTTGTCTTCGAGGGTAAGTTCTCGATGGATGTATGTCCACCCATTGCTCTGTACCTAGTAGATAGATCTTGGCGTGTAGTTCTCATCGTAGGAATTTTTTGTTTTCTATGCTGCGGACTCCAACATACGCTACAAGGACTTATTCGCTATTGTTTTGGTTATATCGTTTAACCCCAAAACTTTCACGAATTCAAATGGTTCACTGCCTTTTAATTGAGTGCTAACTATTTGTAAGCTAATGGTCTCTACATCTACACTACAACGATTTATTTGGTGCCTTCTATTTAACCCCCCTTGATATCTAATATCACATTGTGATGCTTTGCATTTTGACGTTTCAAAACACTTCGCAGTCCCCAATTTCTTTTATGCCATTCTTATAAATTCGGATCTCATTACTATTGATCAAATCATAGTAATTAGATTCTCTTTTATATTTATACCCTTTATTGATGAAACATTTTGATCAAATCAAATAGTTTCATATTCATGTTTCCTTTGGTAAACTACTTTACACATGTAAACAATCATATAATGATAATTACCATTTTCGTTAAAACACAATACATCGAATATGTATTCTATTTAACAATTCATTAAACACTTTGTATTCAAGTAATACACGGTGTTCAAGTTATTTTGCCAAACTTAGGCATGATTTATATGTGATAAGAAATCGAATGACTTTCACATATTATCGTATAACTTTGAATTTAAACAATGATTTTCATTCATTAATGAAATATCATTTAAGTCAGGTATTTCAAACGTGGCATTTTAATGTTTTACAAATGTTCATGCATTATCAATTAGTTTCAAACAACAAGGATAATTCACAAGTAATCAGACAAGATATGAACGCGAATAGAAATCATTCATAAAAGTGGAACAACTGTTTATTACAAACTCATATGAATAACTGCCTCACGAAGTGTGAGACACACTAAAGAAGTTCACAATCTCTTGATTACAAAAATCATCCTAAAACACAAACTAAATGATAAATATCGAGGGAGAGTGTCGTCGGCCATCATCATCATGCTCGCCATCAACACGCAACGTCACCTCCTCTACAACAAGCAGCTCTCATGCAGAAGGACCTGTTTTCAGCAAAACAAAACAAGTATCAGATATACTTGACACTGCAATGTGTTTGCAAGATTATGACATTTATAAAACTATATATCAAATATATACCTTTATCGTTGATGACTCCAGCGACATTGGGTTCATCCACCACATTTCTGAAATGTGATATGAACTCGAGGAAATCCAGTGTTTCCATGTCGTCTCTCATAATGCAGATCCTGACCTGTGCTTGGAAGCTTGGTGGAAGTGACCGTAGCACAACTCCCATCACAAATGAGCTCTAGAACCAGTTGTCCAGGTAATATGCCAGACTCATGTATGCATCGTATATGCTCAATAAGTGCTCGTCCAGTGAGGAACCCTCCTCCATCTTTATGGAGAGGAAATCCCCCATCAGCTCATACTCCCACATGCGCACTTGTTCCACGAAATGCGATCTCATATGTGCCATGACCACTCGGGGCTTGAGACTTCCCACCATTGGCCACATCGCATCCTCCATTCCAAGGTGCATCGTAACTGATATGAATGTGGCCATCACACGACGACGATAGCGCAGATCCCGCTGCTCCTGGGTCTCATGAGAATAGGTTGGCTGCAAATACATCTCGCATGTCATGTAGTCAGATGTATTGTTCTCACCAAGGAGATCAAACAGGCGTATGACCCATGCAGAAAAGTTGGATCCATCTAACTTGAGCTTTTCTCCTTTTAACCAATTGTCTATAGGGAAGGTAATATCGGGGAGAACCATTTTCTACATGTATAATTGCAAAAGGAATTTAGACTAAGTTTATAATTGAATGAGTTAATAATAACTCCACTCAGAAACACCTATCCCTAGAAGGGTTCCTAGTGATAACATGACCCCTATCAGCCACATCTCCCTAGATCATCACGGTCATCAATGTGGGTTCAAGGGTGGACGCTAAACGTCGGTCACATCATTCATGCGACTCGTGCTCGATCTTTCGACCATCCGCGTTCCGAGGCCATGTCTGTACATGCTAGGCTCGCCAACTCAACCTTAGTGTATTTGCTGTGCAACATGGCTTACACCCACTATATGCGAACGTAGATATGTCTGACACCCGATCATCACGACCTGCCTCATACCAAAGAACTTTCTTGGTGGTGCACACTAAGGGGAAACACAATCGTTGGTAATTTTAATAGGGATCATCTTATTAGGCTACCGTCGAGTATCTAATACTAGCACACAATAAGACATACAAACAATAACATTGAATGTAAATGCGATGTGATATGGTCCTTCACATCGTGATCTCCATCCGCCGGCACCGGGTTCCGGCGCCGTAGACACCAGGGTACCAGTGTCATTCCGGCGTGGTAGTTCGTCACCTCCGTGACTATCTACTACTACGTAACAAAAGGTAATCACTTTACCTTTGCCATAACCATATCACAAAGCAATGCCCCCTCTGCAAAACAAAGTTAGACGCATCTACTTTATCTTTGCATGTTTTACGTGGCTGAATGGGCTTTCGCACAAGAACCGTTCTTACCTACGAACTTTTAGCACAATGCTGATCAAGTAGTTGTCTCTACTACACCCCTTTCTGTGCCCTCCATTGCAAATGGTATACCAACTAATGCGAGAGAGACAGACACCCCCCTAAGCCACTTTATACGGTACAAGCCGTATGTCAAGCGTGGACCAGTCTCGCGAATGAACGCGTAAAGTCGGTTGCGGGCCACTTCATCAAGCATTACTGCGGTATACACAAGTACACGTGGGAGGGTAACAACTAAAAGATCAACGCCCACATGCTACATCTCGTGTGTTCTACCCGTACTAGCATTACTACGTATAGATCTAGCTCGGATACCACTATAGGGGTTCCGTGTATGAAAACAATAAAATTTTACCCTACGCCCCTGAATCCCTGAAGCTGCCAGGACCTATCTATTAGTAATACAGTAACGGGAGGGGCTTTTCACGAACTTACCCTTGAAGACCGAAAAGCGTTGTCAACGCTCAGGAGAGCGTGGTTGATGTAGACGAGCCGAAGCCGACCTTAAGGTCATGATGAAGTCATCGCGCTCCTTGGCTCCAATGACTTGAGTGCCTCAAGTGCGACACCTCGCGGGGAGTTACACACGTCCGGTGCCTAACGATGACTCCCGCTTCCCTGATCCAGCAGCAGTTGTGGAAGTAGAGCTCTTGGATCCGAATCCCGCAGCGCGACGGCGCTCCGCGGTGAAGATGTCTCTCGTTCGCGCAATCCAGACTTGGGACCACGGTCACGAGAGAGAGAGGGGGGGAGAGAGAAAATATCAACTAGAGGTCCTCCCAAAAGTGAGAATACCTTTATTGATTATTGGTGTGTTTATCTTGGCCAAATACCCCACTATATATAGGGGGAGGAGGGGGTACACCCTCCCTCAAAGTCTCGAGGTGGGACTAAAGAAGAGGAGGGGGAAGGGTGGCCGCCGGCCACCCTAGTGGGCCCTGCGCGGGGGGGGGGGGGGGGGGGGGCTAGGCCCAGCCGGCCTCCCCCTTGGCCCCTCTCCCTCTGTCCTTTCCCCTAATGGGCCCTTTCCCTCCGGAATTGGCCCATTAAGCCTTTGACCATTAAAATTGATTTTCTCTTTATTAAATAATTATGAATAAATGATTAAATCATTATTTAATATTCATTCACATATTATTCGACCTCCGTGGCTATGGAACACCTTCCACCTCCATTCCGGACATCCTCCGGACTTACCGAAACCCCTCCGGTTTTTCCCTACTCTTCTTCGGTGATTCCACCGATCCTATAAACAGTCTCTAAGCATCATCAAGCCCTTAAGCGTGATACCCCACGGTTCAGGAACACTCCAGACATGGTCAGGACACTCCCGCACCACTGATCGACAGAGGGACCTGGATGGCCATGTGACCCTTGTGCGTTCCACGAAGATCTTTTGTCGTTTGAACCAGGATAGTCGTGTCTTATTCCCTTTGTCACTCGATACTTGCGTTGCCCGAGATCTGATCAATGACATCACCATGTCGTGTTCAATCCCGTTACTGAAAAATGCTACTTGACTCGTTCCGACAAGTGATATCCTCGTGATAAAATCACACGCTGCGCAGCTATTGGATATAACTTCTTCGAGTGGGCCCTTGAGTGTCTTCCCGCCATATGGACGGACAAATCCCGCTCTTGACATATATTGCCTCTACGGTTTCCTCCGAGTACTTGAATACACCTTTATAATCACCATATTACCAGATGGCATTTGAAGCTATCTAAGCACTCTCGGGAGATAGTAATTGATATAGCCTCACAGTGTAAGGAATAGTCTATGAGGATCCATTTCTAATCATCGTAACTTGAACTTCGTGACATGATCGGGTCACGATGTTTAGGTTGGGTATTGGTTCATCATCTCATTCTCTAAATGAGATGACCTTATTTCCAACTAGCATAAATGCCACATGATCAGGAAACATAATCATCCGTTGACCAATGAACCAGTGACTAGAGTTTCACTAGAAGCCCCTGTTGTTTATATATCACACGTGTATTGATGTTTCCACTCAATACAGTTATAGCATGATATAAAACTTAATCATAAACTATATGAAATATGATAATAGTCCTTACTACTATTTGTCTATAGGGCATATTTCCAACAAGAATCACATAGAGGATATCTTCATAAATTTTTCAACAGCAATGCGGGTATTTCGAGAAAACCAGATGAGTTGGCCCTAGTTCGATGGGAAATAGAATAATGTTAATCTAGAAGATAAAATCAGCACGTAGGAAAACATTGACATCAACACGGAGGATATGTATAAATTTATAGTAAGGGGCCTCATATTTTAATTTCGCCCCGGGAAATCTCAGGACTGGCCTTGATCCATATGCATGGACAAGAAATGGGCGCCGACAAAGTCCAAAGTTCCCATGCCTCACCACCAACACAACAATCAATCAATCGAGTTCAGTCCATGACAATGTGACAATGCTCTTCGCTCCACTCCGCTCCTCTCCACGCCGTCACCAAAGTCACAAGTCACAAGACAAGTCACAAGTCACGCGATACCGTACGTGGCTCCTCTAACATGGCCTCCTATTTATAGAATAAGCTGGTGTTTTGACGGAGGGAAGAACAAGATACCAAGGCGTGGCTCTCCGTTCGACCGGTTCGTTGCTTCTTAGGTGACACGGCCCCGTTCAATGGCCAAATCCCTCCCGTATATCCAGCATGGCCCCCTTTAATAATTGGGATTTCTATTTTCGTTCCTTCGGTACGTTAGTTGTACTCAGTTTTCCCCAGCCGCTTAGATTTTCCTCACTTTTCCCTCCCTCTATTCTGAAACCCTCATAGGCACTCGGATGGGGGGGGGGGGGGCGTCAGGTCAAAGGCTTGATCGTTACATGCTAACCGGTAGGACCGCATTGAGGCGGGTCGTGTGTTGAGCGTTACGTTACGTCGCCTCGATCGTTACATGCTGACAGGTGGGGCCAGGATTCACGGCGGACCAGCCATCCACCTCTCACTGACTTGTGGGCCCTATATTCCCTGATTGGCCGGTGGAGCCAATGACACATGGGGTCGTTATGTGGCACCGTCGAAGGCAATGAACGATGGCGACGCTATGTGGGGCCATTCTGTGGGGCCGTCGTAGGAAATGACTGGTGGAGCCGTCATGTGGGGATGGAGGGGGAATTTTCATATTTGCCACATTTTACTTTGCAACTTGCATATTTGGCACTTTGTGTTTCACTGACATGTGTTGGTCATGTAGCAAATATGAAAATATCAAAGAAAAGGTTTGGCACATATGCAAAATTGGCAAATATGCAAAAATTGATAGGTGGGGTCATGTATGACACGTCGGCTCTCTCTCTCTCATCCTCTCGCTCCCAGCCACCAGCCTCGAGCAGTTCCTATCCCACCAGCAGACAGAGCAGCCATCGTCGGCGCGTCGCCAGATCCGTCCTACGGCGGTATGGGACATACTGCCGTGCTGCACCTCAACCACGGCTCCAACACCTATTTCGTCCACACGTATTGTACGTTGAGGCAGCACCGACCGCAGGCAGGTCCGCCGCCCACGACGATCAGTATTTGGTTCCGCTGCCATAGCTCGACGAATAGTCGCAGAAATTGCTCGTAGTGCTTGGTAAGACCTTCGCTCCTGCTCCACCCACCCTAATCGATTCGGTTCCCGTAATTTCCTTTATATTGCAAGTGTTAGTCCTTAATGTCTGTTCGTAGCATGTACACCGGCGAGGGTGGGGAATCGATCATGTCGTGGCCACATTCTTGTTCTCCTACCGCGTCGGAAGTGCATGTAGCTCCTTCTCTTTGTACTACCGTCGAATTTGAAGTGCTTCCATGGCTTGTCGGACAAATTTCAATTGGGTTTGTTTTAGGATTGTTACAGTGTGCTATGCAGGCCGATGATCCATGGTACATTGCATACCAAGATGAATCAACCAAGTGGTCCAGCCAGATGAAGGATTTGGAGGATATGATTGCCAAGTTAGGTGATGAATTGGCCCGTAAAAACCTGTTGATATTTGAGCTATAGCGTACTATCGAGGAAGAATTCAGAGCTTATTCGCAAAGAGAAGTTGACACTTGAGGCTGATCATGTATGATCAAGTGGTAGAAAATCTACGTCCTAGCAGTTACAGTATGCGGTTGTGCTGAAGGGTGGCATGTGTAATGATTAGTTGAATAGATAGCTAATTTAGAGAATAGAATTATTATTCAATGGATGGTTGTGAGTTCCTGCTAATTTAGTCACTTTGCGGTCCTAAAGTTTTCGAGAGAATGTATTGCGGGGTCCGACTTGCTTGCCATTGGATCTAGCGGTGCCCAAGTGTTCGAGAGAATGCATTGTGGGGTCTGAGTTTCTTGCCATTGGATGTAGTTGCCCATATTTGGCATGCCAAATGCCTAGACAGTCAAGTTGGGGCCCTATCAGTTCTGACCGTTCTGTTGTTGCCATAGTGCCATCGTGGCTACCATGTAGACTTGTAGCGTTGGTGGCAGCATCCATTCCATGTTCCAAGTTAGTTGACTCAAATTCATCAAGATACAGATGAATCTAATACTAATTCATGTCTAGATAAAACCAAATCTCGACAAATCTGAATCAATTAATTAGGGTCGAATGGAGTACTACTTATGAATCAGCTTTAGAGCATATCCACCATCCTCATAGCTCAACACTACAAGAGGACCCTACCTACAGCAACGCATTTATCTGTATCTAAATTCCCATATAGACAGGCCCGTCTCCAGGATTTGGGGGCCCTGGTTCGACTTACAAAATAGGGGTCCTAATTTTTGTTCGAACTCAATACCTAGTAAAATAAAATCTTGTGTTCACTTAATTATATAACTTTATTTCGCACACCCTTCCCAAATATATCAAGTATTTATTGTAAAAGTGTAAATATAGCACTAAAGTAATGGATGAACCTAATGTTCAACCAAGAAGCATCATCCCTCTAGTATTTCTTAAAAAAAAATCTTGAATCATATCATTATAATTAATATTCTCCACAATATCAATCATTTTACTATCAAAACTATCCTGACATCATAGATCAAACAACATATTAGGATTCAAACAAGTCTGACATGAATAGAGGAGCTGCGGCGGTCGTACCTTGACATATGAACAAAATCGCCGATCGGGAGGCTCACCGGTGAACTATGAAGTTAGGCTGGCTGCTCGGCAAGGACAAGGAAAACATAGGGTCAGGAAATCAAAATTGTTAACTGATCGATGGTCGATCTGCTGCTTCATCAAGTTCTAGAGGATCAAGCAGGGTACATACTACGGTACTAGTGAAAAAGGAATTAAGGGAATCACTAAATCAGCGATCGGTTTGATCTGTGAGTCACTGCTTCCCAATTCTTCCGGCGAGGACCAAGGAGGCATCTGGCAAGGATTCTAGACCGAGCCAGGCAGAGAGAGAACACGGCACCTGTTGACCTGAACCTGAGCGTAGCCATGCCTAAACGTAGATCGCCAGCCAAGGCGGGCGTTCGACTTCGATCGCGATTCGCGAGCCAAGCGACCGGGCGTCAATCATGAACCAAGAACGCGTCGATCGGGAGAGCTGCTGATCGATCGCCGAACACGAGGATAGACGGTTCTAGGCTTCGAGTTAGAATAGATGGGCCACATACTGCGTACACGTACTCAGCCTACAGGTCATCGGGGGCCCCTGGAAAACGGAGGCCCTGTTCGGTCGATCCTTTCGATCATGCCCATCGACAGGGCTGCATATAGGCATTGCTAGGGCCTATACCAATGGAGGAAAAATGTGTTGCATTTTTGGGCGTTGCTAGGGTACAATGCAACGGATACATGTCTATTGGTAACAAGGGTGTTGCTAGGTAGCAACATATACAAGTCGAGAATAGCAACACGTATGTCCGTTGGCACTTGGATGAGAGGTTTGTTCCAATGTGGAGGTGAACATGGCATTGCATCCCAATTTGGGTGCCCATTTAATTGTTGCCCGAAGCAAGTTGTTTACAACCATGTGATTTTTATCCAGAAGGTTCATTTCATTTGATATACTTCTAGCCCATCTCTAGGTTTTGTCCCATTTAACATGGTTATTTTAGACCATCTACTTCATTCCCATGGCATGCCTCGTTTTGACCCACTTAATTTCAGAAATAGACCGTGTCCGTATTCACAATACATTGAAAGCACACATTCACAATTACAGCTCAAAAAACACGGCTAAATAACCAAAAATTGATGTCATATATTCACAATTACAACACAAAACCAGAACGAGCCTTGATACAATAGTATTAGACCCCATTTTCTTGATGCATCCAAGAATAATACGTATATGAATAGAAAATGACAGTGTTCTTCATATCTCGGCAAGGTCATGCACCTGCAGAATCGTTCAGTAAACAGTGAGTGAAAGAAACAACTTTAAAATAGGAGTATTAAACAATAATTAGCCTTAACCATGGACGTAACCTTCAACAAAACTTGAGTCTAATCCATGGACGTAACCTTCTCCCGACGAGATGAATGGAGCTGTAATTGGCCTTCTTTGATTCAAGTTGCAATGGACCGTCGCTACTTCTGCTCTTGAATACGCAATGCACAAGACACACAGTCGTGCATGCCCTACTCTGTGGCAACAAGGATGAATCACATCAACAAGTATTAACAAAAATTAATGCCCAAGATGGAAGTAAATACTCCCTCTGATCCATATTATTTTTCTCAACTTTATCTAGATTCGGATGTACCTAGTTAATGATTTAGACTAGATTCATTCGAATCTACAAAGTTGAGAACATTAATATTAATATGGACCGGAGGAAGTAGCAGAGAATGCTCGCTAAGATAAGCGCCTAGCTCGTGCTCTCAACAAATCCTCCAGGCAGGCTCCATCTCGTGCCTATCGCTAGTTTAGCTACCTGAAAGGAGAGAAACGAGACATCAGTGCAGAAACACAAAATCAAGACCATGGGGAAGATAGAAGAAATCAAGAACCTCAGCGGTTGTTGTTAATGCCTAAGTCTTTGCATAGATGCCATCGAAGGAGAAGTGACCTGCATCCACTGATCCCATGTGCAGATCTGAGAGTCATAAATAGAAAGAAAGGGGGAGGAAGACAGAGCAACTGCGCGGGGACATGAAGAACAAATAGACAGACTTGGATGGGGATCTTGACCTCACGTGGTGGCTGATTCCACGCATATCAGCCTCGCGGCTCCAGTATGGCAACTCCAAGAAGGCGGACGGAGAGTCCCAAACAATCACGGGAGCTACTTGGTTGTTGCCTTGTTGGTCGGTCTTCGTGGCGGCGGTTGTGTAATACTCCATGGAATCACGGGAGCTACTTGGTTGTCGCCTTGTTGGTCGGTCTTCGTGGCGGCGGTTGTGTAATACTCCATGGGGAAGGCTGTGTGGTGCATGGAGAAGGCTGTGGGGATACCAGATCTTAGGATCTACGGCTGCGGCGGCCGGTGGCCAGATGGTACATCGGGATAGTTTGGGAGATTTGGGAGGCAAATACATATCAATTTTGATTCAACTCATATATATTTTGATCAAATTTATACAAGCCCACGGAGATTGTCAAAGCAAGTACTACTACTTATGAATCATCTTTAGAGCATATCAACCGGTCTCACGACTGAAATACATATAAAATTTATTCAAATTGAAGTTAGTTTACTGGAATTTGTCCGAATTTTAAGTGGACGGTGAGCTAGCCGACCTCCTCGTCGTATGTGTACTCCAAGAAGTACGGGAAAAGTGCTCACATCCGGCCACAAGGTACATCTGGCCTTCACCGTCGAAGTGCACCTCGACATGCCAGCAGCGGCCACAACTGGCCTCCTAGAGCTTCATATCACGAGGGCTTGAGCTGTGTCGTTGCAGTGATGTTGCGGATGATGGCTTTAATCGTCTTCACATCGATGCCCACTGTCGGAACCACCGCCGTCGCACTGATGTTGCGGATGATGGCTTCCATCAGCGTCTTTCACCAGCAACGGATCTGAGGATGTGAACGGAGGTGAGATGGAAATTTCAGATGGTTAGATCCTCACCGCTGCACGCCGTTCCAACGTCCCGCCACTGCAAGCCATTCCGACCCCCAAGCCTACGTCCGCGCAGCCGCACGCCGTTCCGACCGCCATGCTTAGATCTGCGCCGCCGCACACCATTCAGAGCGCCACGCTTAGATCCGTGCCGCCGCATGAGATTCAAACTGCCACTCTTAGATCCGCGCCGCTGCATGATGGATCAAAATATATTCGAGCTCGTTGGGGAACCCCAAGAGGAAGGTATGATGAGCACAACAACAAGTTTCCTGAAACCAACGTTATCGAACCAGTAGGAGCAAGGAAACACCTCCAAGGTGTTGTTTCGAACTTGGAATCCTGCACAACACAACCACATAACTTTGCCCCCAACTTACAGTGAGGTTGTCAATCTCACCAGTTTTGCTGAAAACAAAGGATTAAACGTATTGTGTGGAAGATAGTAATTGATTGCAGAAGGTAAAGAGAAAAGAGTAAATAGATTGTAGATTAATAGTAAAAGAAAGGACCGTGGTCCATAGTTCACTAGTGGTGATTCTCCTTAAGATAGATGACATGTTGGGTGAACCAATTACAGCGGGGCAATTGACAAACATCGAGAAACCAAACATGCATCTACTAATCATCCTGATTCCTATGAGATTTGATTGGGCATTACAACACTATACATAGACCGTAATCCAACTACATCTATGACTAATAATCCACCTTCAGGTTATCATCTGAACCCCCTCCAGTATTAAGTTGCAAGCAACAGATAATTGCATTAAGCAAAGTGTGTAAAGTAAACAATACGATTATTTTATGAACAAAGGATTGTTGTTTTCTCCCTAGTAGCAACAACACATCTAGTACCTTAGAGATTTCTGTCACTTCCTCAGATTACTAGAGGCACGAACCCACTATCGAGCATAAATACTCCCTCTTGGAGTTGCTAGCATCTACTCGGCCAAGATAGCTACTAACAACAGAAAGCATGCAAGATCACAAATAACATAGACATGATATACTACTAGGAAAATAGCTATAGGTAGACAAGCTACTCTGTGGCGCATATGCAAAACCATACGCCATAGATAAATATCAGTGGCGTATACAGAAAAAACGCCACTAAAGTTTGGCAGTTCAGTGGCGCATGAAACCAATATGCGCCACATAAGTCCACATTTCTGTGGCGTATATTTTCGTGTGCACCACAGAAAGTGATGATTCTGTGGCGCATAATATAGATATATGCGCCACAGAAAGTTGATGGGACCCATCACCAAAAAAAGGGGGGAGACAATTATGTGTCGTATATGTCCATATGCGCCACAGAAAGTGATGTTTCTGTGGCGCATATGTCTATATGCGCCAGAGAACATGGAAAAACAGATCCCACCCCCACCCCCGATGGATCGCCTTTTTAGTTTTGTAAAAATTAAACGAAAATGATAAAAACTTCAAAAAAATAATTCCTTTGAGATGTTATATTTTAGGGTGTAGTTGTAGCGAAAATTGAAATACATGAATTTTGATGTATTTTTCAAAAATAGGTCATGGCACAGTAAATCGGCCATAACTTTTGCATACGATGTCAACCTATCAAAATGATCGTCTCGAAATTTCCTACTTGATTTCAACCACCTATGGTTGTTCTGGATTTTACCGAATCCCCAAATTCGAAAAGAGTAAAAAGTTATGGTCGAAACAAGATTTTTTACTACAAAAAAATAAAAAAGGGGGAGAAACTTCCGTGGCGCATTTCTCCCATATGCGCCATAGAAGTCTTGGGCGAGATTTGAAATTTGAATCCCGCCGGCGCCCTTCTCCCTCCCTTTTCCCTTTTTCTTCCCCCACTTCCTCTCCCCTCCCCACTTCGCCTCCCATCCACACTTCTCCCCTTCTCCTCCCCCCTCCTTCTCCACTCTCCTGCGACCTCCTCCTCCTCCACCACAAACTCCGACGAGCTCATCCTCCTCCTCGTCCTCCTCCAACTCTGGCGACCTCCGGGGACCTCCTCCACCACCAAATCTGGCGACCTCCGGCGACCTCCTCCTCCTCCACCACCAACTCCAGTGACCTCTGGCGACCTCCTCCTCCTCCTCCACCACCAACCCCGGCGACCTCCTTCTCCACCTCCTCCACCACCAACTCCGGCGACCTCCTCCTCCTCCACTACCAACTCTGGCGACCTCCTCCTAGCCCTCCTCCATCCACTAGCCACCAGCCACGAGCCACTAGCAGCCACCACCACCACCACCACCTCCGGCCAGATCCAGATCTAGCCCGTTTTTTTTCAAATTTGAAAGAAAATTCGGTGGCGCATATTGCACCACAGAAGTTTGAGATTTCTGTTGCGCATTTCAAAATGCACCACAGAAGATAGTTATCAGTGGCGACGTATAAGTGGCGCATCAGATATGCACCACGGATAATGATAGAATCAATAATGAATCTGAAATAACATCTCAATATCCATGCACCTTCATAGCTAGTAGCTCATTTTAAGAAGGGTTTAAGAAGTGGTTTAGGGGATAAGTCCATTTCAAAGAAACCAACCATTGATACAAAGCATGATAAAGCAAGACAATAACAGACCAATGAAAATAACAACTATAGTAGGAAGTAATTTCTTTTGTATTTTTGATAACAAGAAACAAGCAAACAAAACAAGAAATAAACTAAGCAAAACAAAAACAACAAATTAAAGAGATTGGTTATGAGGGACTCCCCTTGTGAAGATGTCCTTGACTCCCCGGCAATGGCGCTAGAAAATATACTTGATGACTCGTGTATTAACGAGATCATTAGGGAACCCCAAGAGGAAGTTATGATGAGCACACTAGTAAGTTTTCCCTCAGTTATGAAACCAAGGTTTAATCAAACTAATAGGAGAAAGGAAACGCATCCAAGGTGTTGCTAGCTAGACTTTGGCAGGGCGCACTACCGGCGCCAACAACAACGTGGAAACCTGCACAACACAACCATAAAACTTTGTCCCCAACTTATAGTGAGGTTGTCAATCTCACCGGTTTTGTTGAAAACAAAGGATTAAACATATTGTGTGAAAGAAAGTAATAGTTTGCAGAAAGTAAACATAAAATAGTAAACAGTTGATTGTAGATTGATAGTAAAAGAAAGGACCGGGGTCGATAGTTCACCAATGGTAGCTCTCCTTAAGATAGATAACATGTTGGGTGAACAAATTACAGCGGGGCAATTGACAAACATCAAGAAAGCATACATGCATATACTAATCATCTTGACTCCTTTGAGATTTGATTGGGCATTACAACATTATACATAGACCGTAATCCAACTGCATCTATGACTAATAATCCACCTTCAGGTTATCATCCGAACCCCCTCTAGTATTAAGTTGCAAGCAACAGATAATTGCATTACGCATTGCGTGTAAAGTAAACAATACGGTTGTTCTATGAACAAAGGATTGCAGTTTGCTCCCTAGTAGCAACATCACATCTAGTACCTTAGAGATTTATGTCACTTCCCTAGATTACTAGAGGCATGAACCCACTATCGAGCTTAAATACTAACTCTTGGAGTTGTTAGCATCTACTTGGCCAAGATAGCTACTAACAATGGAAAGCATGCAAGATCACAAATAACAAAGACATGATAGAATCAATAATCAATCTGAAATAGCATCTCAATATCCATTGGATCCCCGCAAACACAACATGTAGGAATTACAAATAGATGATCTTGATCATGAACGGAGCTCACAAGATCTAAGCATGATAGCACAAAGGAGAGGAACCAACCATCTAGCTACTACATCGACCCATAGTCCAAGGATGAACTACTCACGCATCACACCGGAGGCTTGCATGATGATGAAGAAAGCCTCCAGGGTGAATTCTCCTCTCCGGCAGGGTGCCGGGAAGAGCTTCAGATCCCTCCCGATCTTGGGATGGAGATGACGGTGGCTACAGACTCTTTCTTGGAATTTTGATCGGGTACCTAGGGTTTCTATATCGGAGGCATCTTATAGGCGAAAGGGGAGGCCGAGGGGGTGCCTAGGGTGGCCAGACCACTCCCTGCGCGGCCAGGCCTGGCCCGCGTAGCCAGGTGGTGTGGCGGCCCCCTGGCCCCTCTCCGTGTCGTATTCTGGCTCCGTGTCCCCCTCGGTGAAAAACTGACTTTGGCTTTTGTCCCGTTCAATTCCGAGAATATTCATTTTCTGACTTTCCTGGAACCAAAAACAGCAGAAAACAGGCAACTGGCACTATGGCATCTTGTTAATAGGTTAGTCCAAGAAAGTGTATAAAAAGTACTCCAAAATGTGGACAAAACATAAGAAAGTAGATAAAAACCAAGCATGAAACATCAAAAATTATGGATACGTTTGCAACGTATCAGCCGGCCCCTGGCCCCTCTCCGTCTCATCTTCTGGCTCCCTGTTCCCCTCGGTGAAATATTGACTTTGGCTTTGTCCCGTCCAATTCCGAGAATATTCATTTTGTGGCTTTTCTGGAACCAAAAACAGCAGAAAACAGGCAACTGACACTATGACATCTTGTTAATAGGTTAGTCCCAGAAAGTGTATAGAAATACTCCAAAGTGTGGACAAATAATAAGAAAGTAGATATAAAACAAGCATGGAACATCAAAAATTATAGATACGTTTGCAACATATCACGGTACGCCGTTCAGACTACCGCGACGCTGTACGTCGAGAGGAGGGGAGGAAGATGCCGTTGGTATCCGTGCGATAGGGAAAGGGAGGGAGAGACCTCCAACCCATCAAGCTCTCCTCTCTGTATACCAATGGGAGAGAGAGACCTCCAGCCCGTCGGATCATGATGTATCCAATGGTGGTTAGCCAACATCCGTGTTACATACATCTCGACCAATCAGAGCTCTATTTTTTTGACAGTAACAGAGCGCTAGTTGATGCGGCTGGTATACGTGCAACAGGGAAAGGGAGAGAGAGACATCCAGCCTGTCGGGCTCTCCTCGTCGTACAAGGTTAGGTGCGCCCATCGGGACAGATAGACCTCCAGCCCGTCGGATCATGATATATACAATGGTGGTTGGCCAAGATCCGAGTGAGATACCTCTCAACCAATCAGAGCGCAGCCAAACTGAGACATGAGAGAGGGGAAAAGTGAGGAAAACTTTAGCGGGAGGGGAAAGGTGAGGAAAATTTTAGTGGGAGGGGAAAACTGAGGAAAACTTTAGCATGAGGGGAAAACTCAGTAGAGCTAAGGAAAACAAGGGCACTCAGATAAAAAAATGACTAAGGAAAATTCAAGCTTTTGGCATAACAAATGGAAAATGTGTTATTTGAACAAAATAATCCATCTTGGCTGACATTATATTGTTTACAACTCAAAGATACACAAGTGTTCCAAATTTGGTCTTATTTAGATAAAGTATATTTTGAGATGGGTTAGTTTAGAGGTTGATTGAGTAGAAAGCCATGCATCTTCATAGCTAGTAGCTCATTTCAAGGAGGGTTTAAGAAGTGGTTTAGGGGATAAGTCCATTTCTCTTTATTTCCTTTTCCTTTATTATTCATGCTAGGTTGTAGGTAACATAACAAGACTCCATGCGAAGGTTGCAATATGTTTTGACTTTTTTTTGAATTAAACTAACCCTAAAACATTTTTTAAATTTAATCACTTAGAAAAAGAAAAATGTGGCTGATTAGAAGTAAATCCAAAATTTCCAATTTCATATGGTAAATCAGTCCAAGATACACAAGTGTGCCAAATGTTCGATCAATTGGTCAACGTTTGCTATGGTTTAAGCCATGAACTAGCTAAACCCCATGTGTTGACCACATGTCGAGGGCAAAACTGAGTAGTGCTAAGCAACTAGGTGGATGACCATAGAAACTTGCAATAACACATACATTATAGGATTATCCAACATACAAACTTGGGAGCATCATACTAGTTTGAATTCAATACAAACATTGACACTAGTTCAAATTCATCATACAAATTCAAATTAATAATTCAAATTCATTATTTTCTTGCTACTAGTGTTTTTCGCTGGGTTCACCACCTTGCTCCGAGTGATCCTAGCTGGAATATTCGCGGAATACACCATTGATACATTGCAAATGTATCTATAATTTTTGATGTTCCATGCTTGGTTTTATCTACTTTCTTGTGTTTTATTCCAACTTTGGAGTACTTTTCATATGATTTCTTGGACTAACCTATTAACAAGATGCCCCAGTGCCAGTTGCGTGTTCTCTGCTGTTTTTGGTTCCAGGAAAGTCAAAAAATGAATATTCTCGGAATTGGACGGGACAAAAGCCAAAGTTCCTATTTTACCGGAAGACTCACGGAGCCAGAATATGAGACAGAGGAGGGCCAGGGCCTGGCCACACACACCCTTGGCGTGGGCAACCCTAGGCAGCGCCAGGGCATGGTGTGGGCCCCCTGGCTGGCCACCGACCTTGCCTCCTTCGCCTATATATTCCTCCCGAGGCAGAAACCCTAAGTCATCAAGCCTCCAGCCACGAAAATTTCCGCAGTGCCGCCGCCACCAAAGGGGAGATTCGAGGGACAGAAAGTCTCTGTTCCGGCACCCTACCGGGACAGGAAGTGCCCCCGGAGCCATCTCCATCGATGTCCACCACCATATCCATCACCATTGCTGATTCCCATGATGAGGAGGGAGTAGTTCTCTCTCGAGGCTAAGGGTTCTACCGGTAGCTATGTGTTCATCTCTCTCTCTATGCATGATCATATTGTGATCATGAGCTTTGTAATCAAGTAGATCTATCATGCTACTCAAGTTCTTTAATAGATCTCTGCTCTCCCCATGTGTGTGAAAGTGACAGCGTGCACACCATGCTGGCACTTAGTCTAGAGATTACAAATACTTGTTATGAGTTATATTTGGAGTTAGATGTTTCTATGAAATTGTGGGGTTTGTTGGAACCATCTAGAGCTCAAGGTGACAGTGTGGGGTTATCTAGATGGGAAAGGCTTACTTTGAGGTGTGCTGTTATAGCCCTACCATCGATTCGAGTGTTCAACCGGAGAGTAGTTAAGAGTAGTATCATGAAGATGTTATATTTATATGAGAGTGTTCACTAGTGAAAGTCTGATCCCTAGGCCTTGTTTCTAAGCATTGAAACACCGTTTGCTATTAGATCTATTAGATGTTTGCTTGCTTCGATCTTTATTTCAGCTTGCCTTTAGCCTCTTCCACGCCATCGAGCTATTTTCTGTCACTGTTACCACTTATAATTATCTATACCACTTGTATTTCACTATCTCTTCGCCGAACTAGTGCACCTATACACCTGACAAGTGTATTGGGTGTGTTGGGGACACAAGAGACTTCTTGTATCTTGATTGCAGAGTTGCTTGAGAGGTACCTTTGCCCACTTCCTCCCTGAGTTCGATAAACCTTGGGTGATCCACTTAAGGGAAAACTTGCTGTTGTTCTACAAACCTCTGCACTTGGAGGCCCAACAACTGTCTACAAGAATAGAAGTGCGTAGACATCAAGCTATTTTCTGGCGCCGTTGCCGGGGAGGTAAGGTAAAAGGTATTCACATCGGAGGATTAAAGAAGAAGAACCTCCCACGGCAAACGCCTATTTTCTGGCGCCGTTGCCGGGGAGGTAAGGTAAAAGGTACTCACATCCTCCGGTGTGACTGCTCGAAGTTATTTCCTTTAGGTTCTGCAATTTTGTCTTTTTGTTTCTTGTTTTCACTAGTTAGGCTTAATGGAAAAAAACAACAAAATTAGAGAGCTTTTTTGTATTTTTGCTAAGATAGAACTTGAATTGTCTGAAAAGACAATTAAAAAACCCATGGAACTTTCTTTGCATGCTAATAGCAATGTTATTAGTATGAATCTTTTGTACACCTTTGTTATTAATGCTATGGAAACGTCTAAGCTTGGGGAAGTTAGTTTTTCTGAAAATGATCTTTTTAGTTCCCCAGCTTTGAAGAAGAAAATTTGCTTTGATGATACTTTATCTCCAATATGTGGTAATTCTAATGATGCTTGTGATATGTTAAATCCACATACTAAAAGCATCCCTTTTAAAATACCTATAAAAATTGTTGAACGTGTTATGAATAACTGCTATTTTGGAGATGGAACTGTCCATCCTGGTGATCATTTACTCTTTATACATGAATTATGCGAGTTGTTCAAGTGTGCAGGTATTTCAATGAACCAAGTTAAGAGGAAGCTATTCCCTATTTCACTTAAGGGCAAAGCAAGGGAGTGGTATGAGCTACTAGATGATCCTTATCATTTGGAGTGGAAGGAACTTGAATCTCTCTTTTACTCTAAATTTTATCCTCCTCGTGAAATTCATAAAGATAGGAGTTACATTTATAATTTTCATCCTCGTGATGGAGAAAGTATTGCCCAAGCATGGGGGAGATTGAAGTCACTAATGCTCAAATGTCCCATTCATGAGCTCCCCAGTAATATTGTTATTAATAATTTCTATGCAAGGCTTTCAGGAGATTATAAGGACTATCTAGATCCTTGTTTAGAGGGATCCTTCACAAGTAAGGATGTCAAAGCTAAGTGGGATCTTCTTGAAACAATTCAAAGCAATACCGAAGATTGGGATAACAACAAAGGTAAAGAACCAGGTATAAACTATGAGTATGATTGCATTAAGTCTTTCGCTGAAACTGCTGATTTTCAAGAGCTTAGTGCTAAATATGGTCTTGATCCTCAAATTCTTATTGATTGTTTTAGATCCTTTGCTTCTCATATTAATTCTCCTAAATAAAAATGGAAATGTATCATGAGCCTTTTAAAGACACTTGCATGGAAAATGAAATTGTTATTAATGATAGCAATAAACATGCTCAAACCACTGAAAGTACTACTTCTTATAAGCATGTTAATTTTTGTGGAATACATAGACCTTGTGAGTATAATCAAATTGAAGACGAATATTGTATCACCCACAGGAATGAAAAAACTAGAACGTGGTATAGGGCTCTAAATGATCTTGGTAAAAAAGTTTGTGCCCTCAATCCTTTTATTTGTGAACTTTGCTTTGAAGTGGGTCATTTCAATTTTCAATGCTCAGGCCATAATAATAGCCCTTCTAATCCAATGAGTACTACAAGTTTGTATTGTGATGACATGATCACTCCTAATCAGCATGATGAACTTACATTATTTTTGGGGTGTGAAGAGTTATCAAGAAAAACCTCTTTGGTAGATATGGCTGCTTTTGATATGAATAGTGTCATGCATGGTTGTCATCTTTATTGTGTTGATAATTGCCACACAAATACTTACATACAAAATATTATAAAAGATGAGATCTTACCAAAATATGACATGACTAATATGTGTTTTGTTCTTATTAATGAAAAGGAGGAATCCTCCAAAGTTTCTTCTATTGTCTCTAGCAATGAACCAGGGTATATGGAGAAGCTTCCTTTCAAGCCCCTCCCCCCTAAGGAGAAGAAGAAAAAGAAGAAGAGGAGGAGTAAAAGAAGAGAGGAAACGGTATTTTCCCCTAAGCCTGTTGCTCCTATTATAGTTTTTGATGAGTCTGAACTTGATGATGTTCCAATGCCTATTACCTATAGTAGTGATCATGATTGGGAAAAGCACACTACTTTTGATATTGAAAATCTCTTCGGTACCAATTCTAAAAATGACGATATTAATAATTGATATACTATTAGTGCTATCCATGATCCTTCCAATGATGATATGTTTACAAATGAACTCACTTTGGAGGATAACTATTCTATTGCTTATGATGATACTATACCTCCAATTTATGATGATTGCAATGATGAATATGATATTTTCAGTCCACCTACTATTAAGGAGGAAATTAATTATGATTACAATAGGCCTCCTATATTTGATGATTATGGTGATGAAAATAATAATGATAGCTATTTTGTTGAATTTTCTCCCACTACAATCAATAAGAATGACTATGTTTATGTGGGGAGTATTAATTATTTTATGCATGTGGCTCATGATAAGAATGTTTCTTGTGATTGTTATATTGTTAATTTTATTCATGTTGCTACTGAAAGTTATCATGAGAGAGGGAGACATGGGCTTATGTATCTTAACATTATTAAGTTTCCCCTCTTTATGTTGAAAATTTTGAAGTTGCACTTGTTTTGCTTTCCTATGCTTGTTACTTTGTGCTTTCATGACTTGTTTCTTTACAATATTCCTATGCATAGGAAGTGGGTTATACTTAAATGTGCTTTGAATTTGCTTCTTGATGCTCTTTATTTTACTTAAATTCATATTTCTTATGTGAGCATCTTCTCAAACTATCATGCCTAACTTAAAGGCCTTAAAGAAAAGTACTTATTGGGAGATAACCCAAAAGTTTTAGATGAGCCTTGGAAGTTATTACTTCTGTAATAACCGCTCCTTATCCTTTTTATTTGCTTTTTGTGCGAAAAGTAACCTCTAATGAGAGAGAAGTAATGATTGCGGAAGTTGCTGTCCCGAAACAGATTTTTGTGCTTCACCATAAACATTCGTGTAAAATATCTGTACCGCCTTTTGAGGCGTGAATTTTTTGTGCTTCTGCCCTAGGTTGTTATCTAACTTTCGTTAGTTCAGCACTTTTTGATTGGAGCAACAGAAGGTCTTCGAAAAAATTTGTCTTTACCTGCTGGTCTGTTTTGACAGATTTCTGCCATTATTTGCATTTGCTTCTTGTTGGTTCCTTTTTGAGTTCTTTTGGGGAATTGAGCTTTTTGAGGGAAGTGCTCCAGTAGCTTGTGTTTTAATGGAAGTTTTATTGGTGTTGGAACTGAACCTTAAGACCTTTTATCTTGAATGCACTAATGTTGGTAATAAAGATTGTGTGAAGTTTTGTATGAAGGAAAAATTTCAGGTGTATGAAAGGAATGAGTAATGAGATGAAGAATGGACTAAATCTCAAGCTTGGAGATGCCACGCGTGTCACCCCAAGAAATATCCAAGAAGTAAAAGCGTCAAAGCTTGGGGATGCCCAAGGCATCCCCTTCTTCATCGATAAAAATCCTAGGTTTCCTCCAAACGCTTCATTTTTATTGTTTCATGCACAGTTGTGTTGTTCTTGGAGCGTCTTCTTTTTCGTTTTTGTTTTGGTTTTTCATTTGCTTTGTTTGCTTAGTTTTCTGAATAAATTGGTTGGACCCCCTCTTTCATGCATTGGTTTTCAAATAGTTTGGTTTGGATTGGAAAAGAGTAGGAAAGTTCATGCTTAAGTGGTAAAGAGAGCTTGTTTTTGACTGTGGCCTATGCTTTGTCATGCCATGCTTGATATTGTTTTGGCTTTATGCTTAGTATTCTTTGATGTAGCATGACTTGTTATAAACAATTGAGATTGTTAATGTGCCTTGGATGAATCATGCATTGTTTTAGCATATTAAAGCATAGTATAGTGGTATTCTCCTTTGATGCTTTATTTGGGTTGACTTGGCACATGCTCACACCATGTTATGACTATCTCAAGTCACCATAGCCTTTATGATCCTTTAGTTTTCAACTTGTAGTATCACTTCATGGTTTGATCAATGATGTTTTGTCGCTCTGCATGATTATGGCCATTATTGCTCTCTTAGTTTGTCGCTCCCAGTCTTTTGCTAGCCTCCACAACCAAGTATGAGTTCCACTCATGCATCCAACTCACTAAACCAAGTTATTCCAAAGAGTCCACCATACCAACCTACTAGATTATGCTATTCCAAGTATATTCATGTTTTTTTTCTACCTTCCACTTGTTATGAGAAAACTAGTGATTAAAGCTCTCACGAACTTGATGGCACACTTTACTTTTTGCATCTAATAAACTTGAACCATTGGGTCCTTCTTTGTTGCGTATATGCTTGCGCTTTATAAGTTGAAATTAGCAGAACCATGTACCATGGGGAACGCTTTCAACATTGCACTTGTACTTTGTACCCCGTTGATATCATGTTCTTTTGCTTACGGATCCTGGCGGTGTGAAATAAAAGTGGAACTTGTAAGATCATGGAGTTTGTATGTGTGTTAGAGAAACGCTTGGGCCGCTAGCCTAAGCCATGCCTAATCATGGTGGAAACTTGCAGCATCACCATAATGAGCACTCTATGAAGCATCCTCCATAAAAACCTATGCAAATAGCAAATAAAAAGATCGCTGAGATGCTCATTATCTGCTTGCCTTGTCATTTTGATTATGGGATAGCTCCTGTATCATGTGCAAGGGGTACCCCGTTGGCGGTTCTTAATGATACACATATACTTACAATGACAAGATCTTACTCGTGACTGAAGTTGAGTAGCATGAGGATCGGTCTTTGTAAGTAAGGGGCATGAGATTTTGGTTTATAACTTGTCAAGCATATCCTCTTAGTTGTGTCACTTTAACCTTAATCACCTTCAAGATGCTTATGATAGGGGCAATGAGAGCTGAAAGCTAATAAGTACCATAATTTTTGGAAGCTCTTTATGAGACTTGAATCCCTACTTCCTTTTACAAAAGGCCTTTCTTCCACCATTATATTGAGTCTCCATCTTATATCTTTATGCACCTATTTTGAGAGCATAGTGGCCATTCTTAGTTCTATGTGCATTGTCCCAAGACTAGTTGATTGATGCATACTTTGATATTGCTTGTTTTAAACTATTGTATCTAGTCACTCTTATGAACTTTGAAGGTGTCCTATGCATTTATATTTGCTACTCTATTGAGGGACAAGCTGAATACTTTTATGCTATGTTTTCTTTATGTGAAACAAACAAACGTCTTTCAAAGCATTGTTATTCATGAATATTTTGTTTGTGCCTTTTCATGTTGCAACATAGTTTGTTTGTCTTATTGCTAAAACTTTGTCTTTCATGTTATGATTGAAGTACTATGATCCCAACTTTGAATGTTTTACAAATACTTTGATCAAGTTTATGATGGTGCATGTCACCTAAAAAATTATTATTTCTTTTTATCACTTACGTACTCGAGGACGAGCAGGAGTTAAGCTTGGGGATGTTCATACATTGCAAATGTATCTTTAATTTTTGATGTTCCATGCTTGGTTTTATCTACTTTCTTGTGTTTTGTTCCAACTTTGGAGTACTTTTCATATGATTTCTTGGACTAACCTATTAACAAGATGCCACAGTGCTAGTTGCCTGTTTTCTGCTGTTTTTGGTTCTAGGAAGTCAGAAAATGAATATTCTCGGAATTGGATGGGACAAGATCCAAAGTTACTATTTTCTCAGAAGACGCACGAAGCCAGAAGGAGAGTCGGAGAGGGGCCACAGGGTGGCCATACCCCCCTTGGCGCAGGCCAGCCCAGGCCACACCAGGGCATGGTGTGGGCCCCCTGGCTGGCCACCGACCTTGCCTCCTTCGCCTATAAGAGCCTCCCGATACCAAAACCCTAAATGGTCAATCAGAAATCCACGAAAAGTTCCGCTGCGCCGCGACCACTGAAGAGGAGATTCGGGGGACAGAAAGTCTCTTTTCCGGCACCCTGCCGAGACGGGGAAGTGCCCCCGGAGCCATCTCCATCGATCTCCACCGCCATCTCCATCACCATTGCTGATTCCCATGATGAGGAGGGAGTAGTTCCCTCTCGAGGCTAAGGGTTCTACCGGTAGCTATGTGTTTATCTCTCTCTCTATGCATGATCTTATTGAGATCATGAGCTTTGTAATCAAGTAGATCCACCTTGCTACTGAAGTGCTTTAATAGATCTCTGCTCTCCCCATGTGTGTGAAAGTGACAGCGTGCACACCATGGTGGCACTTAGGCTAGAGATTACAAATACTTGTTATGAGTTATATTTGGAGTTGGATGTCTTTATGAAATTGTGGTGTTTGTTGGACTCATCTAGTACTCAAGGTGACAGTGTGGGGGTTTTCTAGATGGGAAAGACTTACTTTGAGGTGTGCTGTTATAGCCCTACCATCGATTAGAGTGTTCAACGAGAGTAGTTAAGAGTAGTATCATAAAGAGAAGATATTTAGAGAGAGTGTTCACTAGTGAAAGTATGATCCCTAGGCCTTGTTTCTAAGCATTGAAACTTCGTTTGCAACTAGATCTGTTAAATGTTTGCTTGCTTCCATCTTTATTTCAGATTGTTTTTAGTCTTTTCCACGCCATCAAGTTATTTTCTATCACCATTACCACTTATAATTATCCATACCACTTGTATTTCACTATCTCTTCGCCGAACTAGTGCACCTATACACCTGACAAGTGTATTGGGTGTGTTGGGGACACAAGAGACTTCTTGTATCTTGATTGCAGGGTTGCTTGAGAGGGAATACCTTTGACCACTTCCTCCCTAAGTTCGATAAACCTTGGGTGATCCACTTAAGGGAAAACTTGTTGCTGTTCTACAAACCTCTGCCCTTGGAGGCCCAACAACTGTCTACAAGAATAGAAGTGCGTAGACATCACCTATCTTTAATGTCAGTGTATGTTACCTCAGCCTCCATTCCTCTTCTAATGCATTTCATCTTCAATTGTTTTGCCCTGGCATGCAAAGCCTTAATCAAAGATAGGAGGATTACATGGCCATCATATACTGTTGATGCAATTCTTTGTCACAAATCGATCTTTATCATGATCATCTGCCTAATCTTATCAAATATTTGCCACTGAAGGGAATATGCCTGAGAGGCAATAATAAAGTGGTTATTATCTTATTCCATGTTTATGATAAATGTTTATTTTGCATGCTATAATTGTATTGATCGGAAACGTCAATACATGTGTGTTTAATAAAAAAAGGGTTCCTAGTTATGCCTCTCTTATAGACTAGCTTGTTGATTAACAAGATGATCAAGGTTTCGTGATCATGGACATTGGATGTTGTTAATAACAAGGTCACAACATTTGTGAAATGATGTGATGAACATTCATCTGAAGTATAGCACTATGATCAAGTCATTATGTTTATATTGCTATAACCTCATACGAAGTAATCTTAGTCCTTAGACCATGAGATCATGTTAATTGCTAACACCGGAAGAGTATCTTGATAACATCAAACGTCACACCGTAACAGGGTGACTATAAAGGTGGGTTCAGTACTACGAAGGTGTTATGTTGAGGCTCATGGATCAAGAGTAGAATTTGTCAATCCCGATGACGGATAGATATACTCTGGGCCCTCTCGGTGATATCACATTAAGATAGCTTGCAAGCAAGTGATGTGATCACTAGAATGTTATATCACGGGAACGAGAAAAGAGTGCATGTCGGCAACGAGATCAAACTAGGTATGGAGATACCGATGATCGAATATTGGACATGTAATATATAGCGAGTCAAAGGGATTTAGTTACTAGCGTTAAAGATTCTCACGATCATAGGAGTCATCGTTGAATGTGTAGGAGTCAGTATGGATCTCCAGGTCCCGCTTCTAATTATTGATCTGAGAGGAGTCTTAATCATGTCTGCATTATTCGCGAACCATAGGGTGACACACTTAAGAGTTACCGGACACCATTTTGGAGCACATATGTTTCAGACGAAAGAATTGCAAAGCGCTGGAATTATTTCAATAGACACCGAAACTGTTTTGGGTGAAATTGCTGAAATTGGTTCTTCATGTAATATTGAAATGTTGCAGGGGGTTTTATGTGAATGTTTGTTAATTAAAGTAATTAACAAAATTCTGAATAAAAATAATAAAAGAGTTTTATTGAATGAGAGAGCATTAAATTTGGAGAAATATTTGGAGAAATTTAATGCATTTAAAGTGGAGACCTTAAAAGAGAATGTGAAGGGGCATTTTAATGTGGAGGGGTTACCACCACATGAATGGGGAGGTGAGGAGTCACCCTCCCATGGGCGCCTGCCATGGGGGAGGGGTACCCCCTCCTCCTATAAAAGGCCCCCTCACTCCCCTTCTTCCTCACACCTCCTTGTGAAGGATCTCTCTCCCCCTCTAGAATTATTCCCCCATGGTCTTGGATTGGCGAGATACATGTTCTCGGTGACATTTCGTCTGGAAGGAGTTGCTGCTTCCGCTGGATCGCTGGAGCGACGAGGTGGAGGTTGTCTGGTGGCTTGAACGTGTGTGCGAGTGCGGATGCGCTGCTGATTTGCGGCGCTCGGACTTCCTCACGATCTTGAGATCGGCAAGTGTACGACTACATTAACCACGAGTTCCTACTTGTTAACAAAACTCTTTGTCTTCGAGGGTAAGTTATCGTTGGATGTATGTCCACCCGTTGCTCTGTACCTAGTAGCTAGATCTTGGCGTGTAGTTCTTATCGTAGGAAATTTTTTGTTTTCTATGTTGCGGACCCAACAGTGGTATCAGAGCCTGATCTATGCGTAGGTGCTTTGCACGGGTAGTACACATATGTTTATATATGGGCGATGATGATCATGTTATTGCATCTTCTATGTATTTTGTATATTGGTGGCATAGTGGGATGAAGCGGCCCGGACCAACCTTACATGTCATCGTACATGAGACCGGTTCCACGACTGACATGCAACTTGTTTTGCATAAGTGACTGACGGGTGTCTATCTCTCCTACTATAGTCAATATCTGATTTACAACGTGTTGCTAATAACTTGGTTATCCTCGTTGTGGTTCATGTTCGTAGGTAAGAACGGTTCTATCTCCGAAAGCCCTAAGCCACGTAAAACTTGCAATTGATAAATTAGAGGCGTCTAGTTTAGATCGTTGCTAGGCTAGTATCTTGATATGGTATTTTTGTAAGTAGATGTATGATAGATACTCTTACAACACACTCAACGTGTAAGTTCCATAGACCTTGGCCTTACACATAAAGGAATGATAGAGATCATACCACGATGCAAATGATAGAGATCAAATGCATGGACCATATCATCTCACTTTACACATTAGATGTTAGCATCTTATACTGCTAGTTTGGCGCTTTCTGTAGCATTGTAAGATGATCCCTCATTTAGATACCAAGAAAAAAATGTGTTCTTCCTTAAGTATGCACCGTTTTGTGGATCGTGTTTCGAGACATCACGTGATGATCGGGTGCACTCGACTCTACGCTTTCATACAAACGGGTGTAAGATAGTTTTACACATGCGAGTACTAAGGTTCTTACTTGGCGAGCCTAGCATGTACAGACATGGCCTCGGAACACGGACCGAAAGGTTAAGAATGAGTCATATAGTTGATATGATGCCCATATAGATGCTCGCCTTTGAAGCTACATCAACTCACGTGATGATCGGACTTGGTGTAGTGGATTTGGTTCATGTAATCACCAAAAAGGCACGAGGGATGTCGTTTTTGAGTGGGAGTTCATTTCTAATTTGGATTAGTCGAACTAAATTTGTCATAAACTAAATCGAAGTGAATTTTCATAATTTGTTGTAGTCATTGGCGTCTGTGTACTACCTTATGCTTAGTTTTAATTGAGATAATAGAACTATAGAATTCTTGATATTTACTTTACGAACTGGTATCGTATTGTTTTGAATGTCAATTTAAAGTTTAGAAGTCCTATTGCAAACTTTCAGCAAACTCTATTTACTCCATAAAGTTTAATAAGTAGTATTATCAAGAGTAAGAATTCCAATGTTAGTATCTAAAGTATCATGTTTGCCTCCATGATTTTTGATATTCAAAAGTTGTTTTAATATCAAGATTATCTAGGAGCTGAAAAATTGTTTCAGAAACCATCATGTGTGGAAGATATTGTGATATCTGAAACAATGTTTTTGGTTGCATTATGATATAGTATAATTTAGCAAAATACATGTTCTCATATTGTATAAGAATTTGTGAAGGATGGAGATGCTAGGCATCTGAATCTCCCAAAACGTTTCGGGAACTAAAATTATACTTGTCATTCTTCCTGATAAGCTATAGTAGCTTGATCATGAAAGTTGTCATGATAAGGATGAATAGAAGATGTAAGTAAAATGTTTACTACAGTAAAAGATTACTAAAGAATGGATTTTTGAAAGAATGCCAAACATTTGATGATGGTGATCCACTTCAAAGTGCAAGTCCAAAGGTATTAGTATTTGACTATACACACTTTGTACTATGTGTCATGTGAATGACACCACTATTGATGTTGATAGATTCTTTTAAAAGAAAAGGAATTGTTGAAAGAGAATCTATAAAATATTTGGCAGAAAAGAAAAGATTGGAGATGTCCAACTTAGGTATATAGAAGATATACATGTTATGGCTGTATTCCTTGCGTGTTAAACAATGTGTTTCTAAGGTATTGGATACCGGTATTGGATACCGAATTGGTTGGTATGAAGTGTCATACATGACAACGCAATTCATGAACTACAATGGCCTAAGTAACTAGCAAGAGAATAAGTGATGATGTTCATCAAAAACAAATAAAGTGTTATTGTGTTTTTCGTTGTCGTCAAACCTAACCTTCAAGATTTGTTTTAATAATTGTTATTTTGTTCCGGTATTACGAGAACAATGGTTGTTCAAATAAATACCGTATTCCATAAAGGATGGATGAACTTTTACAAGTCTAGTGGGAGAAATCACATCCATAAACACTATTGCTAAAATGTCGCAAGACAAATGATTAAAATATGACTTATGAAGTGACATCGCTGTTTTAAATTATATTAGATAGAAAACATGAAGAAACTCCATGTTGATGGAATTTTGGAGTCTTTGATTTTGATCAATTGATGCTTGTGAAAGTTTCCTCAAGATAATTGAAACTATGTCCATAGGCCAAAGAGGAACGGATGACTAACTTCTTGGATATTATACATATTGATGTATATAGTCCATTACATGTAGCCATATTCGATGGATCTTTTTTGCTTTATATGCTTACTCCAGAAATTTGAGTGAATATATCTATATATTTACTTAATAAGGAAGAAGTATGAAACATTTGAAAATTGTTCAAAGACTTTCAAGATGAAGTGGAAAATCATTGTAACAAGAAAATAAAAAGGTTATGATTTGATCATAAAGGAAGATATTTGAGTTACATGTTTAGCAAAACACTTAAGATTTGAGGAATTGTTCCATGATTTGTGTTTCCCGATAAACCATAGGAGTATGTTATATTCGAGAGATGAAATCAAACCATGTTTGACATGGTAAGATCAACTGGGGCATTTATAAAACTGCCATTATGTTTTAAGGATTGAAGCTTTAGAGACTACCGCGTTTAGATGGAAAAGATCACCATCGTGATCCGTTGAAATGACACCATATAAGTTATGGTTTGGGATAAAACCCGAATTGTCTTTTCTTAAATTTTGGTATGCTATGCATAAGTAAAATGTTTACAACCAAAGTTGGATAAGCACGTCTTTGTAGGTTATCCCAAAGAGTTTGTTGGGAATTTCTCCATAACACCAAGGACAAAAGAGTTTGTTACTTGGAACGTCAAGTTTCTTGAGAAGGAATTTTTCGCGAAAAGTTAAGTGGGAGGACAATAGAACCTTGATAAGGTTGTTGAACCTTAGCTATAAGTGCTAAGTAGCGCAACGCCGAAAAGTGTCCCGGTGGCGGCCACAATGCTCATGTCTCCCGTGATTACAAAGGTTGTGATCTCGGAGATTAGAGTTCCTATTGAACCGTGTGGGTCGGTAAGAATCAAATAGTGTGATTTGATAAGCAAGTCATTATTGTTTTGACAATGATGAACCGACTACATGCAAAGAAGCGATGATGGGCCCTGACTCCATAAAATGACTAGAAGTCATAGAATCCGTGATAGTATCCATGCACGAGAAATCAAGTTTCTGAACTTGGAAGACCCTCCGGAATGGCGTGAAGCCTATCGGTCGTGTTTGGATCTATAAAGAAATAGACATGGATGTTTAACATCTATGAAATAGTCGACATGTCGGAAATAAGTTTACGGCAATGTTCAAGGAGTTGACTATGACAAGATTTGATCTTTCATAGCGATATATAGTCTTGACGAATTAATGTAGCAACCACTACATATAATTTGGTATATGGTAGTTGAATAAAAAAACAAGGTTCTTCTAATAGAACGGTTACCTAGGACGTGTACATGACATGGTCCGAAGGTTTTTGTTAATTCAAAGGGTGTTAAAAGGGCATGCAAACTTCAATAGTTGAAGTAAGCATAGCGGAGTTGGAATCTTCACCATGATGAAACTGTTAAAAGAGTTTAAATTCATCGGAGATGATGAAGATGCTTGCATTTGCAAGAAATTAAGTGGGAGCGTTGAGACATATTTCTAATACATTATCTAGAGGACATATTGTTGATTGGAAATGATGTATCTTGTATTGACACAAGTTAAGAATTTCACTAAAATAAGATTTCAATGAAAGTCTTCGGCAAACCCGGAATATTTGGCATCAATATCTATATGGATAGATTGAGGCGCAAATATGGTTATGCCAGACATACATATATGAGATATTGAAAGGTTTCAATATGGAAACAACAAGAAAGGTTCTTGCTGCATGAAAAGGATTGTATCAAAATTCAAGTGTTTCAACACTTGGTGAGTAAAATCACATGAAGATTTTGATCAATTATACCATGATATGTATATATCCAGAATGTCCTATGCTCTAAATGTTATGAGCACATATACCATAATGATTCATAAGATGATCATTGGACGATAGTAAAGATATTCTTATGAGCTTTGGAAGAACTAAGAATATATCATGTATAGGTGACAAATAGTTAAAGGTAGTTCATTGTAAAGTGTTACATTGATACTAGTTTTGTCACAAGATACAGATTAAATTTATCTCAATTTAGACTATGGGTGGCACAATGTAATGGAAAGGATGTTCCATGATGGATTTGGATGAGTTCCAAAGTTGAGACATTGTGACGGATACTACAACAAAAGGCTAAGTATATAACTGCTATAGTAGCAGCAAATGAGGGCATTTGTGTTAAGTAGTTTGTTATCAAACTAGGTGTGGTTCAAAGTGGGCTAATACCATGAAGATATATTGTGTGACAGTAATATCAACATATTTTAACCCGAACGAACTAAAGGTCTCACCAAAGGACCAAATTTATACAATGCCATCTCATTTGAGAATGAGTGATGCATAGAGACGCAAAGACATGCAAATACACACGGACCTGAAAGTGTCAGATCCAGAGATTATGTTAACCACTAGCAATCGCGTATATGCAACACCAGAAAGCCATAGGTGTTCAATACACAAAGTTTTTCAAACTAGATTATTGACTCTAGTGCAAGTGGGAGACTGAAGGGAATATGCCCGAGAGGCAATAATAAAGTGGTTATTATCTTATCCCATGTTTATGATAAATGTTTATTTTGCATGCTATAATTGTATTGATCGGAAACGTCAATACATGTGTGTTTAATAAACAAAAAGGGTTCCTAGTTATGCCTCTCTTATAGACTAGCTTGTTGATTAACAAGATGATCAAGGTTTCCTGATCATGGACATTGGATGTTGTTAATAACAAGGTCACAACATTTGTGAAATGATGTGATGAACATTCATCCGAAGTATAGCACTATGATCAAGTCATCATGTTTATATTGCTATAACATCATACGAAGTAATCTTAGTCCTTAGACCATATGATCATGTTAATTGCTAACACCGGAAGAGTATCTTGATAACATCAAACGTCACACCGTAACAGGGTGACTATAAAGGTGGGTTTGATGTCTACGCACTTCTATTCTTGTAGACAGTTGTTGGGCCTCCAAGTGCAGAGGTTTGTAGAACAGCAGCAAGTTTTCCCTTAAGTGGATCACCCAAGGTTTATCGACCTCAGGGAGGAAGTGGTCAAAGGTATTCCCTCTCAAGCAACCCTGCAATCAAGATACAAGAAGTCTCTTGTGTCCCTAACACACCGAATACACTTATCAGATGTATAGGTGCACTAGTTCGGCGAAGAGATAGTGAAATATAAGTGGTATAGATAATTATAAGTGGTAATGGTGATAGAAGATAACTTGATGGCATGCAAAAGACTAAAGGCAAACTGAAACAAAGATGGAAGCAAGCAAACATGTAACAAATCTAATAGCAAACGAAGTTTCAATGCTTAGAAACAAGGCCTAGGGATCATACTTTCACTAGTGAACACTCTCATAAGTTGATCCTGTAGCAGTCTCAAGGGCTATGCCCGTTAGCGTGGACGGCCAGCAAGTAGTCTTTTCTCCTTTTGCAACTGCTTGTGGCAAATATGGGCCACAACTGATCAACACCATTGCAAAGTACTCTGAGGAGCTGCAGCGAGCCAATAAAGCGACGAACGCCGCGGCGTTAGGGGTCGGCAAAAAGTCAGTGGCATCTGATACTGCCACGGACTCGGTGAGGCCCCCAAAGCCAAAGTCCAAGTCAAAGAAACCAGTTGCTCCTCAGTAGCTTTGTAAAAGTTAAAAAACGTATGTCTCTTGTCGAAAACATGCCTTTTGGTGAGTCTATCTGCTGATACTTTTGCTAATCTTGAATGCACTCGAATCTTTTGACTGTGCATCGCTTTAGTCTTCTTATTTATTCTTGCTTGGCTTGTGATGGGGCACATCGAGTGAACCACTGAGGGAACCTCAGGATTCGCCACCCCTTGATAATACTTTGGCACCGCCGCGCTCAAGGGTGGATGAGCTGTCTCTGCTCTCGCGACTCCGTGATCGCGTGAAGCGGTTGGAGTGTGAATTGCCCATACTCCGTGGTAACATAGATCTATGGAAATCGAAGGCGGAGAAGGCCACCGCCCGAGAACAATATCTGTTGGGGGAGGTGACGCAGCTGGGCGACCAATTTAAATGTTAGCTTTCTTACTCTTATCTTTTCCTTGTAGTCACTCGCGATGGTTTGTTGTCCTCATACTTCCGCTTTTGCTTTGTATAGTTGTCAGCGCACGCCATCCGCAGTATTAGAAGGATCGAATTGCCATTCCCATGAATGACCTGACCCAAGAGTAACTTCAGGCGAGTGGGTACTTCTAGGTAGATCATGATCGCGCAATCGCATTGGCGACCTTGCAGGATCATGCGTCGCGAATGCTTCCTTTTTTGAAGAAGTTGCAGTCATGCTTGAAGAATATTTATAGGACGATGTTTCCGTTGGATGCTGTTCCATCGAGCCTTCTGGCCCTTCTTGCTAAATTCCACGACTTGAGTGTGGTCCGCGAGTGTGTACGGCAGCAGTTGGTGGCTGGTGCCAAGGCTGCTCTATTGCTGGTGCGACTACATAGGCCTAATGTAGACGTTGCAGCAATTGCGGTTGGGCCATCTGCGCCGCTAGTGGGTTCTGCCTGGAACATGGTGTCGCACTACCAGGCAGTGGATCGCCCAGCAGAGGAGATCTTCGACTTCTTCGAGGAGCAAACCAATGTTCTCTTGCTGCAATAGTAGTTTAGTTTGTATCCTGCACATAATTGTACCAATGTTGTAAAGTTCGTATATATGCTGTGTATAACTGATTTTCGATGATGTATAAAAGAGCTTGTTAGCGTGTATGTTTTGTGAGTGCGATGCACTATGCGATTCCTTTTCGTTAGCCTGGCTATGCACTTATCCCATTCCCTTGTCAACCTGTCAGGTGCGTTGCAACTGGGTTGATGTTTGTCAAGCGTTTCGATTGGTGTGCCAGCTACTCAGGATATCGCGTTTTAGTTCGTAGAACAGATGTCTACAGGGTGGCGCAGCCCCCGAGTGGATAATTGGTGAAAAATAAAAGAAAACACAGAGTTTTGGGGCACTTAGCTTTATTTATTTGCGGGACAGTACGAAGTACAATGTGTGGCTAAGTAGCCTTGGCTGAGTAGCCTTATTTGCAATGTAAAAGTAAAAAGCGACTAAGGGTAGAAGCGTCGCAGCTGCGCGATGTTCCAGGGGTTGGAATATGCGACTCTTGTCTCTAAATCTTGAAGGTGATAGGCGCCACCTGGGATTACTTCTGTAATCACGTATGGTCCCTCCCAGGGGGACTCGAGCTTGTGGTGCCCTTGCTGCTTCAGTCGTAGGACCAGGTCGCCTTCGACGAAGGATCTGGGGCGTAGCCTCCTACTGTGGTAGTTGCGCAGGTTTTGCTGGTAGATTGTTGATCTTTCCGCGGCAATTTCCCTTGCCTCGTCTAGGAGGTCGATGGAGTCTTCGAGTTCCAGAGTTGACTCCTGCTCGCTGTAAGCAACCACGCACGGTGCTTTGTACCGTACCTCGGCGGGTAACACCGCTTCAGCCCCGTGCACCATGAAGAACGGGGTGTACCCCGTAGCACTGCTTGGAGTTGTGCGTAGGCTCTAGAGTACTGATTGCAGTTCGTCTGGCCAGCAACCCGGGGCTTGTTCGAGTGGCCGGAGGAGTCGCTTCTTGATGCCGCTGCAGACGAGCCCGTTAGCTTTTTCGACCAGCCTATTGGTCTGTGGATGTGCCACCGAGGCATAGCTGACGTTGATTCCCAGATTCTCGCAGAATTCTTTGAACTCCTTGGATGTGAAGTTCGTCCCATTGTCTGTGATGATGTTGTGTGGCACTCGGAAGCGGTAGACGATGGACTCGAAGAACTTGACTGCGTTGTGCCCTGATTGATTGGTCACTGGCATGGCCTCTATCCACTTGGTGAATTTGTCGACTGCGACCAAGAGGTAGACGTAGCCTCCTCGTGAGGACCTTGGGAGTTTGCCGACCATGTCGAGTCCCCATTGCGCAAAGGGCCAGGCCAATGGAATTGGCCGGAGCTCTGCGCCAGGTGCGTGCGGCTTGTCCGCGAATCGCTGGCAAGCATTGCATTTTTCGACGATGTCCTTGGCGTCACGCATGGCCATAGGCCAGTAGAATCCAGCTCGCAGAGCTTTAGCAACGAGGGCGTGACTATCGGCGTGGTGCCCTCAGGTCCCCTCATGGATATCGAGGAGAACAGCTCTTCCATCGGCCGTGGAGACGCATCGTTGGAGTACTCCTGTGATTCTATGCTTGTATAGTTTGCCGTCGATAACACCGAATGCCTTGGAGCGCCGTGCGATTTGCCGAGCGTCAGTCGGATCGTCCGGTAGCCTTTTGTTGAGGAGGTACATGATGTATGGTTGGGTCCAAGACGGTTCGATCATCATGACGCTCATTGGTCGTTCGAGTCCTGTGTCCAGCTCCAGTTCATCGAGTGTCATTGGCTCATTGGGCGACGCAGCCCCCGAGTCCGTTGTTGCGCTTGATTTCTTCTCTGCGCCCTTTGGCTTGATGGAGCATTCGCAGATGCGCTCGAGAAATAACCCAGATCGTATGGGGGCGCAGGTAGAGCCTATGTTGGCGAGTGTGTCCGCCTCTTCATTGCTTTCGCGTCCTATGTGCCGCAGCTCGCAACCGTCGAAATCCCCTTCGAGTGTGTCGTAGAGGTCGCGGTAGGCGGTATATTGTCGTTCAGTGCATCGCACTCATGCATTGTTTGGTTGACGACCAGCTTGGAGTCGCCGGATGATGAGGGTTTAACTCATCAACGCCCATTGTTACGGACTTGGGTTTTGGAGAAGGAGGGAGCGTTGGAGACATCTATCGGCTAGCAAACAAGCACACAGGGGACAAAGGTTTACCCAGGTTCAGGCCTCGTAGAGGTCCCTACTCCTGCTTGTCTGCTCGTGGAATTATCGAAAGAACCGAAGTTTACAATGGTGCGTAGGTGCAATCTGGCAAGGGTGGTGGAAACTAAGGTTGCGTGTGTCTAGATCTATTATGGCGTACGGGAGATCATAGATCTGTCTATTGGGTGAGTCGCGATTGAGAGGTTGCCTTCTCGTTGGACCCTCCTAGCCTTTATATATGGGGAGGCTAGGTCTCAGGTACCAATACGAGTTGGTTACAAGTTAGATTCAAACTCTAGTCTTGAGACTTCCTTGTCTTGTGCGTTTGCATGTCCATATGTTCTTCGTACCAGTCGAACCATCATGGGCGTCATGGACCTTGATATATCTTCGAGTGGGCCTTCCGTCGGGCCGCACCAGGTAGTCCAATAGTAGGTGCCCGTACAGCATACCCATGTCAGTAGCCCCCGAGTGTCCATGCGAATCGTAGATTCGGGTGGAGATTTAGAAGTCTTGAGTCTTGCATTAGGATGTCGGAGTCGACAGTTATGTCGAGTGTGAAGCACTTCTCCCAGAAGTTCATCGGGTCAGTCAAATTTGTAGTAGTTCATAGGGATGATGGTAAACGTGCCTGGTGCGCTCGACGGATCGGGACCAGTTAATTGCTCTAGGGCAAAAACAAACGCTACCTACTCAAACTCGAGTCCCCGGACTCAAATTCGGAAAACTGCTGGTGTAATTCGACTCAGGCCGTGGAGGTCTTATAGAGTCGAATCCCATTGTGTAAATGTGAGCACTCGACGCGTCTATCAAGGCTTATTCATCGTACCTGTAGGTATGGATTATTTCTGGTAGAGCGCAGCAGATGCGTTGTCAGGCCTTATTCAGGTCTTATCTTCATGCTGCAAGCGTGACATCCGAATTTTGCCATCGCGGAGATGATTCGAGTGACCCAGGAGACGTAGTCTTTTGTAGGGAAATATCATGAGGCGGTGTCGCCATAAGCTTCGTGTGTGGATGTCATCAACACACAGTATGATGTACAAATAATCATAGGTGCGCGACCAGCGCTCCCTATGGGAGTAGCCTCCAAGTGCCTGGTTGAGTCGTAGACTCAGGCAGGGACTAAAGAACTTTTGCGACTGCTGTCGTGTTTTGTTTGCTTGTTTCAGTCGAATATGCTTTCAGCGCTCCCTATGGGAGTAACCCGAAGTCCACAATCGAATCGTAGATTCGAGTGAAGGGTTTTCATGATGCTTGGATATCTTCACAAATTTCTTCGGGTGCGCGGCCAGCGCTCCCTATGGGAGTAGCCCCCGAGTCCTTAGTCGAATCGTGGATTCGAGTGAGGATTTAGAGCGTGCCACTCAAAGATCTTGTATATGCGCGACCAGCGCTCCAGTTTGGAGTAGCCCCCGAGTGTCTGGCGGAGTCGCAGACTCGGGCAGAGACTCGAGACTTGTATCTTGTAGACGTAGTTGAAAATCATGCGAGGAAAATCCACTGACTTCTATCGGGTGCGTTGCTAGCACCGCATCTTTGTAGTATCAAGCGATGCAACCATCTGAGGAGGAACTCGACTCGAGTCTTGAGTGTATGTCGTAGCCAGTTGTTTTGTTGACTCATGTTGGAGAACCCGATAGAATAGCTCGACGAAGTCGACGTCCTTGTAAGCTCCATAAAATATAAAGAATTGTGAAGTATTTGTATCTTGTAAAGAATATTTGCCTGTTGGCTTGTAAAATAAAATTCGGGTGCCAATCGAGTCGACACTTTTGCACCGTATGCTAAGCCTTTTCGTTAGCCTGATTACCCTTAGTCTCAGTACATTGCCGAGGCACTCGGAGTTCAAGGATTCAACGGTCAGGCAGAATCAGCTACTCGGGCTGTCGCGTATGAGCTGCTCGAGTGCGTGGAGTCGACGACACATTAGTTTACTCGAAGAGGGCGCAACCCCCGAGTGTTTCGAGTGCGATTAAAGTAAATAGTTAAAAAGGAAGAAATCATCTCTAAGTAGAGAACTTAGCTTTATAGGTGGTTGTCGTGGACGAAATCGATGCGGACGCGGATGTAGTTGACGCGGTAGCAGATTGCGGGAGTCGAAGGTTGTAGCAGGTCGCCACACCCGATGGCGGCACGGGTTGCCATTGCCGAAGGAGGCAACATCTCGCCGGAGTCGAAGGACGCAGCGAGTCGCTTGGTCGCCAATGCTGAGGGAGCCCCCGAGTCGCTGGAGTCGAGGACCGAAGCGGGTCGCAGCGGAGTCGAAGAAGTCCTCGAGTTGCCGGAGTCGAAGGCCACAGCGGGTCGCTGGAGCCGAAGGATCCCTCGAGTATAGATTCGGTGTGGTCGATATAGCCGAGGCAACGTTCGAGAGCCCAAGCGGCGGACCGGAGTCGACGTGGCAGTGGGTCGCCGAAGCCGATGGCGGCAGCAATTTGCTGCAACCGAAGATCGTAGCCGGTCATCGTAGACGATGTCAGCAGCGGTTGCTGTCGCGGAAGCCGATTCGACCAGCGAGTCGAGTGAGTCGAAGAATGTTGCGGCTCGCGGTCGTGGAAGCTGAGGGAGCTTCCGAGTCGCTAAATCTGAAGATCGCAACGGGTCGGTGGATCCGAAGACCGCATTGGGTCGGTGGATCCGAAAACTGCAGTGGATCACTGGAGCCGAAGGAGCTCCTAAGTGTAGCGTCTAGGTGGTTGACGGAGTCGAGACGGCGTTCGTGAGCCGATGCGGCGGACAGGAGTCAAGGCGGTAGCGGGTCGCAGAAACCGATGGTGGTAGCATGTTGTCGAGGTTGGAGCTGATGCATTGGACGTGTCGACGTAGCCCTCGAGTGTAGTTAAGGGTCGTATGAAGTCGTCGTAGCGGCAGGTTGCCGGCGGACGGGATCGATGTGGTGACGAGTCGCGGCTGGGCGTGGTCGAGTTGTCGAGGTCGACGGAGTTGCGGCAGTTTATGCAGCAGCGATGAAGTGGTCCATGGTGAAGCGAAGTATATTGTCATGGCAATATTGAAGTCGAGCAGCTCAAGTACCTAGTAATCACCGGCTGACACGCTTATTGTATGAGTAACCTGCCATGCAACGTAGTAGTTGATTCTAGTGCAGCTTTCCTTTTGTAGTTCAGACAGGTTTGTCGTGTCCAAGTCTCAATCAATTGAGTTTTGCAAAACACAAGCAACTTGGTGACGTACTCCAATATTAGTATGACTCGGTGCCGTAAGTTGCTGGGTTGCTGAGAACCTCATGTGCGGCTGTCGAAAGACGCGGCTTCCGTCCTCACGATGAACGTGATCTTGCATAAAGCGTCGTGGAAGACGGCGCCACCACCTCATTTGCAGATAGTTGAATCATGAAATTTACGACAGTGTTGGTGAATAAAACGACGTGACCCCATCGTTGATGGAGTCGAAGGTCGGGTACGTGTCCGGCGAGTGGTGGTGAAGTCGAAGTATATTTCGAGTTGTCCATATAGCCCGGCGATTTGCATAAATATTTTGGTGCCTTCATCTTGAAAATTGTATTTTCCGGTGTACAAGCCCCACTATAGATAGCGCCTTGGTCGATGTCTTTTTATTTTATTTTTCATTTGCATCTTCACCTAACGTGGCGATCGATTGATGCATACACTGGACAGTGGTCTTTTCATCGTGACTGATTCACTTGGTTTGATTGTATCATTTGTTGGCTGCCGACAAAAAGTTGTCCTTGAGACTTGAGCCATGTGATGTAAACGGACGATCATTATTTCTTTGCTTGGGGCATGCTGCCTGTGTCGCTTGGTCTGATACTCCACAATATATTGATCTTCTTTCCTTGCAGCTGATGCGATCCGGCTAACAATCCCTCCACGACACGTGCATCTGACCCCAATACGACTTGGTGCCGTATAATGCTACGCCACCGGAACACGGGAGAAGCACCTGCCGCGACTGCACTTCGATGTGTCTTTGTTCTCCGATGGGTACGACTAGCGCTTTCACGGTGCAGGCTGAAGGCGGTGTTGGCGGATGGATCTAGGCATCCGAATCACCTAGTTTCTGATGTAGTTGACATTGAAGAAAACGCGCGTGCCGAAGCTGATGAATCGACCGGAGGGGATCTGACAGTTGTTGACGATGATGGAGCTGAATTAGATCTGGTCACCAAAAAGATGAATCGTAGATTGCTGGTGATGGGGCCGTCGAGATCACAACATCAACACTCCCAATCCCCACGGACGGCGCCAATTGACGAGGGTTTAACTCATCAATGCCCATTGTTATAGACTTAGGTTTTGGAGAAGGAGGGAGCGCTGGAGACATCTATCGGCTAGCAAACAAGCACATAGGGGACAAAGGTTTACCCAGGTTCAGGCCTCGTAGAGGTCCCTACTCCTGCTTGTCTGCTCGTGGAATTATCGAAAGAACCGAAGGTTACAATTGTGCGCATATGCAATCTGGCAAGGATGGTGGAAACTAAGGTTGCGTGTGTCTAGATCTATTATGGCATATGGGAGATCATAGATTTGTCTATTGGGTGAGTCGCGATTGAGAGGTTGCCTTCTCGTTGGACCCTCCTAGCCTTTATATATGGGGAGACTAGGTCTCAGGTACCAATACGAGTTGGTTACAAGTTAGATTCAAACTCTAGTCTTGAGACTTCCTTGTCTTATGCGTTTGGGAGTCCATGTCCATATGGTCTTTGTACCAGTCGAACCATCATGGGCGTCATGGACCTTGATATAGCTTCGAGTGGGCCTTCCATCGAGCCGCACCGGGTAGTCCAATAGTAGGTGCCCGTACAGCATATCAATGTCACCGTATATAATGAGCCTCTTGGCACCACAGGCTTTTGCCATCCTCATCCCATGTAGCAGGGCCTCGTATTCAGCTTCGTTGTTGGAGGCGGTGAACTGCATTCGCATGATATATTTCAGCTTGTCCCCATGGGGCGATGTCAGTATGACACCTGCACCAGCTCCGTCCTTCCGCTTGGATCCGTCGAAGTGCATTGTCTAGAGGTAGGACATATCTAGTTTTTCGATGAGCTGGTTCTCCATCCAGTGCACGAGGAAGTCAGGGAGAACTTGCGACTTGATTGCGTCGCGCTTTTCGTATGTGATGTCTCGTGGAGACAATTCGATTCCCCAAAGCGCGACTCGCCCAGTGGCGTCAGGGTTATTGAGGATATGCCCCAGTGGGGCATCGTTGACCACCACGATTGGGTGTTCCTGGAAGTAGTGGCGCAGTCGCCGGGCGGTCATGAAGACGCCGTACGCCAGCTTCTGGTAGTGCGGGTACCGCTGTTTTGTTGGCGCGAGGACCTCACTGAGGTAGTATACTGGGCGATGTACTCCGTGGACCTTATTTTCCTCGGCTCGTTCGACTACGAGCACTGTGCTAACCACCTGGTTGGTGGCGGAGATGTATAGCAGCAACGGTTCCCTTTCTCGTGAGGTCAGCAGTACTGGCGAAGTGGATAGCAGGCGCTTGAGGTGTTCAAATGCTTCCTGCGCCTCATTGGTCCACTCGAACTTGTCAGCTTTGCGGAGAAGTTGGTAGATGGGCAGTGCCTTTTCACCCATCCGACTGATAAATCGACTGAGGGCCCCGATTCGCCTAGCCAGCTGTTGGACGCCCCTTATGCTTTTCGGCTTCTCCATGGCCAGTATGGCTTTTATTTTCTTCGGGTTTGCCTCGATTCCTCTTGCGGAGATGAGATACCCGAGTAGTTGCCCAGATGGTACGCCGAAGGCGCATTTGTCCGGATTGAGCTTGATCCGGTAGCGGTCGAGGTTGGCGAAGATTTCGCGCAAATCATCGATTAGTGAGGCTTCCTCTTTGGTCTTGATTACTATGTCGTCGACATAGACTTGAATGTTGTGACCGAGTTGGTTCTTGAGGCAAGCCTGCATGCACTGCTGGTAGGTGGCTCATGCGTTCTTTAGCCCGAAGGGCATTGTGTTGTAGCAGAACACACCAAAAGGCGTTGTAAACGCTGTTTTTTCTTGATCTTCCTCCTTCATTCGAATCTGGTTATAGCCTGAGTAGGTGTCGAGGAAGCAGAGGCGCTCACATCTCGCGGTGGAGTCGATGATCTGGTCGATTCGTGGTAACAGGAAATGGTCCTTTGGGAAGTGCTTATTCAAAGAGGTGAAGTACACGCACATCCATAGGATATCCGTGTCCTTTTTTGGTACCAACACCGTGTTGGCGAGCCAAGTGATTTCCTTGATCTCGCGTATGAATTTTGCGTCGAGGAGTCTGTTGATCTCCATTCCGACTGCCTTTTCTCTTGGCTCAGATAATCGCCGGATTGTTTGCTTGACTGGCCTTGCGTCTGGGTTGACGTTGAGTGCGTGCTCGGCGAATTCCCTGGGAACTCCTGGCATGTCCGCTGGACACCAGGCGAAAATTTCCCAGTGCTCACGGAGGAATTCGACGAGCGCGAGTTCCTATGCGGAACTCAAGTTGTTAGCGATGAGGGCCGTCTTGGCGGGATCCGATGGGTGGACATGAACTTTCTTTGTGTGCATCGATGAGTCGAAAGATAGATCGGGCGAACTTGGACGGCTCAGGGGAGGCAGGCTGTTGTCTGTCGACTCCTTTAGTCTCGCGAGTTCTTCCTGCATGCCAAAGGACTGGGAAATTCTGTTGAATTCCATGTCGCAACTGTCGGATCTCTAGAAGCTCCCGTTGATCATGATGACGCCATTAGGACGTAGCATTTTCATCTATAGGTAGGCGTAGTGTGGCACTGCCATGAACCTGGCGAATGCGACACGTCCGAGGATGCAGTGGTACTGTGAGGGCCAATCGACGACCTCAAAGTCGATGCGCTCGCGCCGAAAGTTTTTTGGCGTGCCGAAGATGACGTCGAGGTTGATTTTGCCAAGGGGATACACGCCTTTGCCTGGGAGGATGTCATGGAATGTTGTGTCCGAGGCTTCTAAGCAAGTTAGAGGGATCCTCATTGCTTGCAAGGTACTCACGAATATAAGGTTGATGCCGCTTCCGCCGTCCATGAAGGTGAGGCTCATGTCGAAACCTCTGATTTGCGCCTCGAGTACGAGGGGACAACGGCCTGGATGAGGTACTTGAGGCGGATGATCGCGCTTGTCAAAGGTGATGCGGGACTCGCTTCCGCTGAGGTACTCAGTAGTAGATGGTGGCGAGTTTGTGGCCAAGTTGACTTGGCGAGTGATGCCCTTCTGCACCCAATTCAAGGGGCGTCCTTTTTGGATCATCATGGTACCCATGGCCCGTGGGTATGGTTCACCTCCCTGGTGTTGGTCCGGCGCAACTGCATTTGGGGGTAGCCCAGGTGGTGGTGGCGGAGCGCCATGCGCCACGGCGCCTGGAGCGGCTCCGTAGCCCCTTTCGACTGCGTTGCGATTCATCCGAACCAGTCCCTCATGTAGTTTGAGGAACTCGCGGCAGTCTTTGAGGAGGTGGCTGGACTTCTTCTTTCCGTCATGCTTGTCAATGTAGAAGTGCACAGTGCATGGTCTGGACAGTTCGTCTTCAATGGATGTTGCGGGTGCCTCATCGAGATTGCAGCGTTGCCACACTTGCGTGTTTTTCCCGGAGTCGCAGTATCCACTGCTGTGGTAGCCGCTGTTGCGGTTATCGTCGCGTCTGTCGGCGTAGCCAGCTGTGACCATGTTGACGTCGTCGCGGTCATCGTAGATGCGCATGCGCCGTTTGCCTTGTCGGTCGCGTCTGCACTCGAGCTCTGCCTCGTCGTCGTAGTGAGCGCGGTTTTTCACCGAATCTTCTCCATCTGCACCCGATTCACGATTTCCATCAGGTGGTCGATGGTTTTGGGCTTTGAGCAGCGCAGCTCCTCCCTAAGCTCTATGCGACGCACGCCACCGTTGAATGCGTCAATCGCGCGATCCTCCGAGATGTTCTCTGCGGAGTTCTTGATAATGGACCAACTTTGGATGTACGAGTGTAGCGACTCGCCCGATCTTTCCTGGCAGCACCTCAGCTCTTTGATTGACGCGGGCCCTTTATAGGTGCCCTTGAAGTTGCATACGAAGCTGTAGACCAGCTCTTCCCAACTGTGAAAGGATCCGCGTGGGAGGTTGTTGAGCCATGCTCGGGCGGCGCCCTGTAGCTGCAACTGCAGGCATTGCATGGCCGTGCTTCGACTCCCTCCATGGAGCCTCACGGAGGAGATGTGGTCCTCTAGCCAGATTTTCGGTTCCTACAGGCCGTCAAACTTCAGGTTCTCCGACGGGAGTTTAAACCCATTGGGCATTCGCTTTTTCCTGATGGTCATACTGAAGCATCTGGCGCCACAGAGCTCCACATCTTCGTCTTCTGAGTTAGTCGACCAAGCACGTCATGCCCTTGATTTGTCGATCTTGTGCTGCGTGAGGTCATCACGCGCATCATAGTCGTGGTCATGTCATCGTGAGCAGCGATGTCGAGACAGGTCGTGACTGTCGTCGCTAGATGAGGGCGAGGAGTAGCGCTTTGCTAGTGCTTTGCCTTTTTTCGGCTCCGGTGTTGGCTCCTTGTTGAGGGCGGCCTCGCTTAGTCCCAAGCCCGCGATCGTAGATCGGTGCATGGTGGCTCAGGGATCTCCAGCCGGCGGCTGGTTGTTGAGGAGGTACATGGTGGTTGTTGTCACCGCAGCCTGCGGCGTCTTGGGGACCACATTGCCCCGTGTGTCGACTGTCATAGAGCTAAAGTCGAGGACCTTTGCAGCTTCTATGCGTTCTTGCTCGGTGAGATGGGCCATCCGGGATCGCCTCTTGTTTGCGATGTACTCGTTGCCCTTTGAGGAGGATCCTCCGTGGGAGGAGAGCCCAGCACGACGAAGACTCGACTCATCTGCCGCCTTTTTGCCTGCTTCGAGTTGCGCGATTGTTTGCACTTGACGCTTGAATTCTTCCTTCAGGAGCCAATGATAGCCCATTAGCAGCTCTTGCGGGGAGCCAAAGGGTAGAGGGTTACCCCGTAGGGCCTCACGGTAGCGAGCCCACTCTTGTTCATTGAGCCTGATCACGACGTGTTCGCCGGTTTGCTCATTTATTATAGTTGGAGGTTTGATTGCTCCTCCGTTGTTGACGGGGGCGTCGTTGCCACCGTTGTCGCCGTTGCCGCCGTTAGGCGGGTCGGTTTCGTTGCCACGGTTGCCCGTGTTGTTGCGGTTGGCGGAGGTGTCGCCTGCATTGATGACGGCTCACATGAAGTGGTTGGGGAAGTTGCTGCTCCCGCAACTCTTAGATCCGGAGCTGTAGGCCCCATCTTCAGTTGCCATATCACTCAGATCGGATTCGCGACTGCTGTCGCTGACCGTGTTCTCGACTGTTGTCGGGGCGTTGAGCTCACTAAGGGTGCCGATCGATGGAGGGAACCACGATACTGGAGCAATCGATGCTACCGTTGGCTGGTCAGGCATGCGAAGCGTGCCCATCTGACCAACTTGGAAGCGGAAGCTCCCGATCGCCAGGGTGATTCCTTCGCCCACGGACTCGAAAGCCAGACGAGTGGCCAGCGTGTGGACGGTGAAGTCGAACGCGCCAAAGAGCTGGCGAATCTCCGTTGTTGCGGATTTGTAGATCGCAGTTGATGGGGCCGAAGAAGTCGCAACATCAGCACTCCCAATTCTCACAGACGACGCCAATTGACGAGGGTTTAACTCATCAATGCCCATTGTTATGGACTTGGGTTTTGGAGAAGGAGGGAGCGCTAGAGACATCTATCAGCTAGCAAACAAGCACACAGGGGACTCGAAGATTTACCCATGTTCAGGCCTCGTAGAGGTCCCTACTCCTGCTTGTCTGCTCGTGGAATTATCAAAGGAATCGAAGATTACAATGGTGCGCAGATGCAATCTGGCGAGGGTTGTGGAAACTAGGGTTGTGTGTGTCTTCCTCGCCGCCCCCTCCTAGCCTTTATATAGATAGGCTAGGTCTTAGGTAGCAGGTCGAGTCGGTTACAAGTTAGGATTTTCCCCTTTGAACTTTCTATCTTTAGCTTCTTCTTGTTCTTCAAGCAATCGAGAGTCCGTAGGTTACTCGATTTCCTCTTTTGGGCCTTGGCGACACCATGGGCCTCTACGTATTCAGGCCGTATATACCAAGCTCGAGTACCTGTAGGGTATACCCATGTCACCCACAGACGGCGCCAATTGACGAGGGTTTAACTCATCAATGCCCATTGTTATGGACTTGGGTTTTGGAGAAGGAGGGAGCGCTGGAGACATCTATCGGCTAGCAAACAAGCACACAGGGGACTCGATGATTTACCCAGGTTCAGGCCTCGCAGAGGTCCCTACTCCTGCTTGTCTTCTCATGGAATTATCGAAAGAATCGAAGATTACAATGGTGCGCAGATGCAATCTGGCGAGGGTTGTGGAAACTAGGGTTGCGTGTGTCTTTCTCGCCGCCCCCTCCTAGCCTCTATATAGATAGGCTAGGTCTCGGGTAGCAGGTCGAGTCGGTTACAAGTTAGGGTTTTCCCCTTTGAACTTTCTATCTTTAGCTTCTTCTTGTTCTTCAAGCAATCGAGAGTCCGTAGGTTACTCGAGTTTCTCTTTTGGGCCTTGCCGACACCGTGGGCCTCTACGTATTCAGGCCGTATATACCAAGCTCGGGTACCTATAGGGTATACCCATGTCAAATACGGTGCCTTCCGAAATCTTAGGATCATTCCTATCCCACTAAATTACTGGCAAGTCCACCTAATGCCCGACCACCTAATGATGCCTGACCACCAGATGATGCTTTAACCCTCTTTCCTGTATGTTCAACTTTAGGTTGCACATGGAGACGAATTAGGCCAAAATGTTCGGTAGCATTCAAAGAGAAAAGCATTACCAGATCAGCTCGCTAGTTTGTGGGAGCAATCTTTGCTCGCTAATGTTGAAATATTGCAAATCAACTAAATCGCCATTGCTCCATGGGAATTTAGAATAGATTTTATCTTTCAAATCTATGAGAGTTATGGAGGTTGCAACCACCACTGGGAAGTAAAATCCAGATAGATACTGTTCACAACCACGAATTACGCTAGTATCCAGTCTAACCGCCATCCGAAATGCCAGCGCTGGATTAATCCTATTCAAAAAGCAAGGCAGTTAGCGGAGCACCAGCGATTCACGCTCAATTATTTTCCATAATCAATCTACAAAGGGAAACAATGCTTATCCAGGTGAAATCCATGCGTTAGATCCCTCTGATTCCACCCAATCTTCTCCGCGCTCGACGGGGAGGACCGGTACACCAGCCGGCGTTGCATACTGTTCCGCGAAAGGGGTAGATTAGCGGGGGCGGGAGGGGAGCCGGAGGTGGAGTGGGCTCCGCGGCTAGGGGAGGGGCGGCTCGGCGTCAGAGGACGACATAAGGTAGGAGGGCACAACGGCGAGGGAGCAGAGGGGCAGTGTGTGAGCTATTCCAGGCTCGGGGGAAGCAAATGCTTTCGCTGAGCAAGAATGGCCGGTCCGACGTGTCTCCACGCGGCCCCACCCTTCACCATGTATGAAAGAACCGTCCCAATGCAGCCCCACCCTTCACCACATATGCAAGACCCGTCCCAATACGGCCCCGCCTGACAGCATGTAACAGTCGAGGCGATGTAACGTAAAGCTCAATGCACGACCCGCCCGAACGCGGTCCCATCGGTCAGTATGTAACGTTTAAGCCTTTGACCTGACGGCATCCTCCGTCCGAGCGTATGTGAGTGTTTTAGAATAGAGGGAGGGGAAAAGTGAGGAAAAACTAAACGACTGGGGAAAACTGAGTACAACTAACGAACCAGGGGCACGAAAATAGAAATCCCTAAATAATTACCATGCATGCCACTGTAATTACAGCCTATTAATTGCCCGAGCGGTCAGCTTTTCCAAGCGGACGGGTAGATAAATCTCTCGATCTATCCCCTATAATTTCTCAGTCGGTTGTTGCTAGGTACCAGACTTATATTTACTACTCCCCTTACGTCCAAAAAGGATATCACATATTTGTTTAAATTTGAGTATACTTAGACATAATTTAGTAATACATACATTCAAATTTTGATAAACTTGCGATCTCTTTTTAGGATGGAGTATATACTTACCAAATAGCAGCTACAGATTCTAATCGTCCTTCTGAATGTTTCAGTGTTCCTCCTAATTGAAAGCCTTTTTTTAGGTCTTCATCCCAACACTGGACCTTATGTACGCACCCACGACAACATGTAACAGTTTATATAAGCAGTGAAAAACGACTATATCACATATGAGCAAGCACTATAAACAACACCAGGGAATGGCGCGAACGCCTCAAGTGAAATGCACTTTTTTCGAAAAGGGGAAAACCCCGGCCTCGGCATCGGTTGATGCACACAGCCTTTTATTAAGGCAAATAATCCAAGTTTGTTACAATTCAGTGATCACATAAGGTCGCAACAAAGATCAACCAACGAAAAAAATTAAACAAAGGACTAAACATCATTTTTCGGTCTATTAAAACGCAGCCAACCAGACTGGCTGAAGATGTGCCCAGCAACCATCAAGAGACGGCTGCAACCAATAGCCATGATATCCTGTTGGTGTTGCGGGGATAGGAGCGCCCATATCTACACCAATGAGCCACCATATGTATAACCTACAAAAGATTGAAAGTTTTTGATCTGTTAAAAATAATATCATTTCTAAATCTCCAGATAGACCAACATAAAGCTGAGACACCAATGTAAACTCTAGCCTTTGATGATTTATCAAAACCATTCAACCAGTTTCCAAACATATTTATTACACTAGTTGGAGGGGTAAGTCATAAGCAAAATGAATAATACTCCATAAAAGGCGAGCAAATGGACAAGATATAAATAAATGCTCTATGGTTTCCTGTGACCTACAAAAACAATAGTTAGTACATCCTTTCTATTTAAGCTTTATCAGCAGATTGTCTTTTGTGAGAAGAACCCCATTATTAAGGAGCCACATAAAAATCTTTATCTTTAGTGGGATCTTTAATTTCCAAAGATATTTCCATAGAAAGACCATATGATATTCATTAGGTCCTCGTACATAGATTTAACTGAGAATAACCCAGAAGATGTCAAATTCCAAACAAACTTATCATGATCCATTGATTATTGAACCATCATGAGTCTTTGACATAAGTTTAGCCAAGCATTCCATCTATGACCATTGAGTACTCTCCTGAATCCGATATTTAGGAGTACTTGGATTAACACGTGTGCAACAGTATCATTTTTCCGTTATACAATGTTATATAGAGATGGATATTGTTGTGCTAAAGGGGTATCTCCCAACCATGTATCCTCCCAAAACATAGTATTCAAACCATTCGCAACCACGAAGTGCCCTCTAGCTAAGAACTCATTCTTTACCCGCATCAGGCCCTTCCAAAATGGAGAATCCATTGGTTTTGCTTGGACTTTGGATACAGTTTTGTGATCTAAATAATTATTATGCAGAAGTTTCTGCCACTCTCCTTCTTCAGATAATAATTTGAAAAGCCACTTGCTCAGTAAATATCTATTCTTAATTTCAAATGTACTTGGTACTCAATGTTACGGGATAAGCTATGTGTATGTATGGGGGGTGGCCCCCCATACTTTGAAAAAATAGTGTAGAATTTATTAGTTGAGACTTATTTATGAAGAAATAGAGTAAAACTTGTGAGTATGGGCTAGCTCCGCCATTGACCATCACCTACTGGTTGCTAAAACCTGTGACTATGGCAGCTAAAAATTCCCCACCCCTGGGTTCCACCCTACAGGATCCCAATGCTGTGATACGTTTGTATCGGGAGAATGTGACAACTCTCGCAATGCGGTAGGTTCGTATCAGGAAAATGTGACAACTCTCGCAATGCAATGCAGTATGTTCGTATCGGGAAAATGTGACACCTCCTCCACACTTGATGGTCGGCTTGCGCTCCAGCCATGGTACTAGATGGTTTCATTTTGCTCCCATCCAAATAGATTTAGATACACAACCTCCATTTCCAAATATGAGACTCTTTGTTCACTTCAAATCTAGATAAACCTACACATTAAAATAGGTCTAGATACACTATTTTCACAAAGTTAAAACATCTTATATTTTAAAACGGAGGGAGTAGTAGGCTACGGAAACCAAAACATGTTAGAAACAATGGTAATTATTGTTTATTGCATCTTGGATATAAGTTCGCGTCTGGTTCTCTCTATCTCTATTGCATCTTGAAAACGTATTAGCTAGCTGAGCGTACGTTTGGCATGCTGTTAAATCACCCGATTAAGACGGATTTTTTCGCTTGGTAAAACAGACTTAGTGAAAGAGGTAATTCTAGGAGACCGAACAATTTGTTGTATCTAATCTAGGAAATCTAATCACCTTAATTTTAGGAAACAGAAGGAACTTACTATTGTCCTGATTCCTAGAGGAAACTAAAAGCCGCGCTCCTTCCCTCTCGCGGAAGAGGATCCCCTGACATGGCCTCTCCTGACCCACATACCAGGGACCAAAAGTCCTCTGGCACGTTTTGTTACTATGGACAATTACTCGGCGCCATTTAAGTACGGCATGCATGGGATGGGAGAATTGGACTGGTTATAGTGGGAGTATCATACTACTAGTATCATATATGATACTAATAGATAATATTATCTCTATAGTACATAGTATCATATGGTAGTATCATAGTACTACTATATTTAATAATTTGTAGAATCTGAATGTAAAATTGTGTACAAGATTTACATGCATTAGGATTTCTAGTTTTACGTGCTATAATACGGTATCGACCTACGATACACTAACCATCTCTTTCTTTATTAATTGTTATACCACCTCAGATTTTTACCAACGTGTATGCATGATACTAGTTATGATACTCCCACTAAGACTAGCCTTAAGGATTCGGCATAACTAGCTAGGTCCACATCACCGATCCGTGCCACTTCTCATCTCAGGCATCCATCCACCGCTGCTAGCAACCCGAACGGAGGGTACGGATGAGAAGAGAGAATAGACAGAAAGAGTTTTCATCTTGTTCCCGCCTAATTGCCTCTGTTATTGCCTCTGGGCTCCATCGCTGCTAATTTTGAACCGTTTCAGAAACCTACTCAACCTCATTAAGAAACAGTAAAACTCACCTAGATAGGAGGAATCACAACGCTCTGGAATCCTCATTTGTTCAAATCGGTCGCGCCAACGTACATGGCAGACCACACGTTACAGGGCAATCCTACATGATGGGGCTGCTGCGCCACAAACTAATCCCGGTGCTTTCTCGTGAACCGGGCCAACTTGTGAAATTGGCATGGGCCGTACGGCAATAAGGTGAGCAAGTTGACCCATCCCAACTAGCGCCTAGAGCGTTGTTTCCACCGAATGGTCTCGCTGTTGGCGTGGCATGGCGACGTCGTCCACAATGCCTCCACACCTCGTTTTCCATCTGCCACCACCAAAAGGAGACGGGCCAAGGAGGCCGAGGATCCGGTGGGCGGGGAGTATACCACGGGAGTCTAGGAGGAGGTTCTCCGGTGCAGGGTCCTCAGCGGCGTGCTTGTGAAGGTATACATCCATGTCAGCATGTAGCTGGTTTCACATCACTACATTCCACCACACCGGAAAGCCTCGTCATGCCAGTTAGCTAAGGGATGAGCCTGCGATGTCGTGGATGTCAAATTCCTACCCCTTGCATTGTTCTTCCATTTATTAGTACTCTGCCGATCTTTCTCTTTGCAGCCAACTGCTGAAATATTGTCCTGGTCAACTTTTATCCCCTTCACGCCTCTAGCTTGCAACGAAATGTGGTTTCTAATGGCACTTTCCTGGTCGCTTGGTCTACTAACTGATTTTTGTGCATATTATGGGGATTTTTACCCTATAGTTGTCAACTTTTCATGCCTTTTCTGGTCAGTTCCTCCACTTGGCAACCAAATTTATTTAGGTACTCTTACTATCTAGGTTCTGCTTCTTTCTCATAATTGGATACTCAGGAAAAATAATTCAAGAGAAACTCCACAATGGATTGCATGTATGTTTTTTTACTTGGAGGGGGCAATATCTCTACTCCATAAGAACAAGAAAAACATGCATATGAATCATATAAATAAGGATCATCATGCTGTAAGTTTCCACCATGAGTTGTCGCACGACGCATGGATTTGACTAGCGGTCCAGGAGCGTTTTCTCTCAACATGTCTACACCAGTATGCACACTTTATTTCACATTTATGTAATCCATAGGAAGAACTTTAACATGATTACTTATCAACATTCAACATTGAAAGCTTGTGCCATGACAACATGGTTTGGCCAACATCAACTAATAAGATGTAAAGCACAAAAATTTCCATAGTGGTATCACCCTAAACCTTACTTTCTTATGAACTTTAAAATACATAAAAATGTGTTTTTAAGAATATTTGGAGGATTAACATACATACTATATTTGAAAGTAGCTATTGCCACAAATAGGTGGATATGTCTAGTCTAGTTTATGGGATTTGGAACAAGTCTTAGCTTGTATTGTAAAGGCTTAGCAAAAAGAGATCTAAATAGTGTGCCATCTTGTCAATAATGCCAACATTTATTTTTTCACCTTGCTCCTTAATGTTGAACATAAATATACATAAGAAAAGGATACAAATTAATAGGCAGAAAAAATCATAGTTCATATAAAGTACTTGAGCCTAAGAACCAAACACACCATGAATTTCAGTGTTTTGCTTTTATCTCCCCTTATCCTTTATTTCAAGGAATTCTTATTCATTTTTAATCTCATTAAGGGAAAGTTTATTTTCAGTATCTCTATCATAAACATTTAAAATAATAGTGGTGGTCCTTTTAATGATAAACCAAAAGTAAAATAAACAAAATAGACGCTCCAAGTTTCTACGATAGTTTTATGTTGCTCGAAAAACAAAGTTTAGAGGTTTGCAAACCGAGTGTTTAATAGGTCCAGTGGGGTGCCTTGGGCATCATCAAGCTTATGGTTCTCACCATTCTTGGATTTCTCTGTGTGATGTTCCTCTATTTTCTATCAAAAAATTTAAACACAAAACTTTTCTCCTATCTCTTTTCTGAGTGGTGACATTAGTGGCACAAAAGCATAATAGTGGCTGCATATATATCAAAGAAAAAATTATTTCTAAATGTTCCAGCAAGCATATAATGTTTCCACATATCCCTAGCATATAATATGACTCATAAAAATCAGTTTAGGACACTTGGGAATGGTTAAAACAAAACATGGAAGAATCTTTCCAGATTTTCAGCAGCAACAAAATGAGTTTTCTTTGCCCAGTTAAATATGTCAGGAAATTTAGCCAATTTTTGTGCGTACAGAGGATGAAAAGTTGTAAATTCTGTGTAAACATGAGCGCAATAGGAGTTACATAAAAAATCATAGAACTCTTCCACTAAAAACTGTTCTGTAGGAATTTTTATTCCATATGTTTAACAACTTTTAAACATTCAAAATGGGTTCCACTTGGTACTTTATTAAAAAATACAAAAATAAATCCAAAAAAATTCTCTCGCTACAGCAAGATTTAAAAGCAAAAATACAAAAGAAAATAACTTGGTTGCTTTCCGCAAAGCGCTTTGTTTATAGCCATATAGCTAGACTTTACTTACTTGGTTTAAGTGATGTGGAACTCATGGGATAGCTTGTGCTTCTTTGCTACCTCCTTCTTTCTTGAAAAGTGTTTCATAGATTTCTTGAGAGGAAACAGAAACTTCACATTTCCTTCTTTTGTATCAATGACTGCACCTGTGGTTCTCAAAAAGGGTCTACCAAGTATTATAGGACTTGAGGTTTTCTCCGCATTTCCATGACAATTAAAATCAACCGATACAAATTTCATATGTATTCAACCATGATATTTTAACTTTTCCTAAAGCATGTTTAGTTGAATAATCAGCAAGTAAAAGATCTATAGAGCTTGTTTCCATAGGTTTCAAATCAAGTAAATCATATAGATCTTTAGATAAAACCGAGACACTAGATCCTAAATCTATAATAACATGATGTGTCTCTTTTTCAATAGTGATTAATATCTTGCGGAGCCATACATCCCCAAGATTATGTGGTATCATAGCTTCATTATTATATCTTTCAATTGTTTCATTTATAATATAATTTGCAAGGTAGGAACCAAATTTTTCTTAATGACCATTAAAAGATGGATCATTAGAAAACTTTTACAACAAGTTAATGAGTTCATGCAAGCTACATGAATCAAGATCAAGTAGAGTTTCTTTTGTTTCACTTATCATTTTGACTTCTTCTACTTGTTTATCATTTGTCCTCATTAGTGTTTCATTTTCCTCCATCATATTAAGAGTTTCCTGTGATTTATCTATTACTTCTTGCACATACTTAATAGTTTCCTCGTGGTTCTTTTGAGCTTTATTAAGATTTTTAAATGATTTGACTTCTCTTGTTAGGAGATCTACCCTTTCAAATAGAGCATCCTGACTTTGAAACTTAGCTATAAATTCCTTGTTAAGTTCCTTTTGAGTAGCTATAAAGGATCTCATGGTGCTTTCTAAATCATTAGAAGCATTATCACCACTAGCATATTTATTAGGAACAAAAGGTGGACTACCATATGAGTTATTATAGTTGTTAACATATCCATTACTACCAAAGTTTCTTATGTAGTTGACATCTACACTTTCATTGGTGTTTGTTACTAATTCTTGTAGAGGAACATTATCAATATTTTCCTTAGATATGTAGGAAAATATAGCATCATGTTTACTTTCTATGGAGTCTAGTTCTTCGATGGAGTTAACTTTCTTAGATTGGTTTGGTGCTCTTTTAGTATGACATTGACTATGGTTGTGCAGCATGCTTTCTAGGATCGTTTTAGCTTCAAGCACAGTTTCACTCATAAATGCACCCCTCGCAGTGGAATCTAGAATGCTTCTTGACATAATATTTAGGCTATTATAAAAAGAATGCAATTTTGTCCATTCATTTACTCCATGTGATGGTCAAGATCTAAGCATGTTTTTAACTCTCTTCCAAGCTGTTGCTACATGTTTATTACCATTTTGTCTAAATGATACGATATTATTTCTGTGTTGTAGGATCTTAACAGGTGGGTAGTATTTTTTAATGAAAGCTTCTTTTAAATCATTCCAAGAGTTTATACTAGCAGTGGGAAGTGATAATAACCATTCTTTAGCTCTACCTCTTACTGAAAATAGGAATAGTTTAAGTTTGACAATGTCATTTTCCACATTTTTAAACTTTTGCGTATCACAAATTTGGCAGAAATCATGCAAATGCATAGAGGCATCCTCACTAGTACCCCCCAAACGTTGCCACACACAACTTATTTCAGAAAAACACATAAACCTACATCTACGTGACAGTGATCTTAGTTATGCTAACAGGCTTAAGCCCCGAATCCTCTTTGTCCTGATTTTATTCCGTATTCTAGTAAAGCAGTACATGTGCAATTCGATTATGTGGCCCTCCCATTCTTGACTGTTGTTTCGACCGATGTTTGGAAGGTGCAACGGGATCAAACAGTTTGAGATTGACTGGACATATTATCTAGACAAAGATGCACAGATGCTAACTCTGGGTGTAACTGTAGCTGTACTGCTGTAGACATCTCAACGCAGAGCTATATGATTTTTTTATTCATATTCGGTGACAATTTTCTGCATGCTTTCTCTAATTTTTAAGCCTCATCCTGGTGGAAATACAAGTGTATATTGCCTACTATACGTGTCTAAGGGGGTGTAATGGCATATAAAATATGTACAGATAATTGTAGTTGTGTTTTTATAAAGTTGAAAGTTGGGGTGTCGTTTCTCAAATAGCTGGGAATTGTAGTGGCGTCTGTCCAATTAACCCTTTTCAAAAACCATATGAACCACCCACCCGAATAGATAGATATTTAAGATATATTCTGGTAACACCAATTAAATATTTTAAAAATCATTTAGTCATTCCTTTTATTTGATGGTCAAAATTTGAAATGTTTGATTGAAAAAATTCTAACAGTATTTACAATCTTGTTCTGAGATAAGTTTGTATGGAAGATATTTTCCATCATTGCCTTGGTTGATTCAAAATATCTAATAGACATCAAGTCTTCCTTTCTCTATTACTTCCTCCATTCCAAAATGTAAGCCTTTTTAGATAGCTAGTTTAGCTTTCTAAAAAGGCTTATATTTTGGAACGGAGGTAGTACGAATTAGCTACCAGTAGGTACGTTGTCTTCATCGAAATTAGCCGACAAAATAGATCCACATTTATTGGGTTAGTTGTCTGAATTAAATTGAGATAGAGCAATGATAAACACGTTGAACAGTCACCTGGTACCAGTTAGCACAAATAAGCTAGCCACCATGAATACTAAGTACCTCCATTCCATATTAACTATTGCAGATTTGTCTAGATACATATGTATATAAAAATGTTCTAGTGTGTAGATATGAGTAGTCTTATCTTTTAGCAGCCCATGCCATCAAGCTGTGGCTGTATTTGCAAATCAGGACGTCGCCTCGATCTCTCCTTGACTTGATATGAGTCATCAATCTCTCTGCTGCCATTCTAAAAGAAACGTTATCAAGTCCTTGCATTTGAATATTCCTTGCTAACCACCCTCACAGGGTTGCCTTTGGTACTGCCTCATGTTCCTCACCGGTCTAAAACTGGAGGATTGGAAAGGTATAACAGTGGATGGGTTCAATCCTCCCATCCTATCTTTGTTGAGATATGATTCAAATTATTATGCATGGATTTTTATAACCTAGAAAAGATAAGCATAAAACATGTCCTTATCGTACATAAATAAGCCCCAGCATCTCTCAAAGTCGTATGTGATGAGAGCGGCTCGTGGCATCTACGAACTGCTGCATTATTTTCATATCTCCTACTATGATATCAGAGCGAAGGTGTTAGGTTCATGCCATTGTCTACGTAATGTGCTATAAAAATACTCCGCCATTCATTCTATCACTTGTAGGCCTTATCGACTCACACACGAGAGAGGGTTTTAATGTATATGTTGATTGCCCACCTTCTCTCCATTAGTTCAGTCTTGTGATAAAAAACTTAACAAGAAGTTCGCCGTTGAACAAGGTAAACTTCCTGTTTCTCCAGATTGGATATTTCCTTCACTTTGGTACCATAGTACTCCCTCCGATCAAAAAAGGATGTCGCAAATTTGTCTAAATTTGGATATATGTACATACTAAATAATGTTTAGATACATTGAATTTAGAAAAATATTTGACATCTATTTTAGGACGGAGGCAGTAGGAAATATGAAAATTGATTACTTACATGACCCCGTGTTCCCCCTTCCTATCGACACGGGGTGAATAATGGCGTTGTCACCGCTGGCCACCTCTATCCCCTTCCCTCTCTGCCACTGCTGCTGGCCTGGCCATGGTGGGGCCGCTCCTCTCCCGATTGGGATCAGGGGAACTCTGGCTGGTCTCGCGGAGGTTGCTGCTTTGGTGTGCTAGTTCTTTGGAACCTTAGCATACCTTTCGTCCGTCTACTACGACAAGTTTTGTACGACTCCGGTGATGTAGGAGCGAGGACACCTGCGCGTCTTTGGCCCATGCTAGTGTATATAGTCGTCGCAATGTGATTCAATGATCTATTTGTAATTTTTATTACTTTTGGCATCCTTTGTACTGTTGTTGATGATTATTATTAGATAGATAGAATTTCCAAAAAAAACAATAGAAAGAAATTTAAGATATATTATAGTAATGTCAATTAAATATTTTAAAAATAATTTAGTCATTCTTTTTATTTGATGGTCAAAATTAGAAATGTTTGATTGAAACAATTCTAACAGTATTTACAATCTTGTTCTGAGATAATTTTGTATGTAAGATATTTTCCATCATTGCCTTGGTTGATTCAAAATATCTAATAAACATGAAATCTTCCTTTCTCTCTCACCAATTCGCCGAAATGAGCCGACAAAATAGAACCACATTTATTGGGTTAGTTGTCAGAATTAAATTGAGATAGAGCAATGATAAGCACGTTGAATGGTCTCCTTGGCACCAGCTAGCACAAATAAGCTAGCCACCGATGAATAATAAGTACCTCCCTTCCATATTAACTATTGCAGATTTGTCTAGAGACATATGTATATATATAAATAAATGTTTTAGTGTGTATAAATATGAGTAGTCTTAGCTTTTAGAAGCCCATGCCATCAAGTTGTGTCTGTATTTGCAAATCAAGCCGTCGCCTCGATCTCCCCTTGCTTGATATGAGTCATCGATCGCTCTGGTATCATTCTAAAAGAAATTTTATGAATTCCTTGCATTTGAATATTCCTTCCTAACCACCCTCAGATGGTTGCCTTGGGTACTGCCTGCCTATATCCTGCTTCCGAAAAAATGAAAAAAATGGAACTATTAGCGGTAAACATCATGTGGAAACCTCTTTGTGTAGCCCATGAAAGAATCGGGAGGAGCTCATTTTCCTCAAGGGTTCCCACATGGGATGGTATTTGCTTGCACTTCATGATGTCTTCTAAAACCTCATGTTTCTCGCTAGTCTAAAACTAGAGGATTGGAAAGGTATAATAGTCGATGGGTTCAATCCTCCCATCCTATCCTAGTTGAGATATCATTCAAATTATGATGCATGCCTTTTTATAACCTACTCCCTCCTTTTCAAAATATATGATGTTTTAGCTTTGTGAAAGAAGTGTATTTAGACTTGGTCTAAATAAAGCTAAGACATCTTATATTTTGGAATTGTGGGAGTAGAAAAGATAAGAATAAAAACATGTTCTTATAGTACATAAATAGGCCCCACGCCATCAAGTTGTATGTGAGCTGCTCGTGGCAGTATTAGGTTCCTATCAATCAGTACCGAGGAAAACGAGCAGAGTTTGCCTTAACTGTAGCGCGAATTAAAACGCGGACTGGCTGAGGGCATGTTCGGCGGAATGTTATGACAACTGCAAGTGGAGGGCAACCAGGCTGAGGGCATGTTCGGCAGAAGCTTTTCGTGGCTCATGTTGGGTTTGGGATTGGTAATGGCAGTGGGTGGTCTTGATTGGGGTGAAGAGAGCCTATTGTTCGATCACTTGCAGTAGCAGCATCGACAAGTGGGGCGACAACATTAAAGGATTTTTTTTGGTTGTGTTCATTCAATATCGAGACTTAGTTTGTAGGGTGAAAACCAAATGTCTGTCCTTCATTAGTTATACATGGAAAATTCTTTGTTGAGGGGATTGTTTTGGGACCTCAGACTTTCATGAGGGTGAAAACCTTGGATCTATTGACCGGGGGATAATGGTGCTTGTATACTGTTTCCTACTTAGTGGCACGACTTTCAGAGAACTTATTTTGTAGTTCGGGTGCTACTTTTGGTGGTGGATTGTGTGCTGGTGCTGCTAAGTCGTTGTTCACAATGACCGTGTTATTTTCTTATTCTTCTTGTTTTTCTTTTTGGCTTTGTGCATCCTTGATATTTATTGGTGTAGAATACGGGTATAATTGGTGTTTTGCGATATTAATAAATTTCCATGAGGACAAGGGCCGTTATATATATACATGTACACGTGGTAAATATGTAGGAAGTAGGAAACCCATATAGAACTGGAACATACACATCAACACACAGGAAATATTCTAACACCCCCTCAAACACCTAAGGGTCAACAACACTATGCCATGTCATAAAAATAGCACTCATTTATTTTTTTTTATTTTTTTTGCTGTGGGTCAACTAGGCCTCGGGTAGCTAGTTGTCGCCTTCAGGTTAGCTAGTTGTCGTTCGTCATTGACATGTCACATATGTGGTTCTGAAAAAAATTCTACATGTGACGTGTTGGTTGCCATGCACGACGTGTATTTAAGGACGCACACCCTCCCTGGCTCATTGCCTCATCGGTGGATTTACAACGAAGCTGAAGTAGTAGGTATGTTCGCACAACATAGTACTACGTTTTCTTCTTCCCTTGTTCAATGATTTTAAGTAATATCAGTTTGATGATGATGAAGTTCTCTCTGACAAATCCGAACATTGCAGGAGGTTCAACTATGGCTTTAGTGAAAATTGCTCCCATCGATGTGGTGACGCCGTTCAACGTAACGAAGGACTCGTACAAAACGTTCATTGAGAAGGTACGCGAAGCTTTGGCTGGCCGCAGTCCTCCCATGGTAAAAGGGCCAACATCCGAGGTAGAACGCCCCGTGCTGGCCAAGGAGACGGCACCTGACAAGCAGCCACCCCGGTGGGTCCACGTCGAGCTTCGCGGCAAGAAGGGCGAAGCACCCAAGGTGGCCATCCGGAGCGACAACGCGTACATCATCGGGTTCACCAATAGCAAAGGGAAGTGGTACCAGCTCAGCAAGACGGGGACCAAGGACAAGCTCGTCGACAACAACCCGGTGATGGCAGGCTTCGACGGCAACTACAACACGCTAATCGGTGGTGTCAACAACCTGCCGACACTAAACCTCAACAACTTTAGCATGGCAGAAGCAGCTGCCACGCTCTGGAACAAGACCGGTCTCTACAATAACGAAGATGTTAACGACGCTGAAAACATCGACGACAACGAAACAGCCATGCTCCGCGCGCTCTCGGTAAAGGAAGCAGTGGCTACCCTCGCCGTTGCCATCTGTGAGGCCGCGAGGTTCGTCCCTATCTCTAACGTCATCAGCCAAGGTTGGACCCAGTCACGGGTATCCATCACAACCAAGGAGGTGAATTACATCAAGGAGTGGGGTGACTTGTCCTCCGCGCTGCTCAGCTGGAAGAATAAGGGTTACAAGGACGATAAAACCTTTTTTGATAAATTCAAGGGTATTGGGATAAGCACCGGGGAACAAGCCTTGGATGTGGTGGGGCTTGTGAAGCAAGTCATCCGAAGCAACACATTGGTCACCACTGGCTACATGGCGAGCTCCCGGACCGAGGAGCAACTGCTGGCGTACGATGAGCTACCGAAACAGGGGAGGTACATGGCGGAGGTTTTCGCGGTGCGCATCCCGGCCATCGCTGGAAGAGACCTGCCGAGCGGCACCATCTCTTTCCATGGCGGCCACTACTGCAGCCACTTTATTTACAGATGGAGTCCACTGGAAGAACACACCTCGCAGCAAACCTGCGACAGCCAGGTGCAATTCCGTCCAATCTCTCCTTTCCTTCTTAATTAATTACTACTACTACTACTCTCTGATGAAAACAAGGGAGGGGACGGGTTGACCAGGGGCAGGAAGAACATGTTATTAGTTGCATAAATCTTTGGTCCTGAAATGCTTTAAAGCTTCAACCTATATATATCATGCTTATAACTCTTGTTTCAGAAAAATCTTACTACGTATTAAAAAAAAAGAATGCAACAGCTGATTAACAAGGTCTTGCATCCCTGAGTGTGTTGTGAAGCTAGGCATATGTCGTTTTCTTTCTTGATAGAGTATGTATGACTGTTTAATTAAAGAGGATCGGGCTAGAGGTAATAGTAATTGGATCAGCAGACAATACACAAGCACACAGCTAGTGAACCGCTTTGCTCATGCATTCTTCTACCGAAACAGGGTAACATCGTGCTCACGGGGCCATCGGTGGCTATGTCGGCATACGGTCCAATTGTCTTCAGCCTGGACCTCGAAGACAGCAGCCGCGGACAAGCCGACGGCAAGGAGGAGGTGGAAGAGAATACCGGGAGGATAGTCTGCGACGTTGTTGGCGGGGACTTCTCCAAGTACAATAGGCTCATATCAGAGACTGTCCGCACAGCCTACGGACCTGCGGAGGTGATCTACGCCGTCCTGAGCAATGGCGTCCAAGGCCGAGTGGAAGTGAAGTTTGTTGGCCTGCAGTCCGGAGACGAAGAGGACGGCGCCTTTCTCGGGAGGATCGTTGCTCGCAGCAAGCTGTTCGACGTCAGCTGCGTGCTCTTCCACAACGAGGCTGACAAGGGAGTGCATGTGCGACCGGGTGAGCTGGTTCCCTTGGCGAGGCAAGCGCTCGCTGTGCCGCTGCACATGCCGCTGATGATTGAGCTTGACCTTCGTCGCTCTTCGGGAGATGAAATTGTTAGAGGTCAGCTTGAGTTCAAAACTGCCATCGACGGCCTGCATACAGGACGTCTTGTTGGTGTGAATGGTGCTGAATTCGAGGTGACAATCGTATGGTCACACTACCCTTGGTAATGCCCATTAGCCAACACCTTTGTCAGCGGAGCATATTTTCTATATATATGGAACTCATCAGCAGTTCAAAAATAAGTGTTTGGTGACACATACTTATTTGGATTTTCTAATATGTTTGTAATGAGTAATGTGTAATAAAAATGTAAGATCGTGGGATATATTATTTTTCACTTCTGATATTTTTCATGCCATTCTATTGAAAGCTTTTTTCCTTGTTATTTTGATATTCTTTCCTCGCTAAAAAATGATACTGTTGTTGGTCAAGATTAATATCATTAAGATAATTTGATTTCATAGTCTATGATATTACTCTAATTGTTTTCTAGAGGCAGTCGTACATTGGTGAAATAGACTCCAGCGTTTAATATATATTTATTCGATTATGAGGATGACATAAACGTGCCACTAATATGACCATATCACTATTCATTATCACAAGAACATGCTAAAAATCTAGGATGAGATTATATTGAGAACAATCACAAATCATAATACACCAATCAACTCAGGAACAAGATTAACACTAGCATGATGTTTACGGATAATAGTTCCCTTTTCTTTTCAATTTTTGGGAAGCAGGATAGGCAGGCTGTACTAAAGGCAACCATGTGAGGGTGGTTAGCAAGGAAAGTTTTAATGCAAGGACTTGATCACATTTCTTTTAGAATCATACCATAGCGATCCATGACTCAAATCAAGCAGGGGAGATTAAGGCGACGACTTTACTCAGAAACACAACCCGATGGCATGGGCTGCAAAAGAGTTGAGACCAGCATGTGAACAGATATTATGGTGGGAACAAAAAAACACAAGTAGTCATGTGCGTGACGCAACTGCACAATCATCATAAGGAAAACCGGATGATGAGCAAACACGTTCCGTTACTCTGCATGCTTTAGCACCGATACTTCTTCGGCCAAAACGCTGACAAATTACCACTAAACTTTGCTAGTTGTCTTCCACTCCTACATAGATGCACAAGTCATTTGTTTCTTGATTCTTGCTTCGGTGCCTAGTTAGCAGGTACGAAGCCAGCATGGATCTGGGCAGCTCAGCTTAGGATGATTCAAGCAAGGCATGGATATCCACCAAAACATGTGTTGTTAGAGTATATCGCATCTAGTCAGGTGCCAAAACTATGTGCCGGCGAGGGCTGATATCGGATGTGAATGCGAGGAAAGAACAACTTCTTGGATACAAGCTTGATAGTATGGAACATCAAAAAGATGTCTGGAAATAGTGAGCCCATGTAAGTTGGTTAAAATATGCCCAAGTTGTAAATTTCAAAACCACCGAATCTTGACGGAACTGAAAATCTATAGTCTTGAAGATGTTTAACTCGGAAGGGATGTCGATCCACCAAAACAAGCTTTCAAAAAATGCTAACCGTGTGAATATTCAATCGGAATCAGGCTCTCCCAAAAGAGATGACCAAAAAGAACTCCCTTCTCCGAAAACCAGGGGAGGGAGCAACGCAGACGTGGGTCATTGCGGCGGTCGGCGGTAGGAGTCGCGGGGCCACACGGGTGGAGCGGAGAGACGAGTGGAGGCATATGTGCGTGTGCAGCGTGCAGATCGGCTGGAAGGACAATGTATTTAGTGGTGTCGTTTAACTACTACAAATGTCGCTAGAGTAGTCTATATAGTGGTGGCGGTTCGTGATTGCGAACGCCATTGCTAAGTTTGTCCTAGTTGGCTCTATGGGTCACACTTACGGACGGCATCCATCTTTAGTTTAGCCTTCTTTAGTCGTCACTCGTATTTTACCTTGTAGCCGTGGTTTGTGTTTAATGTAGCACGCCACTAATAAAATGTCTGCTATAAGGGTTTTTCTAATAGAAAAATCTCGAAAATACTCTATAGAATATAGAGCTACCAGACCAAGGTACAATAATTAGCAAGATGTCTCTGCCCTTATGGCACTGTGTCCTACATAACGACATGCATGTCCTGGCTAGTCTCCTTGCAGTTATTGGATCCCTTGCTCTTGATGGCATGGGCCTGCCTGATGGCATCTCTTCTATCTGTCATGCCCTTGGTCTTTAAGGCCTAACCCACGTACTTGGTCGTGATAGGTTGCAGCCATACTCGTCTCGACCGGCCACTATTGCCGTCGGCGAGCAGAGCCCCACAACAGCCACGTCTCCTCTAGGATGCCGTCCCAGCTATGGTGTTCACACCAGGAAGGTGATTTAGGGTTTGGAAGAGGATCTGCGGCCTGTGTGCGAGATTAATTTGCACTTGAGCAGTTTGAGCTCAAACCACAACGCCACAAACAAAGAGATGGGAATTTCCATAATTATTGGATCATTATTGACAGATGCGATGAGTATTACAAAAAAAAATCAATTCACTCCACTTCATTTTGGTTCTAATAAGGTAAAACTGAATTTTCTTAATTACCATCATATGAATAGTTGTGCTCATATACTTAACCAAGTTTCATGTCAATAAAACTAAAGAAACAACTTTATATGGTTAAATGTCGAACAGGTAATAAAAATAAAATAGAAATGTTGGATTGAAAAAATTCTAACAGTATTTACAATTTCTTTCTGAGCTTAGTTTGTATGCAAGATATTTTCTACCACTGCCATGGTTGACTCGAAATATCAAATAATCTTTAAGACTTCTATTCTTTGTCACCAACTAGCCGCTAGTAGGTACGCTATTTTCGTCCAAATTAACCGACAAATAGACCCACATTTATTGGGTTGGTTGTCAAGAATGTTGAAGAGCCGTGTCGCACCAGCTAGCAAAAGTAAAGGCTTCAACAATACGTCGTGGCTTAGCACGTTATTATAGGAGTTATACCCTCTTAAGAACATCTCTAACAATTTTTCTATAATAGGGAACCACATTTTGATTATAGGGCAGCACTTTTTGATATATAGGACATGAACACGGCTGCCACTTTACCAGGTGCTGAATTTTTGCAACACGGCTTCCGCGCAACTTCTATTCCATCTCCATGTTTGCATACATATGAGTATAAACTTGATCTCAAATGATAGCAAACAAATAAAACGTAATTATTACATGACAAAATAAATAGCTCATCAAATTGTCATCGGATAGGGGTAGCTGGTTGCAACGTGGTCGTGGAAGAGGGGAAGTTTGTTGTAGTGTGGTCATCGTAGAGAGAGTTCATGTGGTAGATGAGAGGCTCCCTAGCTCCGACGCCGGTGAATCTGCAGTGGTCAAACCCTAGCCGCCCGAAGCTTGGCAGACGGAGGTTGCCCGACATGGGGCAGTCGAACACCTCTGCACAGCTTGAACAGACGGAGGGGAGACTAGAGCTGCTTTATCGATGGAGAGGGAAATGGTGGATAGATGGATTGACCACGATGGAGGGCCAAAATCAGGTAGGCGATGGGGACATCTTGCAGCGAGGATGGCCAGGCAGTGGCTGGGTGGCGTTGGGGAGGCTCGTGGTGGACGATTTGTGGCCGACGGAGGAGGTGGAGAGGTAGGTGGAAAGGGTGGAAATGAAGTTTGAGAACGGAACTTAGGTCACACTTTTGTAGACAGTGGATTTGCTGCTATGCACGGTTGCTGCAAATTTGCAGCAGGTGGGGCCAAAATTTTGCGCCATATTGTCATCTTCCTCGTCCGCGAATGCGGATGAGGTGGAGCATGAGGAGGATACGGAGGACGGGCTGGGCCAGGCACATGTGCCACGTCAAGCTACTCCGTGATAGGCGACAACCCTTGCATGGACCCCCTCAACACGGAGTTCTTCTAGGTTCTGGTCCGCGTGACCAGCCGGCGTTTGTGCTCCATGTGTTGTCGGGTGTTGAGGCGTCGGATGGCAGTGTTGTTTCCACGACCGTTGCCGCATTGAGCGCCGCTTCTTGAAGATTCGTCATGAGAGGACATCAAATAGATCAAGGAGTGTGAGAGTGAGACAAAACGTGCAGCTAGGGTTGGGAGTGAGAGCGGCGGGAGTGGTGTCATTTTATAGGAACCAACTCATGGGCATTTCTGGCATGTTGATACTGAGCAAATATTTAGTATAAACTCGTTTCAGATGATGCCTCATCGGAAACAAAGAATTTCAATTAATTATTGATGAGACAGGGAGGGGCTGGGGCCCGGCCACACCACCTGGCCGCGCAGCCAGGCCTGGCCCGCGCCAAGGGGTGGTCTGGCCGGCCCAGGCACCCCCTCAGCCTCTCCTTCCGCCTATAAGTTGCCTCCGATACCAAAACCCTAAGTACCCAATCAAAATTCCACGAAAGAGTCTGTAGCCGCCGTCATCTCCATCCCTAGATCGGGAGGGATCTGAAGCTCTTCCCGGCACCCTGCCGAAGAGGGGAATTCACGCTCGAGGCCTTCTTCATCGTCATGCAAGCCTCCGGTGTGATGCGTGAGTAGTTCATCTCTGGACTACGGGTCCATGTAGTAGCTAGATGGTTGGTTATCCTCCTTTGTGTTATCATGTTTAGATCTTGTGAGCTCCGTTCATGATCAAGATCATCTATTTGTAATTCTGCATGTTGTGTTTGCGGGGATCCGATGGATATTGAGATGCTATTTCAGATTGATTATTGATTCTATCATGTCTTTGTTATTTGTGATCTTGCATGCTTTCCGTTGTTAGTAGCTATCTTGGCCAAGTAGATGCTAGCAACTCCAAGAGTTAGTATTTATGCTCGATAGTGGGTTCATGCCTCTGGTAATCTGGGGAAGTGATAGAAATCTCTAAGGTACTAGATGTGTGATACGTTGCAAATGTATCTATAATTTTTGATGTTCCATGCTTGGTTTTATCTACTTTCTTATGTTTTGTCCACACTTTGGAGTACTTTTCATATGATTTCTTGGATTAACCTATTAACAAGAGCAATAGTGCCAGTTGCCTGTTTTCTGCTCTTTTTGGTTCCAGAAAGTCAGAAAATGAATATTCTCGGAATTGGACCAGATAAAAGCCAAAGTCGTTATTTTACCGGAAGACTCACGGAGCCAAAAGACGAGACGGAGAGGGGCCACAGGGTGGCCACACCATATGGTGGCGCGGGCTAGCCCTAGTCGCGCCACCAGGTGGTGTGGGCTCCCTGGCCGCCCACCGACCTTGCCTCTTCGCCTATAAGAAGCCTCCCAATGCATAAACCCTAGATAGTCCAGCCTCCAGCCACGAAACGTTCCGCAGCACCGCCGCCACCGAAGGGGAGATTCGGGGGACAGAAAGTCTCTGTTCTGGCACCCTGCCGGGATGGGGAAGTGCCCCCGGAGCCATCTCCATCGATCTCCACCGCCATCTCCATCACCGTTGCTGATTCCCATGATGAGGAGGGAGTAGTTCTCTCTCGAGGCTAAGGGTTCTACCGGTAGCTATGTGTTCATCTCTCTCTCTATGGATGATCATATTGTGATCATGAGCTTTGTAATCAAGTAGATCTACCTTGCTACTTAAGTGCTTTATTAGATCTCTGCTCTCCCCATGTGTGTGAAAGTGATAGTGTGCACACCGTGGTGGCACTTAGGCTAGAGATTACAAATACTTGTTATGAGTTATGTTTGGAGTTGGATGTCTTTATGAAATTGTGGTGTTTGTTGGACTCATCTAGTATTCAAGGTGACAGTGTGGGGTTTTCTAGATGGGAAGGCTTACTTTGAGGTGTGCTGTTATAGCCCTACCAACGATTAGAGTGTTCAACTAGAGAGTAGTTAAGAGTTGTATCATAAAGAGAAGATATTTATATGAGAGTGTTCACTAGTGAAAGTATGATCCCTAGGCCTTGTTTCTAAGCATTGATACACTGTTTGCTACTAGATCTGTTACATGTTTGCTTGCTTCCATCTTTATTTCAGTTTGCCTTTAGTCTTTTCCCACGTCAACCACAAGCCAGAAAGCTATTTTCTATCACCGTTACCACTTATAATTATCCATACCACTTATATTTCACTATCTCTTCGCCGAACTAGTGCACATATACACCTGACAAGTGTATTGGGTGTGTTGGGGATACAAGAAACTTCTTGTATCTTGATTGCAGGGTTGCTTGAGAGGGGATACCTTTGACCACTTCCTCCCTGAGTTCAATAAACCTTGGGTGATCCACTTAAGGGAAAACTTGCTGCTGTTCTACAAACCTCTGCACTTGGAGGCCCAACTGTCTACAAGAATAGAAGTGCGTAGACATCAAGCTATTTTCTGGCGCCGTTGCCGGGGAGGTAAGGTAAAACGTACTCACATCCTTCGGTGTGAGTGCTCAAAGTTATTTCCTTTAGATTCTGCAATTTTGTCTTTTTGTTTCTTGTTTTCACTAGTTAGGCTTAATGGAAAACAACAACAAAATTAGAGAGCTTTATAGTATTTATCTTGATTTAGGACATGAAGAGTTTGAAGAGAAAATTAAAAAACCTATGGAACTTTATTTGCATGCTAATATCAATGCTGTTAGTATGAATTCTTTGGAAACCATTATTGCTAATGCTATGGAAAATTCTAAGCTTGGGGAAGCTAGTTTTGATGAGCATGATATTTTTAGTTCCCCAAGCATGGAAGAGAAAATTTACTTTGATGATACTATGCCTCCAATATATGATGATTACAATGATGAATATGATATTTTCAGTCCACCTACTATTGAGGAGAAAATTAATTATGATTACAATATGCCTCCTATATTTGATGAATATGGTGATGAGACTAATACTGATAGCTATTTTGTTGAATTTGCTCCCACTACAATTAATAAGAATGACTATGCTTATGTAGAGAGTATTAATTCTTTTATGCATGTGGATCATGATAAGAATGTTTTATGTGATAGTTATATTGTTAATTTTATTCATGATGCTACTGAAAGTTATTATGAGAGAGGGAAACATGGTTTCATGTATCTCAACATTATTAAGTTTCCCCTCTTTATGTTGAAATTCTTGAAGTTGCACTTGTTTTGCTTTACTATGCTTGTTGCTTTGCGCTTTCATGACTTGTTTCTTTACAAGACTCCTATTCTTAGGAAGTGGGTTAGACTTAAATGTGTTTTGAACTTTGCTTCTTGCTGCTCTCTTTTACTTCAAATTCATATTTCCTATGTGAGCATCTTCTCAAACTATCATGCCTAACTTAAAGGTGTTAAAGAAAAGTACTTATTGGGAGATAACCCAAAAGTTTTAGATGAGTCTTCGAAGTTATTACTTCTATAATAACCGCTCCTTATCCTTTTTATTTGCTTTTTGTGCCAAGAATAACCTCTAATGAGAGAGAAGTAATGATTGGGAAAGTTGCTGTCCCGAAACAGATTTATATGCTTCACCATAAAAATTCATGTAAAATCTCTGTATGCCTTTTTGAGGCGTGAATTTTTGTGCTTATGACCCAGGTTGTTATCTAATTTTTTTAGTTCCACACGTTTTGATTTGAGCAACAGAAGGTCTTCTAAAAAATTCGTCTTTACCTGCTGGTCTGTTTTGACAGATTTCTGTCAATTTCTGCATTTGCTTCTTGTTGGTTCCTTTTTGAGTTCTTTTAGGGAATTGAGCTTTTTGAGGGAAGTGCTACAGTAGCTTGTGTTTTATTGGAAGTTTAATTGGTGTTGAAACGGAACCCACAGACTTATTATCTTGAGTGCACTAATGTTGCTAATAAAGATTGTGTGAAGTTTTATATGAAGGAAAAATTTCAGGTGTATGGAAGGAATGAGTAATGAGATGAAGAATGGACTGAAGCTCAAGATTAGGTATGCCACGCGTGTCACCCCAAGAAATATCCAAGAAGTACAAGCGTTAAAAGCTTGGGGGTGCCCAAGGCATCCCCTTCTTCATCAATAAAAATCCCAGGTTTCTTCCAAACACTTCATTTTTATTGTTTCATGCATAGTTGTGTTGTTCTTAGAGCGTCTTCTTTTTCATTTTCGTTTTGGTTTTTTCTTTTGATTTGTTTGCTTAGTTTTCTAAATAAATTGGTTGGATCCCCTCTTTCATACATTGGTTTGCAAATAGTTTGGTTTGGTTTGGAAAGAGTAGGAAAGTTCATGCTTAAGTGGTAAAAAGAGCTTGTTTTTAACTGTGGCCTATGCTTTGTCATGCCATGCTTGATATTGTTTTGGCTTTATGCTTAGTATTCTTTGTTGTAGCATTACTTGTTATAAACAATTGAGATTACTTAATGTGCCTTGGATGAATCATGTGTTGTTTTAGCATATTAAAAGCATAGTATTGTGGTATTCTCCTTTGATGATTTATTTGGGTTGACTTGGCGCATGCTCGCACCATGTTATGACTATCCCAAGTCACCATAGCCTTGATGATCCTCTAGTTTTCGACTTGTAATATCACTTTATGCTTTTATCAATGATGTTTTGTCACTCTGCATTATTATGGCCATTATTGCTCTCTTAGTTTGTCGCTCCGAGTCTTTTGCTAGCCTCCACAACCAAGTATGAGTTCCACTCATGCATCCAACTCCTTAAACCAAGTTATTCCAAAGAGTCCACCATACCTACCTACTAGCATATGCTATTCCAAGTATATTCTTGTTTTTGTCTACCTTCCAAATTAAACTTGTTATGACAAAACTAGTGATCAAAGCTCTCACGAACTTGATGGCACACTTTACTTTTTTGCATCTAATAAACTTGAACCATTGGGTCCTTCTTTGTTGCGTATATGCTTGCGCTTTATAAGTTGAAACTAGAAGAACCATGTATCATGGGGAACTCTTTCAACATTGCACTTGTACTTTGTACCCCGTTGATATCATGTTCTTTTGCTTATGGATCCCGGCGGTGTGAAATAAAAGTGGAACTTGTAAGATCATGGAGTTTGTATGTGTGTTAGATAAACGCCTAGGCCGCTAGCCTAAGCCATGCCTAATCATGGTGGAAACTTGCAGCATCACCATAATGAGCACTCTATGAAGCATCCTCAATAAAAATCTATGCAAATAGAAAATAAAAAGATCGCTGAGATGCTCATTGTCTGCTTGCCTTGTCATTTTGATTATGGGATAGCTCTTGTATCATGTGCAAGGGGTACCCCATTGGCGGTTATTTATGATACATATGTACTTACAATGACAAGAGCTTACTCGTGACTAAAGTTGAGTAGCATGAGGTTCGGTCTTCGTAAGTAAGGGGCATGAGATTTCAGCTTATAACTTGTCAAGCATATCCTCTTAGTTGTGTCACTTTAACCTTAATCACCTTAAAGATGCTTATGATAGGGGCAATGAGAGCTGAAAGATATTAAGTACCATAATTTTTGGAAGCTCTTTATGAAACTTGAATCTCTGCTTCCTTCTATGAAGGCCTTTCTTCCACTTATATATTGAGTCTCCACCTTCTACCTTTATGCACCTACTTTGAGAGCATAGTGGCCATTCTTAGTTCTATGTGCATTGTCCCAAGACTAGTTGATTGATGCATAACATTGATATTGCTTGTTTTAAACTATTTGTATCTAGTCACTCTTATGAACTTTGAAGGTGTCCTATGCATTTATATTTGCTACTCTATTGAGGGACAAGCTGAATACTTTTATGCTATGTTTTCTTTATGTGAAACAAACAAACGTCTTGCAAAGCATGTTATTCATGAATCTTTTGTCTGTGCCTTTTCATGTTGCATCTTAGTTTCTTATCTTATTGCTAGAACTTTGTCTTTCATGTTATGATTGAAGTACTATGATCCCAGCTTTGAATGTTTTACAAATACTTTGATCAAGTTTATGATGGTGCATGTCACCTCAAAAATTATTCTTTCTTTTTATCACTTACCTACTCGAGGAGGAGCAGGAGTTAATCTTGGGGATGTTGATACATTGCAAATGTATCTATAATTTTTGATGTTCCATGCTTGGTTTTATCTACTTTCTTATGTTTTGTTCCAACATTGGAGTACTTTTCATAGAATTTCTTGGACTAACCTATTAACAAGATACCACGGTGCCAGTTGCCTGTTTTCTGTTGTTTTTGGTTCCAGGAAAGTCAGAAAATCAATATTCTCGGAATTGGACCGGACAAAAGCCAAAGTCGATATTTTACCGGAAGACTCAAGGAGCCAGAAGACGAGACGGAGAGGGGCCAGGGGCTGGCCACACCATCTGGTGGCGTGGGCTAGGCCTGGCCACGCCAGGGGGTGATGTGGGCCCCTCTGGCACCCCCTCGGTCTGCCCTCTCGCCTATAAGAGCCTCCCGATGCATAAACTCTAAGTCGTGAAGCCTCCAGCCACGAAAAGTTCCGCAGCGCCGCCGCCACCGAAGGGGAGATTCGGGGGACAGAAAGTCTCTGTTCCGGCACCCTACCGGGACGGGTGAAAGCGAATTTCCTATCCTATGTGTGTTTTGATGTTTGTTAACAACACATGTGTCGGACTAACCGTTTGCTAAGTGAGTCATAGGTTTTTACAAAGAAAAGGGCTTTCAGTTACCCTCTAAAATGTTCTCTCAGGATTTAGTTTTTCTAGGGCTTTTTGCTTGAGTCGTAGGAACACCGTACTATCAAGAGGTGGTCTGTATTGGAAAGTTTGGGTGGAATCATCTCTGATTTGCAAAACCTCAAGCTTCTCCTCTAGTGGAGTTTTCAGGAGGAGTCTGCCCCTGCCGTGTGGCTTTCTGCTCAGTGATGTCCAGTACTACCGGTCTTCCTAACCGGTACTACCGCTCAGCGCCCGGTAGTACCGCTTGGAGGCACCGCGGGAGTCTGAGGCGCGGTGGCGATTTGCGCCTCTCCTCTGTTCTCCCCGGTACCACTGAGTGGTACCACCGCCCCCCCGTCCGGTACCACCGCTCTGGTAAGCGGTAGTACCGCTTGGCGGTACCGCAGGAGTCTGAGGCGCGTTGGCGATTTGCGCCCCCCCTCTGTTCTCTCCAGTACCACTAAGTGGTACCACCGCTCTAGTGCGGTAGCAGCGCTCTGCTAAGCGGTACTACCGCTTAGTGGTAGAACCACTTCTCAGAGCCACTACCATCGCGGGGGGCAGAGGCCTCGCCAGAGCCAACCCGGTACCCAGTCTGGTACTTGTCCGGTAGTACCGCAGTTTTCTGGTACTACCGCTCATAAGTCCGGTACTACCGGGTGGCGACTGGTTGCAACGGGCAGATCCCTCTTGAGGGTATAAATAGAGCCTTCTTCTCCAACAAGAAGTTTGACTCTTTTATCTCTCTCGTCCATTGTTCTTGAGCTTCATTTCTACTAGATCTCCCTCCCTAGCCCCCCAATCTACTTGATACTTTGAGGCTTGGTGAAGGAGGTCTAGATCTAGGTTTCCACCAAAGCAAAGTTGATTCCCCCGTGTTTTCCTTTGTGGATCTTGTTACTCTTGGGTTCTTTGAACCCTAGACGGAAGAGGTCAATCTCGGAGCTTGGGCATTTGTTGTAAAGCTTCGGGATTGTGTTGGGAGACTCCGGTGAGTGGAGGTCTTCTCAACAAGTTTGTAAAGGTTTCGGTTGCCACCTTCAAGGTCACCGCATAGTGGATCGGGTGCTTGCCATGAGGCGGGCGCTTGGGAGAATAGGGTGAGGCCTTCTGTGGCGCTGGTGGTCTTAGTACCACCCATCCCTCCAACGGAGACATACTTCCCCTCGAAAGGAAGGAACTTCGGGAAAACATCTCCGTGTCTACTCTCGGTTACTTCTATCCTCTACTCCTTACTTGTTGTTACTTGCTTGCTAGCTTCTTTTAAGTTCTCTCACCTAGTGCACATCTAGAGAACTTACTTTGTGTTTAGCCTTAACTTGAAAATAAGTTAAAATTTGAGTATCTCCTATTCACCCCCCTCTAGTCGCCTATACCGATCTTTCAATTGGTATCAGCGCAAGGTGCTCTTGTTGGCTTAACCTCCTAAGAGAAGTATGGGCGATCTGAAGGGAAGTGAAACCACCTCCGAAGTAACACCCGTCTCTAAGAGTGAGCTATCCGCATCCATGGATACGCTTCGTCAAGAAATGAAAGACTTGTTTGAATTATACCTTGGTAAAAAGGAAGTGGTTGTTGCCAATCCCATTGATGACCCATCAAGTGGCTCAAAGCCCGTGGAAGATCCTCTCAAGGACTCTTCCAACGGCGATGAGGGCATTAAGGCAAAAGGCAACCCCATGGGAAACGTGCCACCACCGCTTAGTTATAATCATGCTCCTCTCCCTATGCCACATATCAATCATCATGGCCCGCCACCTAAGCTTGATGCTTCTAATTTTGCCAATTGGCAATATCTCATGCGCTCTCACTTCAAAAGTTCTAGTGTGCTTCTTTGGAAGGTTGTGGAGTTTGGCTTCTATCCTCGCGACCCCTACAACATGACTCCTACCGAGGAAATCAACAATCAACTCAATGCCACGGCAATGGCAATTCTCCAAGATGCCTTGACTCATGAGCAAATGACTCACATTCGGTCTTATGACACCGCCAAGGAAGCTTGGAGTGCTCTTCAACGTGTCTATCTCGGCAATCAAAGCATTCAAAAATCCAAGTTTGAAGACATACACTATGAAGCCGATGCCTTTGTTGGGAAGGAGGATGAGACTCCCGAGGATCTCTATCGAAGGGTTACGGCTCTTTCAATTAGGATGATAGATCATGGTAGTAGGGATGTGGATGACAAGTGGATCAAGCGCAAGTTCATGCAAGCCATCTTGCCTTTCCAACGGGAGTTGGCCAACACCATCCGCTCAAGACCGGACTTCTATGCCATGTCATCTCATGAAGTGTTAAATGAGTTTGTGGCTCTTGGAATCATGAATAAGATGGCCGATGATGCTCTTGCTCGTGCTTGGAGATTGGACTCTCCCACTCTTGCTTTGAAGGCCAAGGTTCATGTCTATGAAGAGGATGTTGACTCCTTGGGGAAGATTGAAGGTGATGACGAAGATATCAAGTGTGCTCTCCATGAACAATTAGCTCTCGTCTCTAGAAGGTTTTGGAAGAACCAAGGAAGGGCAATGTGTCAAAGGCTACCACAACTACCTCAAGACCCAAATTGAGAACATGTTACAATTGTGGAGAAACCAACCATTTCATTGCCGAATGCCCATATGAGAAGAGAGAAGACCATGGTGGAAGACTTGTATTGAAATCTAAGTTCAAGCCAACCCCCAATAAGAACTTCGTCAAGAAGGTCCAAAACAAGAATTTTGGGAACAAGAACTTCCCCAACAAGAAGGAACCTGAAAAATATGTGTTGGTGGCCCATGAAGAATATGAAGAGAACGATGCTAATGATAGTGATGAGGAAGATGATGGAGAGATTGTTGGAGTGGCCTCCATTGCCACAATTGCCACCACCACCTCAACCTCTTCACCGATATCCCTCTTCGATTCTCCCAATGAGAACAAGCGGGCATCCAAGTCTACGTGTCCCATGGCTACTACTACTACATCAATGTCTTCACCACTCTTTGACTCTCCCAATGAGGATAAGCTCGTCACCAAGGCCACATGTCTTATGGCTAAGGCCTCCATGGTAACCACCCCATCCACTATCCTCCCTATTATTGATGCATCTACACTTGATGATGAGATGAGTCTTAAGATTAAGAAGGAGATAGTGGAGTCCACTAGTTGCTTGAACTATCTAGAGGGTGAAGCTAAAATATGTGTTGAGTCTTTTATGAGTCAATTAGGTGAAGCCCGCGAGATCATTGACGAGAGGGATGACTCCATCTCGTAAATGTTTGGCCATGCTCGGGAGGCCGCCATGGAGATTGCCGCTTTAAACGATGCTCTTGAGGAAGAGCAAAAGAAAAGAGCTGCTCTAGAGGAAACCTATGTTGCCCATGAAGAATCTTTTAACTTGAATATCTCTAAACTTGTTAAAGAACATGATCATGCTATTGCTCTAGCTAATGTGCTTAAGAAGGAAAAACTTGAGTTTGGGGTTGGTCATGATAGACTAAAGGAAGGAATGGAGAGACTCAAGAAGGACCATGAGGCCTTGTTGAGCAAATTATCTACCCTTTCAAAGTCACATGAGCAACTTCAAACACAAGTAACAAAAAATGATTCAACCTTGTCATCTAGTAGTGTTTCATGTTCTACTAACTCTTGTTGTGAGCATGGAGATCTTTTCAAGGAGAACAAGAAGTTGAAAGCTACCATTGATAAAGGCCTTGTCTCATGCATACAAGGAGAGAAAAGCCTCAATGACCTTTTGAGCAATCAAAGGGACAATGTGGCTAAAGAGGGACTTGGATTTGCTTCTAAGTCAAAGAAGAAGAACAAGAGCAAGAAGAAGAAGAAGAAGAAGAAGAAGACTTTGACCACTCCCCCTTCCAAAATGATTACTTTTGTGAAGGAGGGGGAGATGGCAAGAGAGAAGGAGCCAAGTATCTGCAAGGGTGGTTGTGTACCCTCTCACAATGACTTTGCAGGAAAATATAATCCTTCCTATGTTCTTATGAAATCCTATGATGGTCATGTCTATGCTAAATATGTAGGCACCACTTATGGTGATGATTATCATTGGGCCATTTGGGTTCCGAAGATTCTTGTGACTAACAAAAAAGGACCCATTCAACGATGGGTACCTAAAACCAAGAATTCATCTCTTGTAGGGATATGCTTCTGGTGGAAGAAAATGGGTGGTTGATAGTGGTGCCACGAGTCATATGACCGGAAGCAATGAGATGCTTGATGAGACAAGACCTAATACTTCCAATATGTGTGTCACTTATGGATATGGATCAACATCTAAGGTATTGGGTTTGGGTAAGGTAGTGGTCACTCCGGATATATCCATTGTGGACATTATGCTTGTCAAGACCCTTTCATACAATTTACTTTCCGTACATCAACTCACGCTTATGGGCTTTAATGTCTACTTTACCCCGAAGGTTGTGGTTCTCATGTGGAGCAAGACTCTCTCTATAGCCTTTGTTAGGTATGCCGAGAACGGTTTGTATGTGGTACATTTTGATAAGAAACCCACACCATCCGCGACATGCCTAATGGCTAAAGGTGACGTGGGATGTCTTTGGCATCGCCGTCTTGCCCACGTCAACATGAGGTCTTTGCAAAGTCTCCACACGGGAGGCCACATCCTTGGTTTAAAAGATAATGTGCGTTTTGTCAAAGATCGTGTGTGTAGGGCATGCATCGAAGGAAAGCTCCATGAGTCGGCTCAGCCTCCAACTACAACCATTTACTCCGATGGGATCTTGGAACTCCTTCATATGGATCTCTTTGGTCCCCCTTCTTTTGATAGTCTTGGGGGAAGAAGTATTGTTTGGTTATTGTTGATGACTACTCAAGATACACTTGGGTATATTTCTTCAAGAAGAAGAGTGAGACTCAACAAACCGTCATCAATTTTTCTAATGAAGTGCAACGCCAACATAATAAGAAGATCTTGGCCATTAGAAGTGACAATGGGACCGAGTTCAAGAACTACACCCTCGATGAGTTTCTTGGTGATGAGGGGATCAAGCATCAATATTCCGCTCCTTATACCCCTCAACAAAATGGTGTGGCGGAAAGGAAGAACCGGACTCTCATGGATATGGCAAGGACAATGATTGTGGAGTTCAAGTCTCCTTATAATTTTTGGGCTGAAGCCATCTCTACCGCTTGTCATATTGCCAACCGGGTTTATCTTCGCAAATATTTGGATATGACTCCATATGAGATCCTCACCGGTAAGAAGCCAAGCATTCACTACCTTCGGGTGTTTGGGTACAAGTGCTACATTCTCAAGAAAGGTAACCGGCTATATAAGTTCGAGTCTCGCACTATTGAAGGTATCTTTGTTGGATATGCACCGGACTCTCATGCCTATAGGGCCTATAAAAAGTCCACCGGACAAGTTATAGTATCCTCTAACGCGAAGTTCGATGAGCAAAATGGCTCCCAAGTGGGGCAAATAGATCTTGGTGATGTAGGTGATGAAATTCCTCCTCAAGCCATAAGAAGAATGGGTGTGGGATTTTTCCGCCCCGTTGAGGAACCCCTTGTGGTGGAAGGAGAAGGACAATGCTCTACTCAAGTGGAGCCCTCACATACTCAAGATCTACATGAACCCCATAGTCATCAAGATGTCATTGTTGAGAAGATAGCACGTGATCAAGGTCATGCTCAAGCCAATGATGGGTGTCCTTCACCCCTTATTGATCAAGGTCAAGCTCATGAAGGTGATCAAGGTCAAAACGACGAGCAAGCTCAAAGAGAGGAGCAAGCTCCTTTTCAAGGTCAAGACGAGGATCAAAATAGTGGTGATGACCAAGTAGCTTCTCAAGAATCCGTTGAAGAAACTCATGCTCGTCGTGAAGCAAGAAGAATCGCCAAGCTCCTCCGTGAAGGAATTACTCTTGAAAATGTTGTTGGTAACCTTGAAAGGGGAATTTCTACCCATAACCAAGTGGCTAACTTTGTTGGCCACAATAGTTTTATCTCTTGTGTAGAGCCCCAAAAGGTTTATGAAACGCTCGAAGACCCGGATTGGCTTGAGGCCATGCATGAAGAACTTCACAACTTCGAGCGCAACAAAGTGTGGTCATTGGTGGAAAGACCCAAGGAGTGCCGTAATGTCATAGGGACCAAGTGGATCTTTAAGAACAAGCAAGATGCAAATGGGATGGTCATTCGCAGCAAGGCAAGATTGGTGGCTCAAGGCTTCTCTCAAGTCGAGGGTGTCGACTACGGTGAAACTTTCGCCCCCGTTGCCCGTCTTGAATCCATTCGTATCTTGCTTGCATATGCATCTCATCATAACTTTAAGTTACAACAAATGGATGTTAAGAGTGCATTTCTTAATGGTCCCTTAAATGAGTTGGTGTATGTCAAGCAACCTCCGGGTTTTGAGGATCCCAAGTTTCCGAAGCACGTCTACAAACTTGATAAGGCACTCTATGGGCTTAAGCAAGCTCCCCGTGCATGGTATGAGCACCTTAGAAAATTGTTGGTAGACCGTGGTTTCGAAGTTGGGCTAATGAACCCTACTCTTTTTACTAAGAGAGTTGGAGGGAACTTGTTCATATGCCAAATTTATGTTGATGATATTATATTTGGGTCTCCTAACAAAGCCTTCAATGATGTCTTTGCTAAGCTAATGACCGATGAGTTCGAAATGTCTATGATGGGTGAATTGCAATTCTTCCTTGGATTTGAAGTGAAACAATTGATTGGAGGTATCTTCATTAATCAAGCCAAGTACATTCAAGGTATGCTCAAGAGGTTTGAGTGGACGGACTTAAATGGAGCCAAGACTCCCATGCCTCTCAAATGTGATCTTACTCTTGATATAAAGGGTAAAGATGTGGATCAAAAGGTATATCAATCTATGATTGGTTCTTTGCTTTATCTTTGTGCATCTAGACCGGATATCATGTTAAGTGTGGGTATTTGTGCACGGTTTCAAGCCGCCCCAAAAGAAAGCCACCTTGTGGCGGTCAAGCGAATCTTTAGATATTTAGTTGATACCCCAAACTTTGGCTTATGGTACCCCCAAGGGCTCAAGCTTTGTTCTTCATGGTTTCACGGATTCGGATTGGGCGGGAGACAAAGTTGGAAGGAAATCAACCTCCGGGGCTTGCCAATTCCTTGCTAGGTCCTTGGTGTGTTGGTCATCTAAGAAACAAAATTGTGTCTCCTTGTCCTCCGTCGAAGCCGAGTATATTGCGGCCGCTAGTTGTTGTGCTCAACTCTTGTGGATGAGGCAAACTTTAAAGTATTACGGTGTCACATGTGACAAAGTGCCTCTTCTTTGTGATAATCAAAGTGCCATCAAGATCGCCCACAACCCGGTGCAACACACAAGAACGAAGCACATTGATATTCGTCACCATTTCATCCGGGACCATGTGAACAATGGTGATATTGATCTCTCCTATGTGAGCACCGAGAAGAATCTAGCGGATTTATTCACCAAGCCCCTTGATGAGAAGAGATTCCAAGAGTTAAGACATGAGCTAAATATCATTGATTCGAGTAATGTGGCTTGAGATCATGCACCCATACCCATGCTTCATATGTTATTCCATCTTGATGTAGGCATGGACATAGGGGGAGTGCGGTTCTAACTTATTGGGCCATCCCTCCCCCCATTATGCCCAAAGTGACCCAAATCATTCTCTTAATATCATTATGTGATATGTGAGCTTCAATGATGAGTTTTGGTAATGGACCCAAGATACATCTTCGCGGTGCCAAGCCGAATATACTCATACATGGTGGCCTTGGCAGGCCACCACCCTCTCCTTGAAGAGGTTGTGCTTTCCTCGTGGTTGTTTTCCGTTTGTCTTTCTCGTTGTTGGTGACTTGCACTCCCTTTTGGTTCTTGAGAGTTTTTCGTCTATTTTAGAGTGCATTTGTCCCCCTATCTGTTTGATATCTCAACCCAAGCCCCTTCCTCTTTCTCTTCAAACCTCTTCCTTCCGCACAAGAACCTTCCACATAAAACTGTCATTTTTTCTCTGGTGGAACCGGTACTACCGGACGTACCGCGGTACTACTGGACCGAACTCGTTCGCAGGAAATTCCTGGAAACTAGTTCTAGTGCGGTACTACCGGCTTCCCTAGCGGTAGTACCGGTCCCCGGTACTACCGGTTCCTGTAACCGGTACTACCGGGTGGCGGTCAGTTATAGGGTGGATCGGGGGGGTGAGGCAGCCTTGTGCCCCATTTTCCCCTAACTCCCCCTACTCGCTCTCGCTGCCGCCACCAAGAAAAAATCGCCCCGGAGTCCGCCGCTGCTGCCCCCCTTCACCGGATCCTCACCGGATCCGGTCTCCTTGCGGACTCCTCCTTCCTCTCCTCCTCCATGGACAGCGGTACAACCTCTCCCATCCCCATTCTCTCTTGCTTCTCCCTATGAGTCTAGATCCTCTCGATTCATGGCTAGAAGTTTGCATCTAGGGGTTTGTACTGCGCTTTTCCTGCCATCTCCACTCCCTCCATGTCGGAATCGCGTTTTGGGAACTAGGTGCCTTCGATTTTTGGTCCGCTTGTACCAGATTCGTAAGGGCTCCCGACCGACCGGTAGTACCGGAGAGTTCTCCGGTACTACCGCTCGCGTGCGGTACTACCGCTCTCGTGCGGTACTACCACCCGCCGAGTCCGGTACTACCAGACCTAGCAGACGGCACCTCCTTCCCAAATCGTGGCGTCTATGTGGTTCCTTTTTTGGGTTCTTGTGCCCTTATCTCCCTGCTATCCTTCCTTTTGCTTTCACAGGTGCAGGTGGTTCTAGGGGTGGTCGGAAGTGATGGCTCAATGCATAGCGCCATGAAAAATGCTTGATGGCAGTGTTGATGTAGAGCTCGTTGGGAACCCCAAGAGGAAGGTATGATGAGCACATCAGCAAGTTTCCCTCAGTTATGAAACAAAGGTTTAATCGAACCAGTAGGAGCAAGGAAACACCCCAAAGGTGTTACTAGCTGAGCTTTGGCAGGGCGCACTACCCGTGCTAGTAGCAACGTGGAGACCTGCACAACACAACCACAGAACTTTGTCCCCAACTTGTGATCAGGTTGTCAATCTCACTGTGTTTTGTGGAAAACAAGGGATTAAACGTATCGAATGGAAAGAAGTAAAAGTTTGCAGAAAGTAAACACAAAGCAGTAAAAGATTGTAGATTGAATGTAAAGTAAAGGACCGGGATCCATAGTTCACTAGAGGTGGCTCTCCTTAAGATAGATAACATGCTGGGTGAACAAATTACAGTGGGGCAATTGACAAACATCGAGAAAGCAATACATGCATATACTAATCATCTTGACCCCTTTGAGACTTGATTGGGCATTACAACATTATACATAGACCGCCATCCAACTGCATTTATGACTAATAATCCACCTATAGGTTATCATCTGAACCCCCTCCAGTATTGGCTGAAGCTCTGTCCCTAGATCGGGGGGATCTGAAGCTCTTCCCGGCACCCTGCCGGAGAGGGGAATTCACCCTGGAGGCCTTCTTCATCACCATGCAAGCCTCCAGTATGATGCATGAGTAGTTCATCCTTGGACTACGGATCCATGTAGTAGCTAGATGGCTGGTTTCTCCTCCTTTGTGCTTTCATGTTTAGATCTTGTGAGCTCCGTTCATGATCAAGATCATCTATTTGTAATTCTTACATGTTGTGTTTGCGGGGATCCGATGGATATTGAGATGGTATTTCAGATTGATTATTGATTCTATCATGTCTTTGTTATTTGAGATCTTGCATGCTTTCCGTTGTTAGTAGCTATCTTGGCCAAGTAGATGCTAGCAACTCCAAGAGTTAGTATTTATGCTCGATAGTGGGTTCATGCCTCTGGTAATCTGGGGAAGTGACAGAAATCTCTAAGGTACTAGATGTGTTGTTGCTACTAGGGACAAAACAATGATCTTTTGTTCATAGAACAATCATATTGTTTACTTTACACGCAGTTCGTAAAGCAATAATATGTTGCTTGCAACTTAATACTGGAGGGGGTTCGGATGATAACCTGAAGGTGGATTATTAGTCATAGATGCAGTTGGATGGCGGTCTATGCATTATGTTGTAATGCCCAATCAAGGAGAGCCACCTCTAGTGGACTATGGATCCTGGTCCTTTTACTTTACATACAATCTACAACTGTTTCTGCTTTGTGTTTACTTTCTGCAAACTTTTACTTCTTTCCATTCGATACGTTTAATCCTTTGTTTTCCGCAAAACACGGTGAGATTGACAACCTCATCGCAAGTTGGGGACAAAGTTCTGTGGTTGTGTTGTGTAGGTCTCCATGTTGCTACTAGCACCGGTAGTGCGCCCTGCCAAAGCTCAGCTAGTAACACCTTTGAGGTGTTTCCTTGCCCCTACTGGTTCGATTAAACCTTGGTTTCATAACTGAGGGAAACTTGCTGCTGTGCTCATCATACCTTCCTCTTGGGGTTCCCAACGAGCTCTACATCAACACCACGCACCAAGCACTTTTCTGGGCGCCGTGTATTGAGCCATCAAGCGATTTTCTGGCGCCGTTGCCGGGGAGTCAAGGACATCTTCACAAGGGGAGTCCCTCATAAACAATCTCTTTACTTTGTTGTTTTTTTTTTGCTTAGTTTCTTTTTTTGCTTTGTTTGCTTGTTTTGTTCTTCAAAAACACAAAAAAAATAGTTTTACTTGTTTTGCTTTCTTATTTGAAAACCCAATAGAAATGACTACTCTTGAAAACACTAAGTTGTGTGACTTTACTAGCACCAACAACAATGATTTTATGAGCACACCTATTGCTCCACCTATGGCTGAAAATACTTTCTTTGAGATAAAACCTGCTTTGCTCAATCTTGTTATGAGAGAGCAATTTTCTGGTATTGGTAATGAAGATGCTGCTTCCCATCTAAATAACTTTGTTGAACTTTGTGATATGCAAAAGCATAAGGATATAGATGGTGATATTATTAAACTGAAATTGTTTCCTTTCTCTTTGAGAGGAAAAGCTAAAGAATGGTTGAATTCCTTAACTAGGAATAGTATTGATTCTTGGACTAAGTGCAAAGATGCTTTTATTGGAAAATACTATCCTCCTGCTAAGATTATATCTATGAGAAGTGAAATAATGAAGTTTAAACAACTTGATAATGAGCATGTTGCTCAAGCTTGGGAAAGAATGAAATCTTTGGTAAAGAATTGTCCCACTCATGGACTGACTGCTTGGATGATCATCCAAACTTTTTATGCAGGATTGAACTATTCTTCAAGGAACCTATTGGATTCAGCTGCTGGAGGTACTTTTATGACCATCACTTTGGGTGCTGCAACAAAACTTTTGGACAATATGATGGTTAATTATTCTGAATGGCATACTGAGAGAGCTCCACAAGGTAAGAAGGTAAATTCTGTTGAGGAAACCTCCTCCTTGAGTGATAAGATTGATATTACTATGTCTATGCTTGTTAATGGGAAAGCCCATATTGATCCAAATAATGTTCCTTTAGCCTCTTTGGTTGCTCAAGAAGAGCAGGTTGATGTGAACTTCATAAGAAATAAGAACTTTGGCAACAATGCTTATGGCAATAATGCTTATAGGAACAATTTTGGTAACAACAATTATAAGCCATATCCTTCCAACAATGGTAATGCTTATGGAAATTCTTACAACCATAATAAGAGTGCTCCCTCTGAACTTGAAGTTATGCTTAAAGAGTTTATTAGTAAACAAACTGCTTTCAATAAAACTATTGAGGAAAAACTCTCTAATGCTGAAAGGAATATAGCATCTTTGGCTGAAGCTTAATCTACTTTGAATAAAATGGCTGCTAAACCTGAAACTAATGAGCATCCCTTTGCAGCTACTAATGCTATACAAGTAAGAATTGATGAAAATGTTAGACTATTAGCTGAATTACATGCTAAGTGGGAAAGAGAAGATGAAATTGCTAGAAACATTAGTGTTTCTACTATTACCACCACTAGTGTTGAGGCTACACTACTAGGAAACATCCTATAGATAGACAAGATGTTCAGTGGCGCATAAGCCAATCTATGCGCCACAGGAAGACATCAGTGGCGCATTGGAAAGGATGTGCCACAGAAGTTTGGAAGTTCTGTGGCGCATTTTCTAGAGCGTGCGCCACATAAGATTGGTGGGACCCGCCGGCGGGGGGGGGGGGGATGATCCAAATTCTATGGCGCATTCTATAATATGCGCCACTGAAGAGGAAACTTTTGTGGCGCATATTTCCTCATGCGCCACAGAACATGGAGGGGGGCCCACCATGGAATCTAATTCACCCATGTTCTGTGGCGCATGTTGACATATGCGCCACAGATGTGTTTCACTTCTGTGGCGCATATCCCAACATGCGCCACAGAACTTGGGGGTGGGCCCCACAGAGGGAATCTTATTCACCCACTTCTGTGGCGCATATGGAGGAAATGCGCCACAGAAGTTTCAGCATCCGTGGCGCATTTCCTCCATATGCGCCACAGATGAGGGCGTCCAGATCCATGTTAAAAAGGTGACAAGAGCTAGCTTTCTTATCTATCTATCCCACCACCAGCCATTTCACATCTCTACCTCCTCCCAACTCGTCTTCCTCCTCCCTCACACCCCATCTTGCCCATAGTTTCTCCATTTTCTTATATCTAAACATACTTTAATCTATAGATTGGTAAGTAGAAGCTTCGCTCCAACTTCTAGATCTAAAAGTTCCTTACTTTTCTCTCTCACATCTCTCTATTTGTTTACTAATTTCCTCTCCACCAACTTGCATTGTAGATCTATTTGTCCATACTCTCTCATCGCGCGGTCTCGTCTCGCTATTATTGTGTCTACTATAGGTGAGTACTTGGCCATCATGAACATGTAGGTGAAGCTTGTCGCGCGGGCGGCGTGTGTGTGTGATCCATGGCGAGACGATGCTTGTGTGTGGTGCATGATTGTTTGCAATGGGAGGAAGATTTTTGTTGTTTGCTTCTTGTTGTCGGGTCCGGCCGGGTGGTTGCATCAATGTTTGCCGAAATGTTGATTCATTTCATTCGGCAAACTTTTGCACTACCCATATGTCCTAATTTTAGGAAAGGTCATGCCGAATTTTTTCTGGCAAGCATTCATGCATGTGTGTGTTCATATGGTGTCGTTCTCACCTATACTCTCTGTTTTGACTGCTTAGGCAACCATGGTCCTCACGATGAGCGAAGGTCGAATTGCTAGGTACAAGAAAGGCGCGAAGGAGGACATGATTCTGAAAAACAAGACCATGATAAGATGTCCATGTCGAACATGCAAACTGCAGCGCTGGATCGACCCTAAATCTGGACAATTGGAGGGTCACATGCTTAGGCGCGGTTTCATGCGCGACCTCAATGAGGCGCCGGCAGGACATGGTGGTGGTCACGAAGACGTGGGCGGGCGAGAAGACGAAGAGTCTACCGGGCACAATCATCATGACGAAGGAGATGCCAAAGGGCATGATCATCATGACAAAGGAGATGCCGGCGGGCATGATCAGCATGGAGAAGGAGATGACGACGGGCATGATCATGAAAAAGGAGAAGACGTGAACATAGAGACGCTGCTAACTTCGATCTTGCGGGACCCTCATGTTCAAGAACTGCTCCTCAAGGAGACGAGCAATGACAAAGCTGCAGCCAGAGAGAAAGCCAAGCTGGCCCAAATGGAGGTAGACGGGATGACTCCATTGTATCCTGGGTGTCGCCTCGAGGATACATGTTTGAGTGTAACGCTCAAGGCTCTAGAGATGAAGGCCGAACACAAATGGACCGATGTGAGCTTCAACGCGAACATGGAATAATTGCACGACCGACTTCCTAAGGGGAACACATTGCCAACAAGTATCGAGGAGGCCAAGAAAATCGTGTGTCCTCTCGACCTACCACACATTAAATACCACGCATGCATCAATGATTGTGCACTTTATCGGAACGAGTACGCCGATAGAACCACTTGTCCGGTGTGAGGCCAAGGACGGTACAAGAGACGGAACAAGAAAGTTCCTTGAAAAGTGGTATGGTACTTTCCTATCACCCCTTGTCTGCAGCGATATTTCGTAGATCCTAAGGAAGCAAAGCTCATGCAATGGCATGCGGAAAGAGAGAAACCCAAAGATGATCCAGAGAAGGGCCAGATCCTGACACACCCTTCAGACGCTAGCCAGTGGAACGCATTAGACATCGAGTTCGAAGAGTTCGGGGGCGATGCAAGGAACGTCAGGCTGGGTATGAGCACCGATGGACTCAATCCTTTTGGAAACCAGAGTAGCACGCATAGCACCTGGCCCGTGTTTGTATGGCCATACAACCTCCCCCCGTGGCTATGCACGAAGCAAAGGTATGTACACATGAGCATTCTTATTCAGGGGCCGAAACAACCAGGTATCGATATGCATCTGTATCTCGGGCTATTGAGAGAGGAGTTAGCCAGCTTGTGGGAGACGCCGACCCGTACGTGGGACGCCTACACTAAAGAATATTTCCATCTGAGAGCCGTGTTGCTCATGACCGTGCGGGACTATCCTGGTTACGCATATGTATCGGCCCAGGTGAACCACGGACACAATGCATGCGTCAAGTGCATGGATGAGACACCGCATCTCCAGCTACCAAGGGATCCCGGGTCTTCGAAAACCGTGTTCCAAGGTACTCAAAAGTGGCTCCACATGGATCACCCGTGGAGAAAACATGGTGACCTGTTCAATGGTAAGGACGAGCTCGAAAGAGCCCCGCGTCCGAGGAGCGGCGAAGAAATCGAGGAGCTTTTGAATAATTGGGTAGATTGCCCTGCGCTTGGAAAAAAGACCGAGGACAAAGTCGCTGTTGGGTGTATGGAAAGCAAGGTCTGTTTTCTGGGACCTGCCGTATTGGAAGGTCCTTCACACTCCCCATAGCCTCGATGTAATGCACATCACGAAGAACATTGCCGAGAGTCTGCTTGGCACTCTATTGAACATGCCGGAGAGGACCAAGGATGGGCCGAAAGCAAGAAAGGACCTTAAATTGCTTGGCATACAGAAAGATCTTCAGTACCCTAATAGTGATGATGATGATGATGATGATCATCATCATCAAGAAGGGACTCAAGGTCGCCGCAAAAGAGTTAAGAAGAATGAGGTGGTTCTTCGCGCTACCTGCTTTACTCTGAGTCTGGAGGAGCTCGAGCAGTTTTTCAGGTGCCTCTTAGGAGTGAAAGTTCCTCACGGTTACTCAGGGAAGATAAGCAGATATCTGGACATGGCGAAGAAGAGGTTCAGCGGTATGAAGTCTCATGACTGTCACGTGCTGATGACATAGATACTCCCCATTGCGATCCGTGGGATAATGGACGAGCATGTCCGTGAGACGTTGTTTAGCCTCTGTAACTTTTTCGACATCATATCTAGGAAGTCGATCAGTGTGAAGCAGCTCGATAGGCTACAGGAAGAGATCGTGATGATACTATGCGAGCTTGAGATTTACTTCCCGCCCGCATTCTTCGACATCATGGTGCATCTGCTTGTACATGTCGTGGACGACATCATCCAGCTCGGGCCGACATTCCTGCACAACATGATGCCGTTTGAAAGGCTAAACAATGTCATCAAAGGATTCGTTCGCAACAGGTCTTGTCCAGATGGAAGCATAGCCAAGGGATTTCTGATCTACGAGTGCATCTCCTTCTGCCAGAATTATCTAACCACCGAGAACGAGGATGTTGGAATACCCACAAAGAAGCACCTCGGCAGGCTCGGTGGATATGGTCACCGCGAGGGCTGCCGCTCACTACATGTCGGCATTGATGGTCGACACACTGATTTTGAAAGGGCACACCAAGTCGCGCTACAACACATTGAAGTGGTCGGCCCTTGGGTCGAAGAGCACAGAAGCTTAATCGAGCAGGAGTACGTCGACCAGGGCCAGCCGAGGAAGAAGGGAGACGTAACCAGAGAGCACAACTCCAGCTTCACGGGTTGGTTCAAGAAAAGGCAACTGGACAATCCCCCACAGACGCCTTCTACGGAAGATCAAAAACTCATATTCTCCTTGTCGCCGGGCCCAGGGCACAACCTAAGGACCTATCAGTCATACGACATAAACGGTTACAGATTCTATACCGAGGAAAAGGACAAGAATAGTGAATATCAAAACTCAGGAGTAACTATGTTATCCTTTGCTGATGATGAGACTACTGTGATGGAAAGATTCTATGGAAGGATCGAGGAGATATGGGAGCTCGACTAATGTGGAGAGATCGTACCGATGTTCCGTGTTAGATGGGCCAAGAACGTGGAAAAAGAAGGCCACTATTTCACCACAATGGTTATACCAGATGCCAAATCAACAAAGAACGCCTCCGCAAAAAATGAGCCTTGGGTACTCGCTAGCCAAGTTGATCAATGCTTTTTTATTACCGACCCGTCAAAGCCTAATCGTGTTGTAGTTAGGAGGGGCAAGAGGAGCATCATCGGAATGGAAGGAGCCGCCAACGAGCAAAACTTCGACAAAAACGGCGACCCGAAGATCGAAGAGGTATTCGACAAGTACTTCGACATGCCTACTACTACTAACGTAAGAAGGAAGACCATACTGCCTACTAAAGGTTATCCATTCACAAGAAGAAATCTCAAAGTGCACGGACTAAAATATTCAACTGCGACGAAAAAGGGCAAGAAGATTGTGAAGAGACACTAGCTCGACACATCACATGATTATATATGTTCGGAGAGAGAGTTTTTTGAATAAATATGAATGTTTGTATATGTTCGGAGAGAGGGTTTTTTTGAATAAATATGAATGATTGTGAAGAGCCTATGTAATATGAATGTTTATTTTAAACAGATCTATAATTAAAAATATATTTTAAAAAAAATAAAAAAGTGTGAGACAGCCAGGATTCGAACCTGGCTGCCTTAGGTTTAGAATGGCACAAGCAAGCAGCAGGGACCACTAAGGCAAGTGTGTGATCTTGTTATACTACCACGCGCGCCGCGTTTTGTACTAAGTCCATAGGTTCTGTGGCGCATTTCGGCAGTATGCGCCACAGAAGTTCCAACTTCTATGGCGCATATGGCCGAAATGCGCCACAGAACCTCAGGACTTAGCAAAATAAATGGTTCGGTCTGCTTCACCCCTTCTCCCCATTCTCAGTCACACCGTCGCGCGCTAGTCCTAGATCAACGCGTTGCTGCCGGAGCCGCCACCGCTGCTGCCGGAGCCGCCACTGCCCTAGCCACCGCTGCGCCGCCCGGTGAACCAGTGGAGGAGGAGCCGCCTGACGAACTAGTGGAGGAGGAGCCGCCGCGCTCGCCCGGCGAACTAGTGGAGGAGGAGCCGCCCGACGAACTAGTGGAGGAGCCGTCACGCCCGCCCGGCGAACCAGTGGAGGAGGAGCCGCCGCACCATAGCCTGCCACCCTCGTAGTCGTCGACCACCGCAGCAGCAGCGCGCACGGTTCGTCCCCCCACCCTCCCTCTGAACCCTAGTTCTCACTATGCTGCAGATGAAAATTCTCACAGGAAAATCTTAGCAACCTGCATGCTTTGAAGAAAATACTCTAAACCTTAAAGAAAATTGGCAAGCTCACCGATCCATTTCAATATGCTCCAAGAAAATTCAGTAACAACAGACTACTTTCTGAATCTGTTTCTCAAATAGATCATAATCCTATTTGTGTGTAAAAGAACCAAAATATGCAGAACCAATATGAGCTCCCTAGACATATATGTTTCTCAAATAGATCAAAATATGCAATTTCTTAAAATTGCATCTTCCAAACATTGACTTTTTATAAAGTTTTCCATAAACCTATAGCCTGTGTACAAACTTAAACTTGTGGAGTAAATTCTACAGTGTGTGCAGAAGTTGTAAACCATGTTATTTTACGGCAGACTCCGGTACAAGGCATCGCGCAATAACTCATGTTCTAGTTTTTTATCCCATGTTGTCATATTTTTGTATCGGAATCATCGGTCAAACTGCTGCCTTCCTGTTGCTGTATCTTTACTGCCTGTTATTTCTTACTGATTTCTTCAAGCAAATTTTTTTGACTGTAGACGACTAGTGTTGTGCTTAGCGAATTAAGGATCAGCATGTGCTTAATTGGTTTAGGGTTACTTCGCATATGTATCTAGATACTACACATATGCATCTAGATACTAAACTAGAGTGGGTATTGTTGCGCAAGTTACTTCGCAAGGATAGATTCCAGGTAGATACTACACATATGCATCTAGACAACATCAAAATTAACTAGCCAATTCACTATACACTTGATCAGATCCACTTGGCATAATTATACATAGGTACTTAATATATTAGCTCTGGGCCATTCATGCATCTTTCTGCTCATGTAATATTAAGTATTAGCTTTAAAGAAGAATACTGACCTTTTCGTTAGTAACTTATACAAGATTTCAGTTTCAGCAATTGGAAGCATGTGTCCATAAATAATCATCTTTGAGATTTCTATTGTTTATAGTCTAATTATCTGAGAAGCAATATATTTGCATGAAGTTTTCTCAAGTTAATTACCAAGCTTATCCTCCGTTACAGAATATATCTGCTGTTTATAGTTCTTATCTTTGTATTCTGCTGTCACTACTCTTGGTATTGGTTCTGCTAATACCAGATGCAACATAAGAAGTTTTATTGGCATTTTTCCTCTGCCAATAATGTTTCAGGTTATATTATGTTCTGTATGCTTCAGGTTTGGCTGAAATTTCCCTTTTATTTGGTATATATGGTGCTGGGATTATTTGGTACTATATGGTGCTGGGATTATATGGTGGAATTATTTGGTACTATATGGTGCTATTTGATTCGATGGGGCTGTGGATGGGGGCTGTGAATGGGGCTGTGGATGGGGCTATTTTCTTGTGTGTGAATGTTGCAGGGATTTCATTTGAGTTGCCCATTTCACTTCCGTTTCGGTTGAGAAATGGGTACTCCTAGGTCAAAAAATTAGCAAAGGTCATGCCGAATTTTTCGGCCGAGATTTGTGCTAACATTTTGCCTCTTTTAAATAGAGTAGTGCAAACATGTCGGGCAACAAGGAGTCTAGCCCTTCTAAGCACATGATCAGCGTCGAAGAACAAGCTAGACAGGCCAACCAGTCATTCTGGCAGGGGTCCCAACAGGAGGAGGAGGAGGCGATGAGGATGACACCACCACCGGAGGAGGAGGCAACCGTCGCCAGAGCTGCTAGGGCCAATGAGGGCGGAGATCCTGATTACGAGGGGGACAAAGACGACTACGATCGAACTAGTGAAGGCGGCGGCGAAGAGGATGACACCACCGATGGCGGCGCCCGCACTGATGGCGGCGAGAGGACGGATGGCGGTAGCAGCAACCCGGCCGCTTCTCAGAAGAAGAAGAAGAAGAAGAAGAAGAAGAAGGAACAGAAGGAGCGGAAGGTGCCAGTGCTCGCCACCGTCTGCGATGAGTTCACTGAGGTCACAGAAAGTGGCCAACCCATTGTGCTAGAGGCGATTGCTAAAGGGTACGGCCTGCAACTCGGGTGCATCGTCTGGGAAAGCATGTCGATCAACACGAAGTACATCAGACATGCTGACCATGCAGCTTTGGTTGATAACCTCCTTAAGAAGCTTCACAAGCGATACAGATTCCTAGAGCAGTTTAGAAACCTCGAGAGAAATAAGAACCCGGTGAACAGACTAGCCCTCACGAAGATGAGCAACGCCTTGAGCAGCTGGAAAACCCGGGTGAAGAATAGCATTGACAAAGGTGAAAGCTGGGAGGTTATTAGTAAGAAAAATCCGATGCTCGACGAAGAGGAGTTTAGGATATTCAAGGCGGATATGGCTACCGCTGATGCTATAAAATGGACTCAATGGGGAAGGAGTATGCGGGAACAGAACATAGGTAACCACCACCTTGGAAGCGGCGGTTACAGGGGGAAACAGGCCATTTGGGACAAGGAGGACGCCGAGCTTGAACGCCTTGGTAAATACAACCCTTGGCTTAAAATCATGGACTTGCAGCTTAGGCAATTTGTTCGGGCCCGCTACTACCTGGACAAGGAAACAAGGGAGTTCATCACCGACGATCCGGAGGTGAAGGAATTCGAGAAGAATCTGGTAAGGAATTTATCGCTGATCCCAAGTCTATTGCGTTCTAATTAAGATAATGAAGCCAAGAATCTAAATGGGTTCACCTTTCCTTGTCTCTGCATGAGGAGGAACTGAACGCTACTGCCACAGAGTCGTCCCAGGATTCGACAGAGCCATGGGATACGGTTTTCAATAGGGTGACCAATGCTTACAAGAAGAGGGACAAGGGTTTGCCGCCGTCCTCAGCTGGCCGTGTGTCCGGCTTCGGTACGAGCATGAAGTTCAAGGAGTTCTACAAAGAGGACGCCAAGAAAAGAAGGGAGAGGAAGAACCAGGATAAAGCCGCTGTTGTAGAGCTGAAGATGAAGGTGCAGACACTGGAGGAGAAGGCGGTGGACCAGAAAACAGTGGACAAGTTAGTGGAAGAGAAGCTCCGCTCGATGATCCCCCCTGAGCTTTTCGAGGGGCTTACTACTTGGAATGCGGGAGGTCGCTAGGGGCCGATACATCTGCCCAGCTTAAGCGGCAGCAACTCGGGCATCAATGTTACCGTGTCGCCCGACCTGGTGACCCCATCGGCCGTCAACGTCAGGACGCAGCCCCTCGTTTTGGTCACATCGATGCCCCCTCCCGCCAAAGATACCAATAAGGCGCAGCCGACGGTAGTGGTGCTTCGTTAGGCACCCGAGCGGGAGATTGCAGATGATGATAGGCTGGTCGCCGGCATCCGCCGTGTCTCTACATTTGCCGAGATCCACGCCATCACCAAGGTAACTAATTAGTTAGTGCACGTCATCTCCTTTATGCCTTTGATGCATGACTGTTGCCATCTCATGACGCCCAACAACATGTTTTTGCCTCAGGACACTTCTTGCGTACTCCTGCTTAAAGATGTCGGCGGTGAGTTGAAGGATGTTGCCAAGGGCACTCTTATACAACCGGCGAGCCGCACGATGCACAACAATCCAATGGATGATGACGTGATGAGGGTCAGGTTGGCTCAGGTGTTGTCAGGGTGCGACGACATGGACCCCCCCTTTCAACCTCAGGGAGCCGACAAACACAAGACCCTTGGGGAATGCTACAACTGGCCCTTGACATGGCCGAAGACCCAGATTCGTCTTGCGGGAGGGAGCACCGGCGCCACCTCTCGATCGATCATCGCCCGGCCACCACCTCGGAAGCTAGTAGCCGCCGTTGTCACCACCACCAGCCGTCACCATCAACTCTTGGCAGCGTGTGCACCGCCACATGGCAAAGACGTTGTGCCGCAACCGCCATCGCCCTCGCTACCACCACCACATGATGGCACCCATGAATATGATGATGAATTGGTCAACGTTGACGACTTCATCAACACCGGCACCGCCAAAGGATTGTATATGCCTTCTGTGGATGAAGAACCATTCGCAGCTCGTGATGACCATCAAGTTGGTCAGCCCAATACATGCACGCAGTGCCTGGTCTTCCATGGTCTTTCTCAAGAGACGCCTCCGGCCGCCGATCCACCACAAGAGAAACCGGGATTGGTTTTCAGCCCCAACACACTCCGAAAGGCGACTGATGAGCAGATGGCAGTGGCTGACACTGTTGTGAAGAAGAAGCACTACAGAAAGAGAGGTAATAATAATAAGAAGGGTGCGAGCCAGCCTCTTCTGAAGAGGATCCGGGGTCAGGACGTCGTCGTCGTACCATCCACATAATTTGGCTTGCCCCGAGCGCATGTAGCTGGTGTCAAGACACTAGAGGCCCTCCTTCTTAAAGAGGACGATCCAAATTACCCGGTTTTCACGGCCAAGGTGCCATTGGACGTGGGCTTCGTCAATGAACCCCCCGCGAATATATTCTTCATAGCGTTCGAGGACATATTCAAGCTGTTTCTCATGAAATGGCTGGACTATAACTTGGTCCGCCTATACGCGCTCAATCTGGCGCTCATGATCAAGAGAGAAAGTACCCCGGAAATCGCAATAGTGGATCCCTACTACATGCGGGACAACCAGTTGGTCGAAGGATCAGAGACATGGACCAAGGCGACGGCGTACCTCGAGAAGTTCATGGTGGACAACAAGAGGAAGGGCACACTTCTTTTGCCTTTCTTTCCCGAGTAAGTACACACACTCGCTCATCGTCACCGTAACTTATGCATTTCTTCTAGATTTCTTTCCTTTGCTCTTTTTCCAACATTGCGTTCCAATTGTGTTGCGCAGAGACAAATACTGCACACTCATCGTCCTTGCCCCGAGGTATTCGCTAGCCACGTATTTTGACTCGGGGAGTTTGACGAAGAAGAAAGACTACACTAGAATAAGGGGTGTTCTCAATGAGGCTCTCGAGGGCTACACCAAGAAGGGATGCACCTTCGTAGATAGGGGGAATGTATCAAGGATGGCAAACACGTGTTCAAGCACGTGCTCGACTTCCCCTGCGTCAAGCATTTGACTGCTGGTGCCAAGGAGGCCTTCTACGTCCTCCATCACCTTAAAGGCTATGTTCGGGATTGCCATAACCTAACGCTGCCATCTAGTCTCCGAGGATGGGCCGAAACTTTGGCGAAAATCGACGATGTTGATCTTAGAGAAGACTTCCATCGCATTCAGATGAAGTTGTCGCAAATCATCATTGAAGATGTCAACACAAGGGGCGGTGCCTACAACAAGCCAGAGGGTTGAGTAAGAGGGAGATCGAAGAACGCCTCCGTAAGCAGGGTGACACAAGGACGTGGATGACGAAAGAGGGCTATCTACCGTTCCCGAAGCCGTGCCAGAAGAGGAAGTCTTCATCATGATCGATGTGTGCCTCTAGCATGATCCAGTGTGTGTATATTCTTGATGGACGCCTGCTGTATTAGTGTGTGTGTGTCATAAACTTTACTATCTCGTGGTCGAAATGGTCATTGTTGTTAGACTTAAACTACCTTGTGGTCGTGCTGTCGTTGAACTTATTGCTTCTATGATGATCTAACTTTTAGGTTTATGGATCCTTTGTTTTATATTCTATGAACATATATATATATGGATGTGAACCCTTTATTCATTATTTTCGTTGTATTTTTACTAATATGCCTTGTCGTCTATAGAGATGGCGACGAGGTGGTATGTGGTGTACATGGGTAGGGTTCCAGGAGTCTACGAGGAGTGGGAGGATTGCCACAAACAAGTGAACAAGTTCAGCGGCAACATCTACAAAGGATACGCGACTAGAGAGGAGGCGATAGCCAAGTGGAGGAACCACTTGTGGAAGAAGAACCGGATGAAGATATTGGTCGGGCTAATGCTCTTGCTCGCCATTATCACAATTGTATTCTATTTGATCCTAGTGTAGGCGGCGGTGGCCACTTCATATTTGTAATGTGAGATGATATGAACTTTGTATTCGGCGCTTGTGTAAAAATTTGGCACTTGACACTATATATGTATCTCGACCGGGCTCTAAGTGTTTGTATTATATATATGTCGGTTTTCATGCATCTACTACTTGTGCAATGTATTTTATACTCATATGGATAACCTGTATAAATACCTGATTATACACCAGGAAAGTATTTTACTTCAAATACGTGTTACGCAATCAGTGGCGCATATAAAAATATAGTTAGTGGCGCATGGGCTTTCTGTGGCGCATATATGTAAATGCGCCACAGAAGTTCTTCCTGTGGCGCATATCCATATGCGCCACAGGAAGTAGTTATTAGTGGCGAGGTAACAATGGCGACTAGGATATGCGCCACAGAAGTCCAATTTCCATGCGCCATAGATGGGTAGTTTCCTAGTAGTGCTAGTAATAGTTCTACTACTTTAGATGATAAAGTTGATTTTGATCTTAATGGTTGCAACATCTCTGAAGTTATTAAGTTCCTACAAAAGCTTGCTAAAAGTCCTAATGCTAGTGCTATGAAAATGGCTTTTACAAAACACATTACTGATGCTCTCATAAAGATTAAAGAAGAAAAGATGAAACATAAAGCTTCTATTCCTATAAAGCAAGAAGATGGTTGAGAACCCATCATTAATATGAAAGTGAATGACTTTGATTTCAAAGCTTTGTGTGATCTTGATAGTAGTGTTTCTATTATGCCGAGAAGGATTTATGATATGCTTTATTTGCCTCCTCTTGAAGATTGTTATTTGAATGTCCCACTTGATGCTAATGCTAAAACGAAACTCATGGGGAATCTTAATGATGTTCTTATTATGGTTAACGATTCCTATGTCCCTGTTGATTTCTATGTTTTGGATGTTGAATACAATGCTTCTTGTCCTATTACTTTGGGAAGACCTTTTCTTAGAACTGTTGGTGCCATCATTGATATGAAAGAAGGCACCATTAAATATCAACTCCCACTCAATAAAGGTATAGAACACTTCCCTAAAAATAGAGAAAAGATTTCTTTTGCTTCTCCTATGAAAACAAAATTTGATCTTAATGCTTCTTCATTTGAGAACACTTGATTCTTTCTTTGGTTCTTATGCCTAACTTAAAGGCGTTAAAGAAAAGTACTTGTTGGGAGATAACCCAAGAGTTTTAGTTGAGTCTTGGAAGTTATTACCTCTGTAATAACCTCTCCTTATCCTTTTTATTTGCTTTTTGTGACAAGAGTTACCTCTAATGAGAGTGAAGTAATGAATGGGAAAGTTGCTGTCCCGAAACAGATTTCTGTGCTTCACCGTAAAAAATCCTGAGAGAGCTCTGTACGTCGGATTGAGCTGTAATTTTTTGTGCTTCTGCCCCAGGTTGTTATCTAACTTTCCTTACTTCAACACGTTTTGATTTGAGCAACATAAGGTCTTAGAAAAAATTAGTCTTTACCTGCTGGTCTGTTTTGACAGATTTCTGCCATTTTCTGCATTTGCTTCTTGTTAGTTCCTTCTTGAGTTCCTTTGGGGAATTGAGATTTTTGAGGGAAGTGCTACAGTAGTTAGTGTTCTAATGGAAGTTTATTTGGTGTTAGAACTGAACCTTGAGACTTATTTATCTTAAGTGCACTAATGTTGCTAATGAAATTGTGTGAAGTTTTGTATGAAGGAAAATTTTCAGGTGTATGGGAGGAATGAGTAATGAGATGAAGGATGGACTAAAGCTCAAGCTTGGAGATGCCACGTGTGTCACCCCAAGAAATATCCAAGAAGTACAAGCGTCAAAGCTTGGGGATGCCCAAGGCATCCCCTTCTTCATCAATAAAAATTCCAGGTTTCTTCCAAACGCTTTATTTTTATTGTTTCGTGCACAGTTGTGTTTCTCTTGGAGCGTCTTCTTTTTGTTTTCGTTTTGGTTTTTAGTTTTCTTGGTTTGCTTAGTTTTATGAATAAGTTGGTTGGACCCCCCTTTCACACTTTGGTTTGCAAATAATTTGGTTTGGTTTTGGAAAAGAGTAGGAAAGTTCATGCTTTTGTGGTAAAAAGAGCTCATTTTTGACTGTGGCTATGCTTTGTCATGCCATGATTGATATTGTTTTGGCTTTATGCTTAGTATTCTTTGCTGTAGCATGACTTGTTATAAACAATTGAGATTGCTTAATGTGCCTTGGATGAATCATGCGTTGTTTTAGCATATTGAAGCATAGTATACTGGTATTCTCCTTTGATGCTTTATTTGGGTTGACTTGGCGCATGCTCACACCATGTTATGACTATCTCAAGTCACCATAGCCTTTATGATCCTTTAGTTTTCAACTTGTAGTATCACTTTATGCTTTGATCAATGATGTTTTGTCGCTCTGCATGATTATGGCCATTATTGCTCTCTTAGTTTGTCGCTCCCAGTCTTTTGCTAGCCTCCACAACAAAGTATGAGTTCCACTCATGCATCCAACTCCCTAAACCAAGTTTTTCCAAAGAGTCCACCATACCTACCTACTAGCTTATGCTATTCCAAGTATATTCATGCTTTTGTTTACCTTCCACTTGTTATGATAAAACTAGTGATTAAAGCTCTCACAAACTTGATGGCACACTTTAACTTATTGCCTCTAATAAACTTGAATCATTGGGTCCTTCTTTGTTGCGTATATGCTTGCGCTTTATAAGTTTAAATTAGCAGAACCATGTTTCATGGGGAACGCTTTCAACATTGCACTTGTACTTTGTACCCCGTTGATATTATGTTCTTTTGCTTACGGATTCCGGCAGTGTGAAATAAATGTGGAACTTGTAAGATCATGGAGTTTGTATGTGTGTTAGAGAAACGCCTGGGACGCTAGCCTAAGCCATGCCTAATCATGGTGGAAACTTGCAGCATCACCATAATGAGCACTCTATGAAGCATCCTCAATAAAAACCTATGCAAATAGCAAATAAAAAGATCACTGAGATGCTCATTGTCTGCTTGCCTTGTCATTTTGATTATGGGAAAGCTCCCGTATCATGTGCAAGGGGTACCCCGTTGGCGGTTCTTAATGATACACATATACTTACAATGACAAGAGCTTACTCGTGACTGAAGTTGACTAGCATGAGGATCGGTCTTCGTAAGTAAGGGGCATGAGATTTCGGTTTATAACTTGTCAAGCATATCCTCTTAGTTGTGTCACTTTAACCTTAATCACCTTCAAGATGCTTATGATAGGGGCAATGAGAGCTGAAATCTATAAGTACCATAATTTTTGGAAGCTCTTTATGAGACTTGAATCCCTACTTCCTTTTATAAAAGGCCTTTATTCCACCATTATATTGAGTCTCCACCTTCTATCTTTATGCACCTACTTTGAGAGCATAGTGGCCATTCTTAGTTCTATGTGCATTGTCCCAAGACTAGTTGATTGATGCATAACTTGTTATTGCTTGTTTGAAACTATTGTATCTAGTCACTCTTATGAACTTTGAAGGTGTCCTATGCATTTATATTTGCTACTCTATTGAGGGACAAGCTGAATACTTTTATGCTATGTTTTCTTTATGTGAAACAAACAAACGTCTTGCAAAGCATGTTATTCATGAATCTTTTGTCTGTGCCTTTTCATGTTGCATCTTAGTTTCTTATCTTATTGCTAGAACTTTGTCTTTCATGTTATGATTGAAGTACTATGATCCCAGCTTTGAGTTTTGCAAATACTTTGATCAAGTCTTTGATGGTGCATGTCACCTCAAAAATTATTTCTTTTTATCACTTACCTACTCGAGGACGAGCAGGAGTTAAGCTTGGGGATGTTGATACATTGCAAATGTATCTATAATTTTTTATGTTCCATGCTTGGTTTTATCCACTTTCTTGTGTTTTGTTCCAACTTTGGAGTACTTTTCATATGATTTCTTGGACTAACCTATTAACAAGAGCCACAGTGTCAGCTGCCTATTTTCTGCTGTTTTTGGTTCCAGGAAAGTCAGAAAATGAATATTCTCGGAATTGGACGGGACAAAAGCCAAAGTGCCTATTTTTCCGGAAGGGATCAAGTGCCAGAATACGAGACGGAGAGGGACCAGGGGGGCACCACACCACCTGGCCGCGGGGCCCAGCCTGGCCCGCGCCAGGGGGTGGTGAGGCCAACCCTGGCACCCCCTCAGCCTCTCCTTCCGCCTATAAGTTTCCCTCGGGACGAAAACCCTAGGTACCCGATCAAAAATCCACGAAAGAGTCTGTAGCCGCCGTTGTCTCTGTCCCTAGATCGAGGGGGGTCTGAAGCTCTTCTTGGCACCCTGCCAGAGAGGGGAATTCACCCTGGAGGCCTTCTTCATCACCATGCAAGCCTCCGGTATGATGCGTGAGTAGTTCATCCTTGGACTACGGATCCATGTAGTAGCTAGATGGCTGGTTTCTCCTCCTTTGTGCTTTCATGTTTAGATCTTGTGAGCTCCGTTCATGATCAAGATCATCTATTTGTAATTCTTACATCTTGTGTTTGCGGGGATCCGGTGGATATTGAGATGCTATTTCAGATTGATTATTGATTCTATCATGTCTTTGTTATTTGAGATCTTGCATGCTTTTCGTTGTTAGTAGCTATCTTGGCCAAGTAGATGCTAGCAACTCCAAGAGTTAGTATTTATGCTCGATAGTGGGTTCATGCCTCTGGTAATCTGGGGAAGTGACAGAAATCTCTAAGGTACTAGATGTGCTATTGCTACTAGGGAGAAAACAACGATCTTTTATTCATAGAACAATCGTATTGTTTACTTTACATGCAGTTCGTAAAGCAATAATCTGTTGCTTGCAACTTAATACTGGAGGGGGTTCGGATGATAACCTGAAGGTGGATTATTAGTCATAGATGCAGTTGGATGGCGGTCTATGTATTATGTTGTAATGCCCAATCAAGTCTCAAAGGAGTCAAGATGATTAGTATATGCATGTATTGCTTTCTTGGTGTTTGTCAATTGCCCCGCTGTAATTTGTTCACCCAGCATGTTATCTATCTAAGGAGAGCCACCTCTAGTGAACTATGGATCCCGGTCCTTTTGCTTTACATACAATCTACAACGGTTTCTGCTTTGTGTTTACTTTCTGCAAACTTTTACTTCTTTCCATTCGATACGTTTAATCCTTTGTTTTCCGCAAAACATGGTGAGATTGACAACCTCATCGCAAGTTGGGGACAAAGTTCTGTGGTTGTGTTGTGCAGGTCTCCACGTTGCTACTAGCACCGGTAGTGCGCCCTGCCAAAGCTCAACTAGTAACACCTTTGAGGTGTTTCCTTGCTCCTACTGGTTCGATTAAACCTTGGTTTCATAACTGAGGGAAACTTGCTGCTGTGCTCATCATACCTTCCTCTTGGGGTTCCCAACGAGCTCTACATCAACACCATGCACCAAGCACTTTTCTGGGCGCCGTGTATTGAGCCATCAATGAGTGGAGCTCATACTTTGTTGTGGAGGCTAGCAAAAGACTGGGAGCGACAAACTAAGGGAGTAATAATGGCCATAATCATGCAGAGCGACAAAACATCATTGATCAAAGCATAAAGTGATACTACAAGTTGAAAACTAAAGGATCATAAAGGCTATGGTGACTTGAGATAGTCATAACATGGTGTGAGCATGCGGCAACTCATCAAAGGAGAATACCACTATACTATGCTTTAATATGCTAAAACAACGCATGATTCATCCAAGGCACATTAAGAACTCTCAATTGTTTATAACAATTCATGCTACAACAAATAATACTAAGCATAAATCCAAAACAATATCAAGCATGGCATGACAAAGCATAGGCCACAGCCAAAAACAAGTTCTTTTTACCACATAAGTATGAACTTTCCTACTCTTTTCCAAACCAAACCAAACTATTTGCAAACCAATGTATGAAAGAGGGGGTCCAACCAATTTATTCAGCAAACTAAGCAAACGAAAATGAAAAAGAAGACGCTCCAAGAAAAACACAACTGTGCATGAAACAATAAAAATAAAGCGTTTGGAAGAAACCTGGGATTTTTATTGATGAAGAAGGGGATGCCTTGGACATCCCCAAGCTTTGACGCTTGTACTTCTTGGATATTTCTTGGTGTGACACACGTGGCATCTCCAAGCTTGAGCTTTAGTCCATCCTTCATCTCATTACTCATTCCTTCCATACACCTGAAAATTTTCCTTCATACAAAACTTCACACAATCTTTATTAGCAACATTAGTGCACTCAAGATAAATAAGTCTTAAGGTTCAGTTCTAACACCAAATAAACTTCCATTAGAACACTAGATACTGTAGGCCTTCCCTCAAAAATCTCAATTCCCCAAAAGAACTAAAAAAGGAACCAACAAGAAGCAAATGCAGAAAATGGCAGAAATCTGTTAAAACAGACCAGCCGGTAAATACGAATTTTTTCTAAGACCTTCTGTTCCTCAAATAAAAAAGTGTTGAACTAACGAAAGTTAGATAACAACCTCGGGCAGAAGCACAAAAATTCACGCCTCAAAAAGACGTTCAGAGATGTTACACGAATTTTTACGGTGAAGCACAGAAATCTGTTTCGGGACAGCAACTTTCCCAATCATTACTTCTCTCTCATTAGAGGTTACTCTTGGCACAAAAAGAAAATAAAAAGGATAAGGAGAGGTTATTACAGAGGTAATAACTTCCAAGACTCATCTAAAACTTTTGGGTTATCTCCCAATAAGTACTTTTCTTTAACGCCTTTAAGTTAGGCATAAGAAGCAAGAAAAAGAATCAAGTATTCTCAAATGAAGAAGCATTAAGACCAAATTTCTTGCCCTTACCTCTCTTACTTTTATTCTTAACCTTGGGTAAAATATGATTGTTTGGTGGAGAAGAAAGGTGCATGGTCCCTTTTCCCACATCTATTATTGCTCCAAGGAGTTCTAATAGGGACCTTCCAAGTGTAATTTGTCCTTTTCCTGCACATTCAATAACAAGATAATCAATAGAAATTATTTTCCCAAGGATCTTTGTAAACACTCCTTCAGCTATTCCAGGAGGTAATATGGTAGTATTATCAGCAAGAGATATTTCTTTTCCTCCTTCAGTAAGCCCCCAAGTATTCAGAGATTCATAAATATCCTTGGGCATAAGACAAAATTCAGACATGATATCACAGCGAGCTTAAAAAGTTTCAGTGTTTATTTCAATATTTACTCTAGGGAACCACTTTGATGGTTCAGAGATTATTGGAACATAATTGTGATGCTCGTTAAGCGTATTATAGCAACTTTCTAAGCTAGTAGTGCTAGTCTCAAGAATGTTCAACCTAGCAAATATTTTTGCGAAAGAAATATCAGTTTGGCTAGGCATATTGTAAGTGAGGATCAATTTCTTTATAGCATTAATAGCATCATCCTCATTACATTGGAGGAAATCTCCTCCCACAACAACATCTAAAGCATATCTATAGCAAAGAGCAATCCCAAGGTAAAAACTGCTAAGGAACAAACTTTGAGTCATTTTAGACTCAGTTTTTTCATGTAGATCAGAGATTCTAGACCAAGCTTCTTTAAAACTTTCCTCAATTCCTTGTTTAAAAGTGAAAATCATTTCCTCGGGTGACATAGTGACTAGAGCAAGGCTAGACATAATGAGATAGGAACTAATTTTTTGTGTTTTTGAAATAATAAAGCAAACTAGTAAAACTAAAAAAAATTGCGTTTTTGATAAAGAAACAAGAAAACAAAGCAAAAAGAAACTAAGCAAAACAAAAATAACAAAGTAAAGAGATGGGTTATGAGGGACTCCCCTTGTGAAGATGTCCTTGACTCTCCAGCAACGGCGCCAGAAAAATGCTTGATGGCTCAATGCACGGCGCCCAGAAAAATGCTTGATGGCGGTGTTGATGTAGAGCTCGTTGGGAACCCCAAGAGGAAGGTATGATGAGCACAGCAGCAAGTTTCCCTCAGTTATGAAACCAAGGTTTAATCGAACCAGTAGGAGCAAGGAAACACCCCAAAGGTGTTACTAGCTGAGCTTTGGCAGGGCGCACTACCGGTGCTAATAGGAACGTGGAGACCTGCACAACATAACCACAGAACTTTGTCCCCAACTGGCGATGAGGTTGTCCATCTCACCGTGTTTTGCGGAAAACAAAGGATTAAACGTATCGAATGGAAAGAAGTAAAATTTTGCAGCAGTAAACACAAAGCAGTAAAAGATTGTAGATTGAATGTAAAGTAAAGGACCGGGATCCATAGTTCACTAGAGGTGGCTCTCCTTAAGATAGATAACATGTTGGGTGAACAAATTACAGCGGGGCAATTGACAAACATCGACAAAGCAATACATGCATATACTAATCATCTTGACTCCTTTGAGACTTGATTGGGCATTACAACATTATACATAGACCGCCATCCAACTGCATCTATGACTAATAATCCACCTTCAGGTTATCATCCGAACCCCCTCCAGCATTAAGTTGCAAGCAACAGATTATTGGTTTACGAACTGCATGTAAAGTAAACAATACGATTGTTCTATGAACAAAGGATTGTTGTTTTCTCCCTAGTAGCAACAACACATCTAGTACCTTAGAGATTTCTGTCACTTCCCTAGATTACCAGAGGCATGAACCCACTATCGAGCATAAATACTAACTCTTGGAGTTGCTAGCATCTACTTGGCCAAGATAGCTACTAACAACGGAAAGCATGCAAGATCACAAATAACAAAGACATGATAGAATCAATAATCAATCTGAAATAGCATCTCAATATCCATCGGATCCCCGCAAACACAACATGGAAGAATTACAAATAGATGATCTTGATCATGAACGGAGCTCACAAGATCTAAAAATGAAAGCACAAAGGAGGAGAACCAGCCATCTAGCTACTACATGGATCCGTAGTCCAAGGATGAACTACTCACGCATTACACCGGAGGCTTGCATGGTGATGAAGAAGGCCTCCAGGGTGAATTCCCCTCTCCAGCAGGGTGCCGGGAAGAGCTTCAGATCCCTCCTGATCTAGGGGTGGAGATGACGACGGCTACAGACTCTTTCGTGGATTTTTGATCGGGCCCTTAGGGTTTCCATCTCGAGGGCAATATATAGTCAGAAGGAGAGGCTGAGGGGGTGCCGGGAGCGGCCACACCACCCCCTGGCGTGGGCTAGGCCTGGCCGCGCGGCCAGGTGGTGTGGTGGCCCCCTGGCCCCTCGTCGTCTCGTATTCTATCACTTGATAACTTCCGGAAAAATAGGCACTTTGGCTTTTGTCCCGTCCAATTCCGAGAATATTCATTTTTTGACTTTCCTGGAACCAAAAACAGCAGAAAATAGGCAACTGGCACTATGGCTCTTGTTAATAGGTTAGTCCAAGAAATCATATGAAAAGTACTCCAAAGTGTGGACAAATCACAAGAAAGTGGATAAAACCAAGCATGGAACATCAAAAATTATAGATACATTTGCAATGTATCAGGAAACGCTCCAAGTCTCACCATGAGATTGAGGAGGAAGGGTCAGTGTCCGAGCAGGAGGTCTTGCCTCAGCCTAGTGCTCGCATGAAGTTGCAGACTCGAGGCGGTCACGGCGGTGGTTCCAAGCGGTCTTCTTGTTGGAGATATGCCCAAGAGGCAATAATAAAAGTGGTTATTATTATATCTTTGTGTTTATGATGAATGTTTACATCCCATGCTATAATTGTATTATTAGGAAACACTAATACATGTGTGTTTTGTAAACATAAAAGAGTCCCTAGTGAGCCTCTTGTTGAACTAGCTTGTTGATTAATTGATGATCATGGTTTCCTGATCATGGACATTGGATGTGATTAATAACAAGTTTATATCATTAGGAGAATGATGTGATGGACACACACCCATAGTAAGCGTAGCATAAGATCAAGTCATTAAGTTCGTATTGCTATAAGCTTTTAAATGCATAGTAACCTAATCCTTCGACCATGAGGTTGTGTTAATCACCATCACCGGATGGGTACTTTGATGACATCAAACACCGCTTCGTAACTGGGTGGTTATAAAGGTGTCATTGGGTATTCTGAAAGTATGTGTTGAAGCGCATGGACCAAGATTGGGATTTGTCCATCCATATGACAGATAGATATGCTCTGGGCCCTCTCGGTGGAATGTCATCTAGTTTGCTTGCAAGCATGTGACTAGGTCACAAGGTATGACATAACATGGAACGAGTAAAGAGTACTTATCAGTAATGAGGAAGAACTAGGTATGGAGATACCGACGATCAAACCTCGGATAAGTATAGTATCGCGTGACAAAGGGAATTGGTTTCGTATGTAAATGGTTCTATCGATCACGAAGTCATCGTTGAGTATGTGGGAGCCATTATGGATCTCCAGGTCCCGCTGATGGTTATTGATAGGAGATGTGTCTTTGTCATGTCTACATATTCACGAACCGTAGGGTGACACACTTAAGGTTCGAAGTTGTTTTAAGTAGATATGGAATGTGCGTTGGAGACCGAATGTTGTTCGGAGTCTCGGACTGGATCCGGGACATCACGAGGAGATCCGGAATTGTCCGGAGAATAAGATTCATATATTGGGGATCATTTTCTGAGTTAGCAAATGTTCCGGAGTATTTGTATGAGGATTCTAGAAGGTTTCGGAATGTTCTGGAAGGTTCTGGAAGATTTCTTGGAGTTTGCTTGAAAACCAAGAAAGGGATCAAGGAGTCCTTGTGGGCCAAGACAAGGAGTCGTGGGGGAGGAGGACTCCTCCCCCCTTCCCAATCCGCCGGCCAAGGAGGGAGGGGAGTCCTACTAGGACTCCCCCTCCCATGGCACCTCCCTCCTTTAAATAGAAGGGTGGAGGCGCCACCCCCTGGCCCCCTCCACTCCAAGCCCTAGCCGCCTCTCTCCTCCTCCTTTCTTCTGCTCAGGCATAGGCGAAGCCCTGCAGAATTCTCTACTCCACCACCACCACCACGCCGTCGTGCTGCTGGGATTCCGTGGAGAAGATCTACTACCTCCACTGCTCGCTGGGACGTGGAGAGGAAGGATCGTCCACTCGATCTTGAGATCGGCAAGTGATCGACTACATCAACCACGAGATCCAATCTCGTAACGCTTTCGGATCTACAAGGGTTAGTACAGATCTATCTCGTTGCACATGTCTAATAGATTAGATCTTGGCTTTTATCTAGATTAGATCTGGGTTTTGTTCATTCTTGCGGTAGAAATTTTTTGTTTTCCATGCTACGAACCCATCAGTGGTATCAGAGCCGTGTCTATGCGTAGATCTGTTGCACGAGTAGAACACAATGGTGTTGTGGGCGATGGTGCTCGTGCCGTCTTTTTCTTTGTGTACTTTGCATCTTGCGGTATGGTGGGATGAAGCGGCTCGGGCTAACCTTACATGTCATCGCACATGAGACTTGCTCCACGCTTGACGTGTAACTTGCTTTGCACAAGTGGCTTTGCGGGTGTTTGTCTCTCCCACCATAGTATAGATCCAATTTACACTTTGCACTTGATAGCACTTGTATCAACGTTGTGGTTCAGTTTCGTAGGTAAGATCCGTTCTTGTTCGAAAGCCCCAAACCACGTAAAACATGCAAAGAAAATTAGAGGCGTCTAACTTGTTTTTGCAGGGGTTTTGTGATGTGATATGGCCATCATGTGATTGTAATTATATTTGATGTATGCAATGATCCTTGTTGTAATATGGCAACCGGCAGGAGCCTAATGGTTGTATTTAATTCTGTTAAGACCTGCGTGTCTATTCATCTTGTAATAGCTTTATTCCAAGTAGTTGTAATAGTTGCTAGTGATGATGGACAACCATGAAGCGGCGCCACTGATCTTGACGCAATGCTGGTGATGATGGAGATCATGTTCATGCTTTGGAGATGGAGATCAAAGGCACAAGAAGAAAGGGCCATATCATATCACACTAATTATGAATTGCCTGTGATGTTAATCCTTTATGCATCTTGTATTGCTTAGATCACGACGGTAGCATTATAAGATGATCCCTCTCACTAAATATCAAGTAATAAAGTGTTCACCCTTAGTTGGCACCGTTGCTAAGACTCGTCGTTTCGAAGCATCTCCTGATGATCGGATGTGATAGATTCTACGTGTGCATACAATGGGTGCAAGCCAGATTTGCACATGCGGAAACTAAGGTTATCTTGACGAGCCTAGCATGTACAGACATGGTCTCAGAACACGGAATACCGAAAGGTAGAGCATGAGTCATATAAATGATATGATGAACATGAAGATTGTTCGCCGATGAAACTACATCTTCTCTCATGAAGATCGGACTTGGTGTAGTGGACGTGGTTCGTGTAATCACTAAGACAATGTGAGGGATATTGTTTTGAGTGGGAGTTCACCTAGTTAATTTAAGTATTAAATTTGAACTCAATTCATCATAAACTTAGTCTAAACTACTTGCAAATTTGTTGTAGATTATGGCAACCCCCTCCATCAATTTTAATGCGTTCCTAGAGAAAGAGAAGCTTAAGAACAATGGAAGCAATTTCACGGACTGGTTCTGTGGACTGAAGATCGTCCTCAGGGCTGGTCAGTTGACCTATGTGCTCGAAGCACCGCTAGGTGACCCACCTGCAGAAGATGCCACCGATGACGTAAAGAATGTTTACGCCACTCGGAAAAATCATTACTCCACAGTTCAGTGTGCCATCCTGTACGGTTTAGAAGCGGAGCTCCAGAAGCGTTTTGAGCACCACGACCCATTCGAGATCATTAAAGAGCTCAGGCTAATTTTTGAGACTCGCGCGGCCATGGAGAGCTATGAGGCCTCCGAAAAGTTCTTTAACTGTAAGATGGAAGAGGGTAGCTCCGTTAGCGAGCACGTGCTCACCATGTCTGGGTACGCAAACAAGCTCCAAGAGTTGGGGATATCGATTCCTAATGAGTTAGGGATTCACCATCTCCTCCAATCACTGCCACCGAGTTATAAGAACTTTGTGATGAACTACAATATGCACTTCATGAACAAGACGTTGCCTGAACTATCGTCCATTCTGAAAACTGCTGAAGTGGAGATCAAGAAGGAGCACCAAGTGTTGATGGTCAATAAGACCACCAATTTCAAGAGACAGGGCAAGCCTAAGAACAAGGGCAACTTCAAGAAGGACGGCAAGAAAGTTGCCGCACCTGCTAAGAAGCCCAAGGCTGGTCCCAAGCCTGAAACTGAATGCTTCTACTGCAAGGGTGCTGGTCACTGGAAGCGTAACTGCCCCAAGTACCTGGTGGATCTGAAGAACGGCAACATCAAGAAGAAAGGTATATTTGATATATATGTTATTGATGTGTATCTTACTAGTAATCGTAGTAGTGCCTAGGTATTTGATACTGGTTCGGTTACTCATATTTGTAACTCAAAACAAGAGCTGCGGAATAAACGAAGACTGGCGAGAGACGAGGTGACGATGCGCGTTGGAAATGGCTCCAAGGTTGATGTGATCGCCGTCGGCACGCTCCCTCTACATCTACCTTCGGGATTAGTTTTAAATTTGAATAATTGTTATTTGGTGCCTGCGTTAAGCATGAACATTATATCTGGATCTTGTTTATTGCGAGACGGTTACTCTTTTAAGTCCGAGAATAAAGGTTGTTCGATTTATATGAGTAATATCTTTTATGGTAAAGCACCTGAGATGAATGGTTTATTCTTACTGAATCTCGATAGTAGTGATACACATGTTCACAACATAGATGCTAAACGAACAAAATTGAATGATAATTCTACATACATGTGGCACTGTCGTCTTGGTCACATTAGAGTGAAGCGTATGAAGAAACTCCATTCTGATGGACTTCTTGAATCACTTGATTTTGAATCACTTGAAAGATGCGAAGCATGTCTAATGGAAAAAATGACTAAGACTCCATTCTCTGGAATAATGGAGCGAGCTACAGACTTATTGGAAATAATACATACCGATGTGTGCGGTCCAATGAGTGTAGCATCACGTGGTGGATATCATTATGTTGTCACTTTCACGGATGACTTAAGTAGATATGGGTATGTCTACTTTATGAAACATACGTCCGAAACTTTCGAGAAGTTTAAGGAATTTCAAAGTGAATTGGAAAATCATCGTAACAAGAAGATTAAGTTTCTGCGTTCTGACCGCGGAGGTGAATATCTAAGTTATGAGTTTGGCATGCATTTAAAGAAATGTGGAATACTTTCGCAGTTGACACCGCTGGGAACACCACAGTGTAATGGTGTGTCCGAACCTCGTGATCGAACTCTCTTAGATATGGTTCGGTCTATGATGTCTCTTACATATTTACCGCTATCGTTTTGGGGCTATGCATTAGAGACTGCCGCATTCACTTTAAATAGGGCACCATCTAAATCCGTTGAAACGGCACCGTACGAATTGTGGTTTGGTAAGAAACCTAAGTTGTCGTTCCTTAAAGTTTGGGGTTGCGAAGCATATGTAAAGAAGTTACAACCTGATAAGCTTGAACCCAAAGCGGAGAAATGCGTCTTCATAGGATACCCTAAAGAAACAATTGGGTATACCTTCTATCATAGATCCGAAGGCAAAGTTTTCGTTGCCAAGAATGGATCCTTTCTTGAGAAGGAGTTTCTCTCGAAGGAAGTGACTGGAAGGAAAGTAGAACTCGATGAGGTTATTGAACCTTCTCTCGGATTTGAGAGTAGCGCAGCACCGGAAGATGTTTTTGTGCCGCCTGCACCAATTGGAGAGGAAGCTAATGATAATGATCATGAAACTTCAAACGAAGTTGCTGCTGAACCTCGCAAGTCAACGAGGGTTCGTACCACTCCTGATTGGTATGACTCTGCCTTGAACGTCATGTTGGTGGACAACGCTGATGACCCTGCGACGGATGAAGAAGCTTGTTGCTTTGTGCTTTCAAGACTTGTTTCTTTACAAGATTCCTATGCATAGGAAGTGGGTTAGACTTAAATGTGTTTTGAATTTGCCTCTTGATGCTCTCTTTTACTTCAATTCATATTTCCTATGTGAGCATCTTCTCAAACTATCATGCCTAACTTAAAGGCGTTAAAGAAAAGTACTTATTGGGAGATAACCCAAAAGTTTTATATGAGTCTTGCGAGTTATTACCTCTGTAATAACCGCTCCTTATCCTTTTTATTTTGCTTTTTGTGCCAAGAGTAACCTCTAATGAGAGAGAAGTAATGATTGGAAAAGTTGTTGTCCCGAAACAGATTTCTGTAATTCACCGTAAAGATTCGTGAGAGAGCTCTGTATGTCGGATTGAGCTGTAATTTTTGTGCTTCTGCCCCAGATTATTATCTAACTTTCGTTAGTTCAACACTTTTTGTTTTGAGCAACAGAAGGTCTTCGAAAAAATTCGTCTTTACCTTCTGTCCGTTTTGACAGATTTCTGCCATTATTTGCATTTGCTTCTTGTTGGTTCCTTTTTGAGTTCTTTTGGGGAATTGAGATTTTTGAGGGAAGTGCTTCAGTAGCTTGTGTTTTAATGGAAGTTTTATTGGTGTTGGAACTGAACCTAAAGACTTATTATATTGAGTGCACTAATGTTGCTAATAACGATTGTGTAAAGTTTTGTATGAAGGAAAATTTTCAGGTGTATGGAAGGAATGAGTAATGAGATGAAGGATGGACTAAATCTCAAGCTTGGGGATGCCACGCGTGTGACCACAAGAAATATCCAAGAAGTACAAGCGTCAAAGCTTGGGGATGCCCAAGGCATCCCCTCTTCATCAACAAAAATCCCAGGTTTCTTCCAAACGCTTCATTTTTATTGTTTCATGCACCGCTATGTTGTTCTTAGAGCGTCTTCTTTTTCGTTTTTCGTTTGCTTGGTTTGCTTAGTTTTCTGAATAAATTGGTTGGACCCCCTCTTTCATACATTGGTTTGCAAATAGTTTGGTTTGGTTTGGAAAAGAGTAGGAAAGTTCATGCTTATGTGGTAAAAAGAGCTCATTTTTGACTGTGGCCTATGCTTTGTCATGCCATGCTTGATATTGTTTTGGCTTTATGCTTAGTATCCTTTTCTGTAGCATGACTTGTTATAAACAATTGAGATTGCTTAATGTGCCTTGGATGAATCATGCGTTGTTTTAGCATATTAAAGCATAGTATAGTGGTATTCTCCTTTGATGCTTTATTTGGGTTGACTTGGCGCATGCTGATACCATGTTATGACTATCTCAAGTCACAATAGCCTTTATGATCCTTTAGTTTTCAACTTGTAGTATCACTTTATGCTTTGATCAATGATGTTTTGTCGCTCTGCATGATTATGGCCATTATTGCTCTCTTAGTTTGTCGCTCTCAGTCTTTTGCTAGCCTCCACAACAAAGTATGAGTTCCACTCATGCATCCAACTCCCTAAACCAAGTTATTCCAAAGAGTCCACCATACCTACCTACTAGCTTATGTTATTCCAAGTACATTCATGCTTTTGTTTACCTTCCACTTGTTATGAGAAAACTAGTGATTAAAGCTCTCATGAACTTGATGGCACACTTTACTTTACTTGCCCTTAATAAACTTGAACCATTATGTCTTCTATGTTGTATATGCTTGCACTTATTTGTTGGGAATTAGCAGAATCATGCTGTCACAGGGAACGCTTTCAACATTGCACTTGGTACTTGTACCTAGTTGATATCATGCTCTTTTGTATATGGATGTCGTCGGTGTGAAATGAAAGGGGAGCTTGTAAGTCCATGGAGTTATGTATATGTGTTAGAGAAACGCCTGGGCCGCTGGTCTAATCCATGCTGACATGGTGGAAACCTGCAGCGTAACCATAATGAGATGTCTATGAAGCATTCTTCTTATAAAAAAGAGTCCTATATTGAGAAAAAAGAGAAAAAGAAAAAAATGAGATTATGAAAAGAGGAAAGAGAGAAAAAAGCACCATATTCCCATGGTAAATAAGAAGATTGCGGAGATGCTCGTTGTCTGCTTGCCTTGTCATTTTGATATGGGGATTCTTCCGTATCATCGGGCAAGGGGTACCCCGTTGGCGGTTCTCTATGTACTTACGATGACAAGAACTTACCGGTGACTAAACTTGAGTAGCACGAGGAGCGGCCCTCGTATTCAAGGGACATGAGATTTCTAACTTATACTTCGTCAAGCATATACTTCATAGTTTGTTCACTTTAACCTTAATCATTTCAATATGCTTATGATAGGGTAAATGAGAGCTGAAAGCTATAAGTACCATACTTTTTGGAAGCTCTTTATAAAACTTGAATCTCTGCTTCCTTCTATGAAGGCTTTTCTTCCACTTTTATATTGAGTCTCCACCTTCTATCTTTATGCACCTACTTTGAGAGCATAGTGGCCATTCTTAGTTCTATGTGCATTGTCCCAAGACTTGTTGATTGATACATAGCTTTGATATTGCTTGTTCTAAAGTATTTGTATCTAGTCACTCTTATGAACTTTGAAGGTGTCATATGCATTTATATTTGCTACTCTATGAGGGACAAGCTGAATACTACTATGCTATGTTTTCTTTATGTGAAACAAACAAACGTCTTGCAAAGCATTGTTATTCATGAATTTTTTGTTTGTGCCTTTTCATGTTACAACATAGTTGCCATGTCTTATTGTTAGAACTGTATCTTTCATGCTCATGTTTAGAGTACTATGATCCTAGCTTTTAATGTTTTACAAATACTTTGATCAAGTTTATGATGGTGCATGTCACCTCAAAAATTATTCTTCCTTTTTATCACTTACCTACTCGAGGACGAGCCGGAGTTAAGCTTGGGGATGTTGATACATTGCAAATGTATCCATAATTTTTGATGTTCCATGCTTGGTTTTATCTACTTTCTTATGTTTTGTCCACACTTTGGAGTACTTTTCATATGGTTTTTTGGACTAACCTACTAATAGTTGCAAAAGTGCACAATGTTCTTGTTTTACACTTTGATGTGTAGGAATTACTAAGAATACAAGTGGAAACCTTGTTGGAGTCAAATCTGGTATTTTCCAGAAATCTGTCTCAGAACTCTTTTTCCAGATGGTCACGTTCCGGGTCGAAGACGGCGTCAAACGGAAAACTCTTCAACTACAAAGTTGTTAGAAATTTCACGACAAACGTTCTGGACATAAAATTTAGCTAATTCCGAGTCCGGACGAGCCCAATAGACCCGATTTATTGCAACCCAAGATGGGGTGACGGAAATCCGAAAAGCTATATAAAGGGAGGAAAACCTAATTCCTGGGAGACACCTCCACCCACGAATTTGCAGCCACCAAAGCCTCCAGTCACGAAAAATTCAGCAGCGCCGCCACCACCGAAAAGGATATTCGGGGGACAGAAAGTCTCTGTTCCGGCACCCTGCCGGCACGGGGAAGTGCCCCCAGAGCCATCTCCATTGATCTCCACCGCCATCTCCATCACCATTGCCGATTCCCATGATGAGGAGGGAGTAGTTCTCTCTCGAGGCTAAGGATTCTACTGGTAACTATGTGTTCATCTCTCTCTCTCTCTATGCGTGATCATATTGTGATCATGAGCTTGTAATCTATAGATCTACCTTGCTACTCAAGTGCTTTAATGATTCTCTGCTCTCCCCATGTGTGTGAAAGTGACAGTGTGCTCACCATGGTGGCACTTAGGCTAGAGATTACAAATACTTGTTATGAGTTATATTTGGAGTTGGATGTCTTTATGAAATTGTGGTGTTTGTTGGACTCATCTAGTACTCAAGGTGACAGTGTGGGGTTTTCTAGATGGGAAAGATGAACTTTGAGGTGTGTTGTTATAGCCCTACCATTGATTAGAGTGTCCAACCGGAGAGTAGTTCAGCGTAGTATCATAAAGAAGAATATATTTATGAGAGAGTGTTCACTAGTGAAAGTATGATCCCTAGGCCTTGTTTCTAAGAATTGAAACACCATTTGCTATTAGATCTGTTACATGCCTGCTTGCTTCCATCCTTATTTCAGTTTGTCTTTAGTCTCCTCCACGCCATCAATCTATTTTATAGCATCGTTACCATTGTCTTATATCCATACCACTTGTATTTCACTATCTCTTCGCCGAACTAGTGCACCTATACACCTGACAAGTGTATTGGGTGTGTTGGGGACACAAGAGACTTCTTGTATCTTGATTGCAGGGTTGCTTGAGAGGGAATACCTTTGACCACTTCCTCCCTGAGTTCGATAAACCTTGGGTGATCCACTTAAGGGAAAACTTGCTGCTGTTCTACAAACCTCTGCACTTGGAGGCCCAACAACTGTCTACAAGAATAGAAGTGCGTAGACATCACCTCCTTTTGCTCCGTACATCATGGCTCTTATCATCTCCAAGAGCGAGCGTATTTCTCGGAACCTCTCTTCTCTCCGCCTTGTCAAGCATCGGAGCAAGGCCCTATTGATCAAGAAGCATGCCAAGCCCACCAACGCAGCCGGTCAAGAAGTGGATGAAGAAGGCAATGTGGTTGAAGGTGACTCGGGTCATGAAGATAGTGGCTGTGACATAGACTTTGTTGTTTCTCGCCGAGAGCATGTGCAGCCCTCATGGGCAAAGAGGATGGAAGCCAAGATCAAGAAGGTGTTTCGCTTCCAAGTGGACAACTAAAAGCGCATGTATGAGGCCCATGTCTATGCCAAGAAAGCTGCTGCTCGTCAGAAAGAATTGATGGAAGCTCAACAGTTGACTGTCTCCGTGGGCTCCGAGAATAACATCACTCCGGAAGAGCAATGGATCTCCATGCATAGCAATTGGGAATTTGATGATGCCTCTTCCTCCTTCCGTGCTCCTTCCCCCCATGGTGATGATGAGGAGTGATCTTCGGGGCGCTAGTCTTGCTCTCCTCCCTTTTTGGTGTCTTGGTGCCAAAGGGGGAGAAGGGCCGTAGGGTACGGGGGATTTGCATGGGAGGTCACAAGCTCATTCTTTCGTTGATATTTAGTTGCTTGTGAACCGTTTATTACCGCTTATTATTTGTGAAATCTGTGTGCTACCTATTTGTGTTGTAAGTCAAGACTATGTGGCTTTCGTATGGATCTATCGTTTGTGATGTTTGGGTATTATTATTTGGATCCATCTCGTGTGTGAATGCCATCTATTGTATTATGACCCTAGTGTTATTCTCAAGCTGTGCAAAGGTATGAACTCCTCGCCTATCTCTTTTCCCTTTCTCTTATTGTTGGCTTGTAAAATAGAGGGGGAGACCGGCTCTATTTTTCAAACCAAGTGCTCTTCATAATATCTTTCATGCAAATGTGTGTTGTCATCAAACATCAAAAAGGGGGAGATTGAAAGGGCATTTCCTATCCTATGTGTGTTTTGATGTTTGTTAACAACACATGTATCGGACTAACCGTTTGCTAAGTGAGTCATAGGTTTTTACAAAGAAAAGGGCTTTCAGTTACCCTCTAAAATGTTCTCTCAGGATTTAGTTTTTCTAGGGCTTTTTGCTTGAGTCGTAGGAACACCGTACTATCAAGAGGGGTCCGTATTGGAAAGTTTGGGTGGAATCATCTCTATTTTGCAAAACCTCAAGCTTTTCCTCTGGTGGAGTTTTCAGGAGGAGTATGCCCCTGCCGTGTGGCTTTCTGCTTAGTGTTGTCCGGTAGTACCGGTCTTCCTAACCGGTACTACCGCTCAGCGCCCGGTAGTACCGCTTGGAGGTACCGTGGGAGTCTGAGGCGCGGTGGCGATTTGCGCCTCTCCTCTGTTCTCCCCGGTACCACTAAGCGGGACCACCGCCCCCCGTCCGGTACCACCGCTCTGGTAAGCAGTAGTACCGCTTGGCGGTACCGCAGGAGTCTGAGGCGCGTTGGCGATTTGCGCATCCCCTCTGTTCTCTCCGGTACCACTAAGCGGTACTACCGCTCAGAGGTAGCACCGCTTCTCAGAGCCACTACCACCGCGGGAGGCAGAGGCCTCGCCAGAGCCAACCCGGTACCCAGTCCGGTACCTGTCCGGTAGTACCGCAATTTTCTGGTACTACCGCTCATAAGTCCGGTACTACCGGTTGGCGACTGGTTGCAACGGGAAGATCCCTCTTGAGGGTATAAATAGAGCTTTCTTATCCAATGAGAAGTTTGACTCTTTTATCTCTCTCCTCCATTGTTCTTGAGCTTCATTTCTACTAGATCTCCCGCCCTAGCCCCCCAATCTCCTTGATACTTTGAGGCTTGGTGAAGGAGGTCTAGATCTAGGTTTCCACCAAAGCAAAGTTGATTCCCCCATGTTTTCCTTTGTGGATCTTGTTACTCTTGGGTTATTTGAACCCTAGATGGAAGAGGTCAATCTCGGAGCTCGGGCATTCATTGTAAAGATTCGGGATTGTGTTGGGAGACTCCGGTGTGTGGAGGTCTTCTCAACAAGTTTGTAAATGTTTTGGTTGCCACCTTCAAGGTCACCGCATAGTGGATTGGGTGCTTGCCGTGAGGCGGGCGCTTGGGAGAATAGGGTGAGGCCTTCTGTGGCGCTGGTGGTCTTGTACCACCCACCCCTCCAACGGAGACGTACTTCCCCTCAAAAGGAAGGAACTTCGGGAAAACATCTCCGTGTCTACTCTCGGTTACTTCTATCCTCTACTCCTTACTTGTTATTACTTGCTTGCTAGCTTATTTTAAGTTCTCTCACCTAGTGCACATCTAGAGAACTTACTTTGTGTTTAGCCTTAACTTGAAAAGAAGTTAAAATTTGAGTAGCTCCTATTCACCCCCCCCCCTCTAGTCGCCTATACCGATCTTTCAACGGGGAAGTGCCCCCGGAGCCATCTCCATCGATCTCCACCACCATCTCCATCGCCGTTGCTGATTCCTATGATGAGGAGGGAGTAGTTCTCTCTCGAGGCTAAGGGTTCTACCGGTAGCTATGTGTTCAGCTCTCTCTCTCTATGCATGATCTTATTGAGATCATGAGCTTGTAATCTATAGATCTACCTTGCTACTCAAGTGCTTTAATAGATCTCTGCTCTCCCCATGTGTGTGAAAGTGACAGCGTGCACACCATGGTGGCACTTAGGCTAGAGATTACAAATACTTGTTATGAGTTATATTTGGAGTTGGATGTCTTTATAAAATTGTGGTGTTTGTTGGACTCATCTAGTATTCAAGGTGACAGTGTGGGGTTTTCTAGATGTGAAAGGCTTACTTTGAGGTGTGCTGTTATAGCCCTACCGACGATTAGAGTGTTCAACCGGAGAGTAGTTAAGAGTAGTATCATAAAGAGAAGATATTTGTATGAGAGTGTTCACTAGTGAAAGTATGATCCCTAGGCCTTGTTTCTAAGCATTGATACACCGTTTGCTACTAGATCTGTTACATGTTTGCTTGCTTCCATATTTATTTCAGTTTGCCTTTAGTCTCTTCCACGCCATCAAGCTATTTTCTAGCACCGTTACCACTTATAATTATCCATACCACTTGTATTTCACTATCTCTTCGCCGAACTAGTGCACCTATACACCTGACAAGTGTATTGGGTGTGTTGGGGACACAAGAGACTTCTTGTATCTTGATTGCAGGATTGCTTGAGAGGGAATACATTTGACCACTTCCTCCCTAAGTTCGATAAACCTTGGGTGATCCACTTAAGGGAAAACTTGTTGTTGTTCTACAAATCTCTGCACTTGGAGGCCCAACAACTGTCTACAAGAATAGAAGTGCGTAGACATCAATGTGTTGTTGCTACTAGGGAGAAAACAACAATCCTTTGTTCATAGAACAATCGTATTGTTTACTTTACACACAATTCATAATGCAATTATCCGTTTCTTGCAATTTAATACTGGAGGGGGTTCGGATGATAACCTGAAGGTGGATTATTAGTCATAGATGCAGTTGGATGGCGGTCTATGTATAATGTTGTAATGCCCAATCGAAAATCAAAGGAGTCAAGATGAGTAGTATATGCTTGTATGCTTTCTCGATGTTTTTCAATTGCCCCGCTGTAATTTGTTCACCCAACATGTTATCTATCTTAAGAAGAGTCACCCCTAGTGAACTATGGACCCCGGTCCTTTCTTTTACTATCAATCTACAATCAACTGTTTACTGCTTTGTGTTTACTTTCTTCCACTCGATACGTTTAATCCTTTGTTTTCAACAAAACCGGTGAGATTGACAACCTCATCGCAAGTTGGGAACAGAGTTCTGAGGTTGTGTTGTGCAGGTCTCCATGTTGCTGCTGGCACCGGTAGTGCGCCCTGCCAAAGTTCAACTAGCTACACCTTTGGGGTGTTTCCTTGCTCCTACTGGATTGATAACCTTGGTTTCATAACTAAGGGAAACTTATTGCTATGCTCATCATACCTTCCTCTTGGGGTTCCCCAACGAGCTCGTTAGTACACGAGTCAGCAGCCTCCTATGGCTATGCACAAATTATTTCAAGCGTGGGATTTCTTCAAGATGTTGTAATTGGTGGTATTCTTAGTATCGCCCTATACCAGTGTGCTTCTCTCTTGGTGTTAGGCCTTGCCCACCTATGAACGGGGATATCTCTGAACGTGGATATCGGTTGGGTCATGGATCCGGTCATCTGCATGAGCTACGTGGAGATCCGGCTTTCCTGAAGGTGGGCTCAATTGGGACCTAGGTGGTGGCTTAGCTTTCCACTCTTGCCCAACTTGATCTTGGCAAGCCTCTCGAGTTCGTAGTCGTGGAGGTTTGATTGTTAAGTTTCTCCAGTGCTTCGGCCAAGTGGGTCCTCTGGTTAATGAGGTTGTGGCATCCGGTGTGTTTGTACATGTTCCTCAAGCTCACTTCGTAAAACAATTTAGCGACTTCCTCTCCAGCTTGGAGGCTGATGGCCCTGGATGTGGTAAGGCGATTGGGAGCCTTCAAAATGAAAGGGAAGTGAGGAGAAAAATCAATTTGGTGGAATCTGACATTTCGAATTAGAAGTCATTCAAGAGCAAAATCAAGAAAAGTTGTGCATAAAGGAAGGTGTCCGTGTCTGCTTGATGGGTATTGATGGAGCTGCATCTCCTCTGATCTTCTCTCTAACTCTACTCTCTCAATCTTTTGTCTCTCAGAAACACACATATGTAAAAGAACTAAGAGGAACACACACGCACATACACATACACCAAGGAAGGACACAAGGCTTTGCCTAGAACACACTCCCTCGGTGAACACAATGGCTACATAGTTTTCTCTGCCCCCAGGCCACTTTTCTCACTAACTTACAAGTCTTTAAATAGGCATACATGTACCCTGCCGAAACCAACTATTAGTCCTGATCTTGTGCGACTCATGCATATACCGGCCACTAATCCATACACTCACTAATGATCCACTAATCTCTCCACTACAACTTCGCCCACACGGCCAACAACTTCGCCCAGCCTCTCAATGGCAACATGCATGACCAGACTAACTCACTATCAGCTTGCCTACGTGCATGATCTCATCTCTAGTACACCTAGTGCCGTAGCTTCAGCTTGTAGTGTTAAAAACTCAGACTACAAAGTAAAACATGATATAATCATGTAAAATTATCCCTAATAACAAGATTAGTCCCAACAGGTATATCTTCTTCACAAGTTGGCGTGTCCGGTGTCTTGTTGGTGGATCTGATTCCTTGTTGCATTTGTTCCTCCGTGAGAAGTTGATCTATGTGTTAGAGATTTTCAGTTGTACTGTGGGTGTGCTTGTTGGTGTGTCGAGACGGTCGTGGAGTTTCACGCTTTGGGAGTAGTCGTCATGGGTTCTTGTTGGAACGTTTTTCACCCGGTTTCCTATTAACTGGGTAATTATTTTTTTTTAATTAATTGATGAGACAAAGCTTTTACATCCTTTTTAGAGAACAAGTCACAAGTCACATTATAAAAAAACAAATGACAAATCACTAATTAGATGGTTTTCGCACCATACCAGAGGCGATATACGCCAACAATACATGGTTTAGTGGATCCATGCTGGACTTGAATCATCGCAAGTAGAGTTGTAAAGATCCATGTTGGCTTTTTACCTGCTGACGAGTTGTCGAAGGAAGAACACGAAACAAACGACTTGTGTTGTTACTCCCTCCGTTTCAAAATATAAGATGTTTTAACTTTGTGAAAGAATTGTATCTAGACCTCTTTTAGTGTGTAGATTCATGTAGGTTTGAAGTGAACCTACACACTGAAAATGGTCTAGATACACTCTTTTCACATAGCTCAAACATCTTATATTTTGAAACGGAGGGAGTATATATGAGGGGAACCAGGGATGTCATCCACATACCCTTACGCGTCTCCTGCGATCTTACCCATCACCCGTACTCATATCATTTGATGGGTACAAGTTTTTCCATACGCATCACCCAACAAGGTAAATGGGTACCCGTGGGTGAAAATACCTGTGTTTATGATACTTTGAGTCGAAAAAATAGCAGAATATTATAAACATCGACACATCATTAACGACCAAACCTGGAATAGAAGTGCACTAGTCGGACGGTAACCCTGGTAGCAACTCACAAAATTGTGATGCATAATAAAATACGAAATCGATTCTGATCGCTCGAGAATAAGGACGTGATCATATAAAGAATATATAAACTATGGCAGTCACGTGGAAGACGATGAAGCAATACTAACTAACCTATTAGCAATTGTGAGACTAGGAAACACGAGTCGACCTAGCTAGCGTCAATGCATGTTTAAGGAGAAATTAAGTACGCTAGAATATTATGGAGGCCCCACTTGTTATATTTTGAACAGGTGGATACACGGGTATGGGTTCTAACAATACATACTCATATTCGTTTTACACGATGGGTATTGAATTTTCTCTTTATGTAGTCATGGTAATGTTTCTTCCTATACCTGAACTCCTAGTTACCCAGCGGGTGCGCTGTTCATGGTTACCTATTGCCATCACTAAGTGGAAGAAAACTATTGAACGGTTCAGTGGATATTTTGTAAGCGTTTTGGTTGAAACAATCCGGCCCTATGCAGAGTAACAAAACGGGTTTGCTCATCATTCGGCTTCCTTACAATGATTGTGCAGTTGAGTCGCACACATGGCTACTTGTGTTTGTTTGTTCCCACCATATATAATATTGGTTCACATGATGGTCTCAACTCTTTAGCAGCCCATGCTCGATATGAGTCACCGATCCCTCTCTGCTATAATTGTCCTTGCATTAAAACATCCCTTGCTAACCACCCTCACATGGTTGCCTGCGGTACAGACTATCTATCTTGCTTCGGAGAAAATGAAAAAAAAAACTATTACTGGTAAAAATCATGTCGACTTAATCTTATTCCTGAGTTGATTGGCGTATTATGATTTGTGATTGTTCACAATATAATCTTATGCTAGATTTTTTTGCATGTTCTTGTGATAACGAATAGTGATATGTTGCTCATATTAGTGGCATATTTATGCCGTCTTCATAATCGAAGAATGATATAGCAGACGCTAGAGTCTATTTCACCAATGTACTACTGCGTCTAGAAAACAATTAGTGTGATCCTAGATTGTGAAATCAAATTATCTTAATGATTTCAATCATGAAGAACAATAGTATTAGTTTTTTCTTGGTGAGGAAAGAATATCAAAATAACCAGGAAAAACCGTTCAACAAAAATATATCCCACGATCTTACATTTTTATTACCCTTTACTCATTACCAAGGTTTTGAATTTCGGTTTTGATTTTTTACCGGGTCCGGCAAAATAGCTGAAATTCAGCCATTTCGGTCAAATCTCGAATGAAATGCAAGAACCAAACTTAAACTTTGAAACGAAATTTGATAGAAATTGGACCATAATTTGGACTGCTAATCAGTTCCACTTATTTTTGAACTTTACAAACATATTAGAAAATCCAATATAATACGTGTCAGGAAACACTTATTTTTGAACTGCTAGTGAGTTCCATATACATATATAGACTATATAGTTGACGCTGACACAGGTGTTGGCTAATGGGCATCACCAAGGGTACTCTGACCATACGATTGTCACCTCGAATTCAGCACCATTCACACCAACGAGACGTTCTGTATGCAGGCCGTCAATGGCAGTATTGAACTCAAGCTGACCTCTAACAATTTCATCTCCGGAAGAGCGGCGAAGGTCAAGCTCAATCATCAGTGGCATGTGCAGTGGCACGGCGAGCGCTTGCCTTGCCAATGGAACCAGCTCCCCCGGTCGCACGAGCACTCCCTTATCAGATTCGTTGTAGAAGAGCACACAGCTGGCGTCAAACAGCTTGCTACGAGCAATGATCCTCCCGAGAAAGACCATGTCCTCTTCTTCTCGGGACTGCAGGCGAGCAAGCTTCACTTCCACCCGGCCTTGGACGCCGTTGCTCAGGACGGCGTAGATCACCTCCACGGGGCCGTAGCCTGTGCGGACAGTCTCTGATATGACCTTATTGTATTTGGAGAAGCCCCCGCCAATGGTGTCGCAGACTATCCTCCCCGTGTTCTCTTCGTCCTCCTTATCGTCGTCGGCTTGCCTGCAGCTGCTTTCTTGGAGGTCGAGGCTGAATACAATTGGACCGTATGCCGAGGTGGCCACGGATGGCCCTGTGAGCACGATGTTACCCTGTTTCGGTAGAAGATTGCATGAGCAACGTGATTCACTTGCTGTCTTGTCTGCTGATCAATCTAGTCCAACCCTCTTTAATTAAACAGACATGCATACTCTAGGAAGAAAGAAAATCAACATATAGCTAGCTTGACAAGCTTCTTTAATTTGCACGCTCAGGGATATGCAAGTCCTTGTTAATCAGCTCTAGCATTCTTTCCATTAAAAAGTACTAAGATTTTTTTGAAACAAGAGTTATAAGCATGACATATATAGATTGAAGCTTTAAAAAAATTCAGGACCTAAGATTTACGCAACTAACTGGTTCTTCCTGCCCCTCAACCGGTCGATCCGCCCCCTCCCTTGTTTTCATCAGACAGTAGTAGTAGTAGTACTAATTAATTATAGAAGAAAAGAAGAGATGGAAAGGAATTGCACCTGGCTGTCGCAGGTTTGCTGCGAGGTGTGTTCTTCCAGCGGACTCCAACTGTAAATGAAGTCGCTACAGGAGTGGCCGCCGTGGAAGGAGATGGTGCCGCTCGGCGGCTCTCCTCCGGCGGTGGCGGGGATGCGCACTGCGAACACCTCTGCCATGTAGCGCCCCTGTCTTGGTAGCTCAGCGTACGCCAGCAGCTGCTCGTCGGTCGGGGAGCTCGCCATGGATTGTGAAGGGTGGAATGGGAGCTCGGGAGAGAAGACTCAGGAACGGGGAAGATATGGGTATTTTATTCGGTGGAACCCAGCTAATACCGATGCATGACAAGTGGCCACCTGGACCATCTGACTCCCATCGTGTGCAATTCCCACATAGTATTTTAATCGCACTCTCTTGAATACTACAAATGTTATGGGAAATTGTCTGTGATTGGGCCGATTCGGCCGTCTGAAAAGGCCACATCCGCGTCGTAATCAGCGTCCGCGTGCGCAAGGCAGCATGGCATCGAGTTTTTTTTTGAAATGGGGTTACAACCCCGGCCTCTGCATCTTAGGATGCACACAGCCTTTATTAATAGCCAAAAAATATTCAGAGTATTACAATTCAAGGCAGCATGGCATCGAGTTGAAGTTCAACTTGGCCCTCCGAGTAACTTATTTTGTGTTATTTATTTCAGAAAACATACTTGGATTTTTTATAACTTCTCTTATGACCGTGCTTTGCCGCTATGCGATGGCAATCCGACATGTGTCTTTTAAACGTGGAAGCCTCTGTACCATCAACGAGCGCCTTTGCTCTCTATATGTACGATGTCCTAACCACTAGCACTACTCATGCACTATCTCTATTTAACGTGAAAGGGCCTACCGTCCTCTCCGTATCGAGCATCGTGCCAAGAGTCACACCACATGCCAAGTCTTCTTGAACATCAAAGGTGAATTATATCCTTAATTTGACGGAATACACATTTGATCCCCTGTGCATGTGCTTTCTTTACTAAAAACACATATTTTGATTTTTTTTTAAATCCCAAAAAATACTTGCGTGTGCATCTGCACATTCTATGTGTCCACATGAACTTTTACGAAAAAAACCTATATGTTTTATGGGCTCGTCAACCGGGCAAATAGGCCGTTGGCGTAGCCACCCGTCGGCATAGAGCCAAATGCCCTGACGGCCGCCGTCGGCGTACAAATGTCGTCGGCGTATATACAGTCTAGCCCGACGGATGCTGTCGGCCCCAGAGGGAGTAGTATCATACATATGATACTAATATATGATAGCATCTTCACAATACATAGTATCATGTACTAATATCATAGTCTTAATGTATTTATTGTTTTGTAGAAAATTGTGTGACAAGATTTATTTAGGATTTGTTTTTCTAGTTCTACATGCTATGATAGCGTATCTACCTATGATACCAACACAATCTCTTTTATCATTAATTGCAGCGACACATAAGCAATTTGTATGCATGTAATGCATAATACCACCTATGAACCCTTATTGGGGCTAGTCTAACAATGTATGTTATTTTCGTGAACTGTAAACCGAAGTATAGAACTTCCGAAAACCTATAAACAGGTCGTATTTCTCACGTCGCAGAACAAAACCTGCAAACATGAACTGCATATTCGAATTTTTGAAATTGCAGCAAAGTTCATCGATTAACAGATAAGATTTTGAGCGCGAATTAGTTCTAATTACAGATAGTGCAGCTTCAAAAAAACTGCAATTACATAGCTAATCTACTAGGGGTGGACGCCGCCACAACCAAGGTTTTGGTTTCTGACCTAAAAAAATCCCAAGCGTGGTCGGGATTTCCAGTTACCGCGGTTACCGGAAAATCCCGACCGGTTACCGGACGAATTTAAAAATCAAATATAATTCAAAACAAATCAAAATTTCAGGATTTATTGACTGATAAACCGGTCTCCTGAAGGTGGTCGGAATATCTAGTTACCGACCGGTAACCAAAACATTGGCCGCAACCTAGACCAAAATTGAGCTCCGGCGATGGCTAGAGCTACCGGTTGCGGCGGCGTTGGGGGCGGCGTCGATCTCAATCCGTTAGGTCGATCAGGTCCGCCATCTCTAGCTTGACGATCGACGTGGCGGTGACTCCTCGTTGTTCGTCCAACACCGAGCCGCTCGCTTCTTGGCGCCCTCCGATGCGTCGCGTCCCGCCTCATCGACGAAGTGGCGAGCTCCGCCGCCGAAACCTCCCACGCCTCCGGATCGACACCCCCAAGCCAGTAGCCGCTGCTACGACTCAACATCGTCGAGATCTAAGCACGTGGACGCGACGAATTGCTCGCCGGAGCGATGGGCTGGTGGCGGTGGCGCTAGGGTTGGGACGACGGAGGAGTGAGGGCCGCACTCGCTCACGCGCCCCCTATATATACCGGCCACGGAGAATGCTAAAAGGGCCGCGGTAAAAGTTTTACAGGTCGGGCCGCGTATACGGGCTCCGCCCGGAACTGTAAAATTCTGACGGATTTACAGGCCCACGCGAAATCAGTCGCTCTAACGGAGCCTGTAAATTAGCCCGGCCCATAAAAACATTTTCAGTGGCCCGTTAACCACCCGCGCCGACTTGTACAAATAGAGGCCACATCGGCTAGTAGGGGTCCAAACCCGTTCTTTTCGCCCCTCCCAACCCTAGCACCACCACCGCCAACTCGAACTCCGGCAAGCAATCCACGTCGCCTCACGTAATGTCTTCGCGTAGTGGTAGGTTTGGAGTCGGGGGGGAGGGGGGAGATGCGAAGGAGGGGGGCGGTGGCAACCGCCCTCCACGCTACCTCGCCGATGACACGCATGCAAAGTTCGTGCGCTCCGAGGGGGCAAAGAAGCGGGCCGCCCTTAAATGGGTGAACCGTGATGAGTCACCACCACCCTCACTCCGCGCCTACGCGCTGGCGTGATGGCTGGAGGCGAGGGCGTCTCGCCGCGCCACGCAGCTGCAGCTCCGCAGGTACGCCACCTCCGGGGAGGGATCCTCGTGTGGCCCCGCTCCTCCCTACCCTCCCTCCACCAACGACTTCAGCTCACTGTCTCCTCTGCGTTCACGCGTCGTCGGCAAGGCGGACTAAGCCAACGACAGCGATGAGGAGCAGATGGTGCTCGAGCTCATGACGGGCGAGTCTGAGCTTGCCGTCGAGGCGGAACTCGAGTTCAAGCTGGTCGTGCAGCGCCGAGCCATCTTGCTCGTCCAGGCGCGCGAGGCCAAGGAAAGGGAGGAGCCATGCGCTTCGACCAGCATCTGCGCTGTGATCAAGCTCGAGGTCGGCGACCTCATCGACCTCGCCAAGTGAGGTCCTCCCCGCCCCAACGCTACCGCGCCCTGCAACTCCCGTCGGCGAAGACGAGGGCTCAATTTTGGTTTAGGACGCGGCGGCGTCCTGTAGTAGTCGATATAGGCATCGTGCAGCTTTTGAATTGCTGCCTAATTATATCTAATATTCTAATTAACGTATGTATAGCCGAAGAATTTTGATCAGACACGAGTTCGTCATTCGATTTACCCGCGTGGTTTGAATTTCGTATTTTCAGGCTCCATTCTGCGCAACCGTTTTACGAAATGTGAACTCGGTACTCTGCGTTTACAGTTCGCAAAAATACGGGTCCATTAGAGCTGCTCTTAGCCATCTCCAATAGCGCCCACAAACGGACCGTCCGCATCTGATTTGGTCCAATGTGCACCCACAAATGGAGCACCAGCTCCGGACCGGTCCGTATCAATGCAAACCGGCCCCAAAATTGAGCCGGTTCTACGGGGGACGGAGACGGACAGCCTGCGCGTCCCCGCCCTGGCCCTCCCGTCAGCCCCACCATTGCGTCCCAACCCCTTATTCTTTCCAACCTCTTCCCACCCCCTCCGGCCACAGCGCCACCATCCCCTTCAGGAAGGCTGCCGCCCGACTTTTTTTTTCTCTCCGGTAGCCGCCGCCTTCTATATTCTTGCCGTTCAAGATGGATGTACGTTCCACCACTCTTATGAATACGTAGACGTTGGCGGTCCGAACTCAAAAAATCCCATGGAAGAATGTCAAAATGCATTTAATTTGTCAGCTTGTCGCAGTTGAATAATGTATCATATCATTTTGTGTTCATTCTTGAACAGCGAAAAATCTTAGTAGGTGACCTAAGCCAAGAAAAAGGAACACGTCCATGATCAGCCTCACCTTAGTTTCCATCTGACGATCTTGTGAGTCAGCGGGACTAAACTTCATATAAAACAATTCCATGAAACATTTTGAATTTTTGCAGGTCGTTACAAGAATTCTTGTCAACCCAAGTAGACCCAACATGCTTTTCGAAGCCCTCCTTGTCCTCGTCAATCTCCTCCCACAAGCCAGCACTCGCATACAAATTCAGAAATGATACTCCTCCCCGGGATCCGATGATTCTATCGTCTGGGTCACTGCTCTCGAATCAGGCTTTCTCCCCGCTTTATAAATAAAGCAACAGTTCAAACAAGGGCCCAACCACGACAACCGGCCGAGGCCAAAGAAAAATAAAAAACAGGTGCACGTCCGCTGGGACCACAGCACATCAGAGTCCAGAGAAAAAAAAAAGATGGAAACTCAACAACGACTTAGTCGCTGCTCGGAGAAGGTAGCCTCATACGCGAGCCGGCGCCGAGAAGGGGGACGCCGCCGCCCTCAAGGCCCGAAGAGTGTCGTCAAAGGTCTCCTGGGTCACTGCTCGGTCATGGTGGACCTGCGCGCCTTTATCTCGTGGAGGGACAGACCAAGGATGTCTCCCACCCTGGCGCGGTGATGGCCAGCGCACACGACCACCGCCGGCCTCCGCCTCCTCCCACGCGCCCCGTCCCAAGCCCCGGCCGCCGTCATCGGTAACAAGCTCGACCACCCCTTATCTAGGCCAGACAAGGCCACGCCGATGCCCCCTGGCCACGTGGCGCGTCGCTGCACCTCCTCACCTGCCCCTGCTCCCTACCTGCACGCCCCCGTCCGTGCAGCATCGACGATCGCCACCCCAGCGGTACTACTTTTGTACCCATCCGCGTACGCGCGTGTATGTCCTATTCTTGTGTGTTTCTGTGGGCTCCTAAACGACGGTTTGGCCGTTGATCTGTGTCAAGTTTCGGGCAGGCGCGTGCACGCTCTCTCTGCAGCTATCTTCCAAGACCCATCTCGACAAGATCTCCAACAAAACCATGTACTCATGAGGTGACAAGATGAGTCAAGATCTTCTCATCAACCGACCCCGGTACCTCAGGAGAATGAACATGGTAAAAAACGAAGACCATTTTGGTGTTGATTCCAAGTGCTCCACCGGCCCTCGAAGTCGGAACCCCAAGGTCACCGACATGGAAACGGAGGCATCGAACTCGAAGATCTTCGTCTCGAAACGCCAAGCCCTCCTACCCGGATCCTAAGACCGACCCCGTCGAACCCCGAGACCCTCGGTTCCGAACCCCAACGGACCTCTCCGACCCACGCCAAGCCCGCGTCTCTCCGACCCGCGACTATCCGACCTCGTGTCGCCGCGCCTCTCCGACCCGCGCCTCCCCTGACCCTCACCGTCCGCGCCTCTCTGACCCCATCCTCTCCGCCCTCGCCCTCGCACTGGCGCCTCCCCCGGCCTCGTGCCGCCGCCGGTAGAATCCCCCGCCCCATCTCTTAATTAGTGTATTCTGTTTAGTGGTTTTAGGTGATTTTTTTGTTGTGTAGAAAATAGGTGATTTTAGGAATTTTTGTTTAGTGTATAAAATAGTAAATAGAAGTAGAAAATAGAAACCATCTTGATAATTTTGGAGATAGATGCACAAATTTACATGATTTTAGGGGTAGAAAATCTAGAAAATTTTAGATGTTAGGATGCGATCTGGGGATGGTGTTAGTGAGCTTTGTGATTTGCACACACAAAAAATCTTGTGCATCCTACTTGACTCACTGACACCATCCATGTATATATGCGTCCTATGTAAGTATGAGGCCCTACTTGGCTCGCCTTTTCTACATAATATTTACATATATATTCATTTCTTATATGTTGACTAACAGTTGTATCAAATATTGTTATTTAACTACTTAATCAGTATCATGTCGAAACCGGAGCTGAAGTTTCGTGGTGTTCACCAGAAACCCACGAAGACCCCGACTTGGGCGGCTCAGATCACAGTGGATAATATTAAGATCCAGCTAGGTACTTTCAGGTGCCCGTGGCATGCGCCTGTTCCTACGACTGTGCCGCGGTCCAGCACTTTGGGGCGGGAGCGGTCCTCAACTTCGAGGATGAGCACCATGTGGCGCATTTGTTAGCACCAGAGTGTTTGTTGAGTCTGTTTTTAGTGTCTTCTTGGGGATGTTGTCGCGACGGTTACGTTCTAGAGTGATTTTGGGTTAGTCTCTTCTGATCTACGGTTGTCATCATTGGCGATGGTTGCTGCTCTGGTGCGCCGATCCTTTGTGACCTTAGCACGACGATTTTCCGCATGTCTACTACAACAAGCTCTACTACGACAAGCTTTACCTGGCTCCGATGATGGAGGGATGAGGACGGGGGCCGCGTCTTCGGCTCGTGCTAGTGTTTGTAGTCGTCGATAGGTGGTCCAGTTACCCATTTGTAATTTTTATTACATTATTTTAAGGGTTCTTTTTACTAGCGTCGATGATTTTTAGTAGATGGGTGGATTTTTGAAATAAGAAGATAGATTAGGATGGGGAGTTCCTCGTACAAACTCCTCGTGTACTACTTTTACCTAGAGACGTATATATACTCTAGTCTAGTAATAAACGTACGTGTAGAACAAAGGCCGGCCGCCAGCGAAACCCCCGTCGCCGCAAGATCTAGTAGCAAGATGGCGCTGCGCTCTCTTGTGACAAAGCTGCCGGGCATGGTTCCTCTTAGGTCGCCCACCGTCCACGCGCTGTCGCCGGCGGCGGCTGGTTCTCGACTTATGTCCCGTCTACGTCCCTCCGCACAGGTAAGTACCCGCCATTGCGACATGATTTCACGCACTGTGTTTGTTCTAACCAGCTTAGTTAGATCTGACACTGACAGCGGCGGTTCGGTTTTGCATAGGACAAAACCTAATATATAGCCTTGAGAATTCTATATGCGGAATTTTTCTTCAAACATTCGTTTGTAAAATTCAACTAGGCTGATTCAGAAACAAATCATGTAGTATTGCGAATTTTAGAACGTACGTGTACCCGATCTGCTTCATCCTGAGAGCCCAGAGTATTACCAGTATAGTACATGATTTGTTGAATTTCTCACATGCCCATTATTATTTGTATGTAGGAGGGGCGAAAAGCTTATTCTCAAGAGGAAATAAATCGGATGCGCGCAGAGATCGACGAGACCATGAAGGAAATTAACCGCGACATTGCTGCACTTGGTGAAAATACTTGCAGGTTTGTTCCCATATGCCCTTTGAGCACCTCTTGACTCTGATGAGATACTCGCTCAAACATTGCCTTTCCATCTTGCGGTCCTGATGCTGCTCAATTCATGGAAACGTTTCGGAAGGAACTTGAGGACATTCGCAAGACGTGCTATGTTTTTCTTCTTCTATGCGTGCCAGCAACAATTCTTATTAGTCGCATATAAAATAGTAGTATCACCGTTTGTACCAAGCTGTGCCAGATTATACGAGCTGGTTGACTTTATCTATTTGTATTATATGGATTAGCGAACTACTTTAACTTTGTGTTCTCTCCCCTCTTGGGACATATCTGGAGTTAGTTTTGTACCAGTGTTTTTGCATTGTTTCTGAGTTACCCCCTTAGGTCCAAATGCAATTCTCCCACCAAAAAAGGTTACCACCCAACCCATTATATTATGTTCGTAGATTTTGATTGGTTCAAGTCTGTGCTTCAATCAAAAATTTGGAGCACTACTATTGGAAACCTTGAGGATTTTCCTCACAAAGGCAGCTGGAATTTGGTGTCTGCCCAAAGCCTGTCCTGCTTCTTCTGCTACCCCGGTTTGCAGTTTGTCTAGGCCACAAAAGAATTTTCTACTTGTACACTGGCTCCTAGGATCCACCATCTACTTGTACACTTCATGTCAGCTGTGATCACAAGGGACCAGCTGTGAGGAGGCACGGTGCTAGAGTGCATGCCAAATCCAATGGTTTTAAGCCCAGGATATGCCTTGATAGACACTGTTTGGCTTGTGTCTCTGAGCCCCACACCTGAAGAAATCTTTGCCACATATTTGGAATGCATGAACCTGAATCCGATGAGGAGCCTGTAGTACCTCACCCACGCCTGAACAAATCAGTGGTTCAAAATCTTTGCAACATATTTGAAATGTTTCCATGCACGATGATGCTGGCGCACTGCACGCTCGGCGACCTCCTCCTGCAGTACTTTTGCAATGAAATTTCCCGTGCCCTGCCTTACTTCCGCAAAATGAATGCATTCAGTTTGCTACACAATGCTCCAAACATGCTCTGTTCTCTTACTCCATTTGACAAATATTACAATGTTCAGATAGTGAAACCCCTTGTATTTGCTTCCCTGGTTGGTTAAATAATAGAAAACGGTACATCGTTATGGATTCATTTAGTCTTTCTCGTAGCCATTGACGGATCTAGGGATTTTGGGAAGCAGCAAAATACTAGTAGAATTTAACAATCTGGTCTATATCAAACATAGCAAGTATCTCATATTCCGAGAGGATTAGCTCTGTGGCCACAGACAGACAGACCGATCAGGACAGTTTATGTGTTCGAAATGGTGCAGGGTGCTAAGTAATAAGGGTGCCGCCCTGACGAAAGATCCAAACATGCTGGCTTTTACTAAGTAATATAGTAAGCTCCAAGCGGCTTACCCAGGCGCAATTAAATAACGACTCATCTATCTCAGCTCAGACAGTGTTTCTCGCTCGAACATCAATCCTAATCGCTACAGCAGCTCACCAATGTTCAGTTTCACGGCGACCTGCCCAGGGCATAATAAATACATCCATACTACTACATAGTGTTAAACTTCACTTGTGCTTACCACAGCACTAAATATCAGTTACGGCGGAGGACATAATAACTTACTACTACTTAGAATCTGGAAACTAGTGCCATGTCACGCTAAAACCCAGCAGACTCGGCCAAACTACATAGTTGGCCATCTGCAGAACAAGATTGAACACACAAAGAAAGGTGATAACATTGCATCCCTTCTCAATTGTATCAAGCTGCTGGTGAAGAATTGCATGGTACTCATCTTCAATCCTGTGCACAAAAGGGCGATTCCGTTAAAAGAGTAAAAAATGCCTGAATGAGCAAACATGATATTTTGAGAAGAAGATTCAGAAACTGAGGGTAGTATCAAGCATCACACAAAAAAATACTACAGTTTTAATTCAGATGAAGCGGCACACATGCATGAAGAAAATGAATATCAATCAAGCTAAAAGTGTAAAACAACAGGGAAGTTCTCTATGGTGTATGAAGTAAATAATATTGCGGTCATGCCAGAGGCAACTAATCAGCCTACCATCCCAGGTAAACAAACACAACCATGTGCACACAAGGCATAAAGAATAAACCAATGATAAGCACATGCAAAACTATGAAGACTAACAGCACCTCAACAATCTGACAATTTTATGGCAATCTCATCATTAGCAGCATTACCTCCAAAGCTCATCCCTCTGTTGCTGTATCAGCTTCATGTTCTCCAGAACTCTGCGTCTGCACGATCTGCTTTCTCCTGCAGCATTTCTTCAGAGTAGACAGCTTGCCCCTGCAAATGAAGGGCATGTGTAAACATCACAAATGTCAGAATCCAAACAAATGTAATGAAGTGAACAAATAACACATGCCAATATTTTAACGTTCAGTGAATTCGACAAACCCTGCATCTCATATCCAGGGGGAGTCCGAGCAGAATTAAATAATGCATGTAACCCTGTCGCATGCAAGGAGCCGCAATGGAGAGTGATCGCGTCCATCTTTGGCAGAACCCTGCCTAATGCGGCTGAGCTCAACAGGGGTCAGTCAGTGACTGCCAGTGCAGCGACCTGCTGCATTGGTGCTGGTCTGTAATGGTTTTACAGATATAATCCAGAAATCTTGGAGTCGAACATCCGCGGGTTGAATGACAAGAGTAAGCGGGATGCAGTGCAAGAGTTTCTAGACTTGATTCATGTTTAATATAGTCTGCCTTCAGGAGACGAAACCTGATATAATCGACTCGTTCACTATAAAATGCAATGTTTAGTGCTGTCATCCGACAGCTTTGATTCTCTTCCTGCGGAGGACAGACACTAGGGTTGGGATCCTGAACGCTTGGAATTCCTCGGTGCTTGATGTGACTAATGTCACCCTAGACACAATTGTCATCACTGGCCAAGTGAGTACTCGGGATAATAACAACTGGTGGCTTACTGTAGTCTACGTTCCACAGAACACGGAGAGCAAGGTTCAGTTCCTTGCTTGTTGATTCCAGATCACTGTGCTCTGGAGCGTGTATGGTGATTGGGAACTTTAACATGATTTTAAGCAAGGTTCAGTTCCTTGCTTGTTGATTCCAGATCACTGTGCTCTGGAGCGTGTATGGTGATTGGGAACTTTAAAATGATTTTAAGCAAGGTTCAGTTCCTTGTTTGCTGATTCCAGATCCTATGCTCTGGAGCGTGTATGGTGATTGGGAAGCTTAATATGATTTTAAGGGCCTCAGAGAAAAACAATCAGAACCTTGATCGCAATTCGATGGGAAGATTTAGAGATTCTACCACGTGCATGAACTGAAAGACCAATATCCATAGCCATACCTTTACCTGGAGCAACCTGAAAGAAAAAGGCCAACTATGACCATGATAGACCGTGCCTTGGTGCTGGGACTTAAACAATCCAGACAGTGTGCTGCAGGCCCTGCCTCCGTCCGTGTATGCAGCCTTCAGTCCTAAAAGGAGGATTCAAGTTTGAGCTTTTTTGGACAAAATTGGAGGGGTTTGCTGATGCTGTTGAGCAAGCTTGGATGTGCGATCCGGAGATTGTGGATCCCTTCAAATGCTTGGTTGCTCAGTGAAGGCAAAGGGGAATGGTGGACAGTGTATAGTGGCTTGGTCCTCTTTTTGCAAACGATGCTGCTTTGGAGGACTAGGTGTCAAGAACCAGAGATTGCAGGGATCGGCTCTATGGACACTCTGGGAATGGCTTGGCAGGAGGGATGAGACAAGGCCATGGCAGGGTTTACCAATGCCAAACTTTCGGTGTTCCACAGCCTAGAAAGGATACAGGTTGGTAATGCGACCACCCTGATGCCGACCGCCCTGCAAGCACGGGGCAGAGAAGTGTCCCTGCCAAAGGATGCTGACGCTATTTGTGTGTTCCAAAGCCTAGAAAGGATACAGGTTGGTGATGGGAGGAAAATCGGTCAGTGGAAGGCGAAAATCAGTGCAAGAGTTTCTAGACTTGATTCATGTTTAATCTAGTCTGCCTTCAGGAGACGAAACGTGATATGCTCGACTTGTTCACTATAAAATGCAATGTTTAGTGCCGTCGTCTGACAGCTTTGCTTCTCTTCCTGTGGAGGACAGACTAGGGCTGGGATCCTGAACACTTGGAATTCCTCAGTGCTTGATGTGACTAATGTCACCCTCGACACAATTGCCATCACTGGCCAAGTGTGTACTCGGGATAATAACAACTGTTGGCTTACTGTAATCTACGTTCCACAGAACGCGGAGAGCAAGATTCAGTTCCTTGCTTGTTGATTCCAGATCACTGTGCTCTGGAGCGTGTATGGTGATTGGGAACTTTAACATGATTTTAAGCAAGGTGCAGTTCCTTGCTTGCTGATTCCAGATCACTATGCTCTGGAGCGTCTATGGTGATTGGAAACTTTAACATGATTTTAAGGGCCTCAGAGAAAAACAATCGGAACCTTGATCACAATTCGATGGGAAGATTCAGCGATTTTACCACGCGCATTAACTTAAAGACCTATATTTCCATGGCCATACCTTTACCTGGAGCAAAGAAAGAAAAAGGCCAACTATGACCAGGACAGACCACCCCTTGGTGTCGGTTGACTGGGACTTAAACAATTCAGAAAGTGTGCTGCAGGCCCTGTCTTCATCCGTGTCTGACCATGCCCTGCTACACCTCTCTCTGTATGCAGCCTTCAGGCCTAAAAGGAGGTTTCAAGTTTGAGCTTTTTTGGACAAAACTGGAGGGGTTTGCAGAGGCTGTTGAGCAAGCTTGGGTGTGCGATCTGGAGATTGTGGATCCCTTCAAACGCTTGGGTGCTCTGTTTCGCAATACGGCGACCGCGCTGCAAGCACGGAAGCAGAGAAGTATTGGCCACGTCAAGCTGAAGATTGCGATCGCGCACACAGTCATTTTCATACTTGATGTCGCGCAATATATTATCTTTTATAGGACTAATAAGTTTTAAAGTAAATATCCTTCATTTTGTGGAGACTCAAATTCGTCCTGTGTAGATTATATAAAATCAAGTATTAGAAACCTTAAAATTAATGGGGAATCGCGGTGATTGAATCTCCACTACTATTTAAAGTACTATTCTGACATGGATGAATACAAGTACAACTATTGTTTAAACCCTCTCTACCTAGACGACAAAAAAAAAAGAGATTATCAGAAACCCTGAAACTATTGGGGAATCACAGTGATCATATCTTCGCTTCTATTAAAAATCATATTCTAACATGGATGAATCAAACAACTCTATAAACCATCTGCAGCTTCCTACTATGAATTGTGAGTAAACTGAATATATCAGATATTGCTTTTACACAGATTGCAAATTTTATTCGGCAACTATGAGCACAATCACCCAAATTTGGTCATATGCTGATATGCATCACAAGGCAAGCTTACTTAATTTCGTCCATATAATTTGTTGACTGCAGGACAGGACATGGTTCACTTTAGACCAAGGACTTGGAAAGAAACGAACTTCTGAAGTAGTAGTTGCTACATATTGAAGGAGTTAACTCTAGTAGTAACCAAAGTGATTGATTGGTTGATATTAAGGGAGCCTATCTGGGATTGATTGAGAGTATCAAATTAGTAGTACCGCACCAAAACCATGATGAGCACACAACTGCATCGAAGGGGAATGGTGGACAATGTATAGTGACTTGGTCCTCTTTTTGCAAACGATGCAGCTTTGGAGGACTAGGTGTCAAAGAACCAGAGATTGCAGGGATTGGCTCTATGGACACCTTGGGAATGGCTTGGCACTTGGCAGGAGGGATGAGATAAGGCCATGGCAGGGTTTACCAATGCCAAACTTTCGGCGTTCCAAAGCCTAGAAAGGATACAGGTTGGTGATGCGACCGCCCTGCAAGCATGGGGCAGAGAAGTGTCCCTGACAAAGGATGCTGATGCTATTTCTGTGTTCCAAAGCCTAGAAAGGATACAGGTTGGTGATGGGAGGAAAATCGGTCAGTGGAAGACATAGCACCAGGTTTCACTCAGTTTGTCAGCATCAGAACTAAAATTCGCCGGACTGTCGCGGAGGCGCTTGCAATCAACAGATAGGTTTCAGAGTTAACCTCTGTTCTGAACAAGTACACGGCAGATCTTTTACTCCCTCCGACCCATATTAGTTGACTTGAATTTGTCTAGATTCGGATGTATCTAGACATGTTTTAGTACTAGATACATCCGAATCTAGATAAATCCAAGTCAACTAATATGGGTCGGAGGGAGTAAATGATTTTCCCCCTTCTATAAACTTCTCCCTTTTCGCCTTACATGGGAGCAGGGGGGAAAATGCAAGAAATTTAGGGTACTTACCTCCGCCGCGCCTGGAGCCTGCGAGAGCAAGCGAGGGGATCCGGCCGCCGGATGCAGGGCTTGGAACGTACGGGATCTGGTACCAAGGCCCGGCGGCGGCGCGCCGGACGCCGGCGAACTGAGGCCGCGGGCGACGGCAGGCACCTTTCGGAGGAGAGATCGCATCGCCATGGTTCGTCCACTTCTAGCTTTCCCCTCTACGCCTCTTCCTCGTGTCCGGTGGAGAAGGCCAGTTAGCGAACAGTTCCGGTGGCGTCCGGGTGGGCCGGTGCGGCCGCCCGCGGCCCACTGCGTGCCGGGGCAGCCCGCGGTGGCTATGTGCCGCCCCCGCGCGGCGCCTTGCTCTTGTCGCCCGCCTCTGTGGGCTGCCAAGCCCACCAGCGGTGGTGACAGTTTTCTTTTTGCTCTTTCTTTTTCCCTTTATCTTGATGACTTCCCCTAGGTCAATTCCCTCCAGGGTTTTGGCCTAGTATGGAAGTTGCCCTACAAAATTTAATTTAAATATTTATTTATATTATATTAATTCATAATTAACATATAATATATGTATATATTAAATTTCTATTTATCCGTTTCTGGTGGAGTAATGGAGCAGCAGACGATCAAGGTTTCGTCACCCTCGCTCTTCTCGGCGAATCAGATCGTGGGTGCTCCATAGGCGGATACCATCTTCACTTCCACCACGCCCACCAAGTGTTCGACACTTTGTTCCATTGTCAACGTCCACTGCAACCATGACATGGTCGTGTTCCCAACTAGTGGAACGACGCACCTTCCTGCTACGACCTCGACCGGTGATAGGAACAACAAGTTGCGAGGGTTGGCCGGGGTTGGAGTGAACATGCATGTAGCCTGTTCGAACCATGTCCTCACCAGCTTGCCGGTTGATCCTGGTGCACACACTCAATGTGCTGACACCGACATGCCATGTGGTCTTCCCTGTCAAGTGACGGAGCATCCAGCGGATCAGCGTCCACTACCGCAGATTTCCTTATCGCTGTTTTCAAAGATCGATGTGGATTCTGCAGATGAGGTGTTCAAGGACAGTTCTCTCAGGGACATGGTGTGGGACGAGGGGCTTGCCGACAGCATCGTCACTCACATTGGTGGGTCATTGTTTCTAGGGCAGATTATGGATACTCACCATGAACTTGATGGGGATATTGACAAGACAACACCCTAGGAGCATGACCTAGGCAGATTTGGACTGGTATTTACTCTGCTACCATCAGAAGAAGGCAAGTTGCAACAGCTACTGTTAAGGGAGATGCAACGACAAGGAAAAATTAATGCTACACTTAGCTTACCATGGGATCGAGGAAAGCATGAGTTTCTGTTACAGGATTTAGGCTGGCAGTTAACCAATGCTGGAAAAGGTGTAATGCCAACCTTGCTATGTGAACAGGGGCCATTACAGTGGAGCCGCGTGATGCAGCAGCATAACAGGAAGCACGTCACCAATGCTGCGAATATCAAGGTCCTTGGCTCTCTCGGCAAGGATGACCTTGCGGCGATAATTTCCCCAAGTAGATATCCTTCCGACAGTATGAGCAGGTGAAACGGATGAAAAAGTATCTCAGCAAACTTTGGCCTTTTGTTTCACAAGCTGCAACTGCGGTTGTTAAGGAATCGGTTGATCCACTGCTAGATGATTCTCGGCCTCCTGGGATAAAATCTCTGAACTTGAACAAATTCAAGCGCACATGTTTGGATCATGGAGTAGGTGGAGTTCGAGTTGTATCCCTTGTAGTATCATCAGAAGATGGCAAACTGCAGGAACTGCTCTCAAGGAACTGCATCAGCAGCAGCCAGTACTCGTAGTCACTGTCTCCATTAGCTTAACCTGGCCCGTGAGGCACGGAGGAGATTGCAAGAGACTGATACTGCTACTCACATAGTACTAGTTCAATGCGTTTATGCTAGAGAGGTTTGGTTCAGGGTGTTTCAGGCCAAAGGAATTGCAGTAGCACCGCCAGCTGTGCAAGAACAGATTGAGGAATGGTGGGTCGGAACTAGGGTTTAGGCTGTACGCAGCGGTACAGGCTCCCGCTGCCGGAGCAGGCTCGCCATCCCTTTTCGCAGGAAAATAAATCTCGGGTACTTACCTTGGCCGCGCCTGGAGCCTGCGAGAGGAAGCGACGGGATCCAGCCGCCGGATGCAGGTCTTGGAAGGCGCGGGATCTGGGACCAAGGCCCGGCGGCGGCGGCGCTCCGGACGCCGGCGAACTGAGGCCACGGGCGACGGCGGGCACCTTCCGGAGCAGAGATCGCATCGCCATGGTTCTGGCGTCCACTTCTAGGTTTCCCCTCTGCGCGCCTCTTCCTCGTGTCCGGTGGAGAAGGCGGTCTCTCTCTCCTCGTGGCCTGTGGGTGTGGTGCTGGTGGCGAACTGCTCGGTAACGCTCAGGCGTTCCGCGAGCAGGTGTTCCGCCCACGCGCGCGTGTTAGTGGGCCGGTCCATGAAAAATATTGAAACTTCGAAAAATATATTCAAAATTTAAAATATTTAGATTTATTAATTCATTTGAGACAGAAATAAGAAAAAGGTAAAAAAAAACATACATGTTATTTGGGCTGCAATGAAAAACGACTCGTGAAAGAAGACTTCGGCGGAGCGAATACATCCCGTAGCAAGCCCCGGATATAGGGGGCTCTCCTGCCTACTCCCGCCATCTACAAATAAGTGTACTTGTATATAATTGTCTTAAGTCCAAGATTTTAAAATTTTGACCAACTTTATCATGTATAGTAGCAACATATATAACATCAAATTGATATATTATAAAACTTCACTTCAAAACGAATCTACTAGTACAATTTTGGTATCATAAATGCGGGTACATTTTTCAAAATAATTGATCAAACTTTAAAGAATTTGACTTAAAACAAAACTAGAAGTACATTTATTTGTGAACGGAGGGAGTACTCATTGCGAGACACAATATGTCGCACTCATGCTCGAGTCGCTAATTGGGCTAGCACAAAAAACCATGGTCTTTTCAGTTTTCTAACGTGCGGAGGAGTTTGTGCCGTTGGTTTTTGTGGTTTTTTTGTTTCCTTTTGGTTCGGGTTTTCTTATTTTCTTTTTTTAGTTCTGTTCTATTTTCCCTTCATTGTATTTTATGTTTCGACTTTTTATCAAATTTGGTTTTTTTCACAATCAAATTTTTTCCAGCTTCAACATTTTTTGTGTTTTAACTTTTTTGTATTTAAACATTTTTTAATCTAAATTTATTCCAAATTATGAATAATTTTAAGATCTAAACATTTTCTTTCAAATCTGCAAAATTTGTTTTAACGTACGCAAAATGATTGAGCTCCCTATAGCGACACGATCAAGTTACTCAACCGAAAGCCCTTCTTGATAGTGTGGCTATCTATCCTATAATTCGGTATCCTATTAATCACCATAAAACCGGTAAAGAAAATCTAGCAAAACCATAGCTTTGCCTTGTGCACCCCGCTTGATCATGATAACAACGCTTTAATCTTCATTCAAGCTAAAATGCTTCACTTGATTATTGTTGCTTTGTGAAAACTCATAATTTGCTTCTCCATACACACTATGGGATAACTAAATTAAGGTACATCTCAAATATCCATTATCACCAAATCAGAGTCGGTCCTGAGATTTAGGGTCCCAGGGCGAAAGTAGAACCTCGGGCCCCTTAATACGAAGGTCAAAATTATTATGATATTTAAACCGCATTCAAAAATAGTATGGATATCAAATAACTTATATTTATTGTTTATAATCTAACATATCTAGATGCTATTATGATGCTAGATCATCAAGATTATTCTTGTTGATTACCACTTTGATTGTGCCTCGATTAGTGTTGTTGGGTGGCCGATGAACACACATAGGTCTTTTCTAGTCTCTTGCCTCTAAGTGTGGCCGCTTGAGTGAAGATAATGAGATGTCTTCAACTCTTGTCCAAGCAACGGCCAGACGGCTTATGGCTCTAGGGTCGATTGTTTCGACTCCAAGTTTCAGTTGACTCGATATTCGCGAAAAAAATGAAAATGATATTTTGAAATTTCAAAAAATACAATATTTTTGCGTGCATACATACACATGCTCTCTATATATGCAAGGTTTCATTCAAAACGGTTATATTTTAGGATACACAAAATGATAAATCTGTGGTTCTAAAAATAAAAAATAAAAAATAAACTTGCCCCATACTTATGCTTTTATTATATGTCAAGGGTGATTAAGTATTTTGAGGAAACATGTACCGTTCATACTAGATGTGAGTTATGTACTTATTTTTTGACTTTTTTCAAGACTTGAAATGTAGTTTTCTCTTTTTAAAAATAAAAACAGCTCGCCAGAACTAGGAGCCAGCTACAAGGAGTCGTGTACTGCCTTCACTGGATTATTTTTGTCTTGTTTGCATTGTCTAGCCCCACCGACCCACTTAACCAAATGAGAGAAGGCCTAAATTCAAAGGAAAAAGGCCCTACGTCCTAGCCCACTAACAAGAAGCCGGCGACTCGGCTTAGCTTCGTCTCTCCGAATTTTGCCAAAGAAAATGTTCCGACCTACTCTAATGGCGCTCTGACCTAAGCTCCTCCCAACCGGCCGACATGCGCATACATGCCTACCTAGGGGCCCCTTGGATTGGGGGCCTGGGGTGGCTGCCCCTCCTGCCCTCCCCTAGGGCCGGCCTTGAACCAAATGGATGACAAGCTTTAATTATATGATTTTCTTGAGATGCTTATACTGAACTTACATTTTCACGTCGACAGATCAGTAACCAAACGTCCTCCTCGTCCTCTAGACCCGGAAACAGTAGTGACTACTGCTGTCTCCGCGTTGGGTTTTTCTTCCGAGGTATTTTTGCGCTTCTGAGCTTGTTGCTTTGGTTGTTTTGCCGACTGAGGCACAGCCAGGACATTGAGTAATCCCTCTGCATCGTCGTCAGCATCTGCATACTTGCTCGCTATTTCTATCATCTCTCCCAGATCAGTAACCTTGTCACACTTCAAGCGATGGCGCAGTAAACCAATTGGGAGACCTGCGATGAAAGCTTCAATCGCAGTTTGATCATTTACTCCTTCGCAGGAGTTCTTGGTGTCAATCCATCGTCCGAGGTAATCCCGGCAAGTTTCTCCGACTTTCTGGGTGCAACGCTGTAGGTCTCCAACCGTATAGGGCCTCCGACATGTGCCTTCGAAATTTCGAAAGAACACACTTTGTAAATCATACCAGTTGTGGATGGTGTTCGCCAGAAGTTCATGGAGCCATGATCGTGCCGTCTTCCGCAACATAAGTGGGAGATATCGGGTTGCAACCAGGCTGTTTCCGCCTTTGGCGATGCAGCAAGCTTGGAAGAAATCATGTAACCAGGTGTCTGGCCGAGCAATGCCATCGTAGGGTTGGATATGTCTTGAGATAGCGAATCCTTCCGGGAACTTTGTAGCTCTGATGCGTGGTCCGAAGCATTTTGGGCCCACGTATACGTCATCGTTCTCGTAGCGCCGAGCCTCTATATTGGAGTTGATCCTGTGCCTTGCGTCGTTCGGGGATAGGGATCGTCCCGAATGTCGGTTGTGGCTGCGGTGCCTTGGAGCCGGACTTCGGCTTCTGCCACCACCTCCTCCGCCATGTCGTCCTCCTTGACCTCCTTGGGGGCCGTTGTGATAACTGTACTGTGGAGAGGGTGGTGCAGCTAGGTTGTTTCCGGCTGATCGCCGGCCCCCGTCTAGAGCGTCATTATTCCGGTTCCGGGGAGGTTCTTGACTATGACGAGCCCCCTGCCGGCTTGTGCCAGCGTGGTTTCCGTCGTTCTTTCGCCCGTCGTTCCCACCATGGTGAGGCTCAGCCGGACGGTTTTCATGTCTAGGAGGTGGCATTCTCTGACGATCCTCCTCCCGACGTTTCTCTTTACTTCTCCCTTTCGGGGAGGATTCCTCAGATTCAGTGCAGCGATCGCGTCTTTCTCGGCTACTGGAGCGACGTTGCTCCAGTTATGTGTAGCTCTGCGGTGCTTCCCCGACGATCCGGTTCTTAAATAATTGCCTTCCCTGCGTTCGGGGTGACGATACTGCGCCCGAACGTAGTGGGATCTTACGTCAGCCCATGTCAGATCTGTGCGACATTGGTCGGAATCCGAGACCAGCTTTTGACTTCCAGACAGGGCGACCTTTTGCTGCTCTAGTCCCTTATTGAGTAGCTTGATACCCAAACGTATCTCATCTGGTTCTGGATTAGCCGATAGAATTTCGCGAGCTGTCACGGTATTTTGCACTGGTGTTGGGTAAACCCAATCTCCGTTGCTATCCTTCCATGGCTTCCCCATCTCATCTCCAAAAAGGACGGCACGGACACGTGGGAATTGGTTGTTATCTATGTGACGCTTCCGTGTCTTCTGATGTAGACGGGACATGTACTCTTTGTTTGACATGCGCTTCTTCTCTACCTCGATGTTTTTGGCTTCATCAAGGAGTTGTTGACGACGCGCTTCTAGGGCCTGGGCCCTTTCGTCCAGCTCATCTGTAGTAAGTTCTGCAGCTGTAGGGATAGGTGTGGTTAATGCGGCATCGATGAGTTTATGCGCACCTTCAGTGATCACGTGTCCATCCACCGATGCTTCTTTTTTCGGCTCGTTTGGGATAAGTGCTCCATCCGAGTCTTCTTCGTATTCCTCGGCGATTACCTCCTCTATGAGGGGGACTTTTGCCGGGGTCTTGTTCTTCTTGTTATTCTTCTTTGCCTTCTTGGCAGCGCCGGTAGCAAAGACGGCTTTGGGTCCGTTTCCCGGAGTCAAGCTCTGATCGGTACTTTCGGACATCTGGACCTCGGGATTATCTCCGACGTCCATGTCATCCTGCGCTTTGGGAGAGTATTCTCTGGATCCTTCATCCATGGCTTCTCCTTCTTCTGCAGCTTTGGAGTTGTACTCCTCTTCGTATTCCGCGGAGAACTTTCGGAAATCTGCTGACGTCATAGATTCATCCGAGGATGCGGGAACGTCGACGTTTGTTCCGATTGCCTCCAGCACCGAGTCGGTGTTTTCTCCAGCATCGGCGGAGCCGGATCTGGATCCAACATATCCGACGAAGTGTGATGCGTGCTTCCTGAGGTACCTGCGGCTTTCGCGATCAGCCATATCGAAACTTTTAATGGTTTCGAGGATTGCATCTGCGCTAGCGCCTTGCAATATCATACGTCTTAGTGTGTACCTGAGGAAAGGCCTGTCTATCCCGGCATCGTCAGAGCCGGAATCAGTGTCGTTGATATGCTCCTCCTGGATTTCGACTTCCACGAGTGGGTCGATCTGGGATCCGGCTTCTCCGGCGAGATCCACTCCAGATTCGACTTGGACCGTGAGGTCTTCTTCAGGCTCAAATTTCTCCACTATCTCCGCAACTGGTGCGGGTTGGGTGGGATTAGGGTTTTCTGAGATCCGGAACTCTGCCGCCTCCGCGGACAAAGGGGACCCAGAAGATTCTTCTGCCTCTATCATCACCGCTGGGGTGGGTTGGGCAGGTTCAGCGAAACCGATGTAAACATCGATCTCGCCAAAAGACATGATAGTATAGGCAGTCATGGCCTCCCTAGCTAGAATCCAAGTCTCGTCGAGAACGATGAGAGGGACGTCGCTGGCGTAGAGGATGCGACCGACGGCGATGGTCTCGCCGATTCCGCTTGCAGATTCCGCTCGGAACGCGGATCCGAAGCTCACTTGCCCCACGGTGGGCGCCAACTGTCATCGGATTGAGGACAAGTACGCCATGAGGGGGTCCTCGAGGCGTGCGGAAGAGAGGGATGTAAGACGTACGGTGTTCCGGGACGGTGAGCACACAAGTTTACCCAGGTTCGAATCCGCCGGCTTTGGACGGATCCTACTCCTGCTAGCAATCCAGTAATACAGCAGAGCCGGAATATGGGTTACAATGGTATCGCCTGTGCGAGTTGAGGGTCTAAAGTATTGGGTGTGCCCTAAAGGCTCTCCCTAGGACGACTTATATAGATATCCGGCCTAGGGTTTACAGGAGAGATCAATCCGGCTACGACTAAGAGTTGGTTACAGAGTACATCTTGAACTACAAGTAACATTATGGGCCTAAGTCGGTAAGTCTTCTGGGCCTTCCCGTAGCCGTATTGGACTCCGTCTTCTTTCTCTAACAGGGCCGCCCTTAAAGCAAAGCTCTAATCCGAAGTGGGCCACCCTGGTCAGTGAGGAACTGTGAGGATACCCGGAAAGTATATCCCCAACAGGCTATATGAAATCTTTACTTTTGATGCATGACCATGGAAAGATACTTAACACACATAGACAACACAAAGCCACGTATATAATGAGTTAGTTCATGAAGCATAATTGACAAAGTTTACCATACCATAAGATTCATGTGATACATTCTTTATAATTCATGTGTTGACCAACTTGAATTCAATCTTCACTCTTTGTATTGGTCAACCATCTATCTTCTCATACTCTATATCAATATCTTGAAATACATTCTCTCTTCAAATCAATGATCTTGATGCCACTACTTAAGATATATCTTTATCTTTATGGCATCCATACTTGAATCCAACACATGGACTACAAGCATTACCTATAGAATATTTTATTCATATAAAGCTTAATGAAAACATTAGTCCATGTGGATTTTCATTAATTATCAAAACTATACATGCAATATACCCTTACAAATATGATATACTTTATTTACAGGTCCTTTGAGCAATACTTGCAAGAGCGGAAATTCCCATCCTGCAACTAGTTGCGTCTACTCTCTTTGGAGCTGAAGCATGGTGCACTAGGATAGTGACCCAAGGATAAATAGAGAAATCCATTTTATTCTGGCAAGATACATCAACGTCATCAAGACAAAGACGTAACCAAGAAAATTGACAGATTCTCTTATCTTTGTGTATCATTCTCATTTGTATAGCTACCAATAAGTGAAACTATGTCACACATGTCACAAACGTATGTCTTTTTTAGTAGAGTTCAATTTAATCTACTAGAAGTATTTACATTTAGGAACATAGCTAGTACCTAATAGATGATTCAAGCGATAAACAAAGACATGGCTCGACATGAACCTTTGGCTAGGCAGATCGATTCCAGGATTCTGTGTAGATTGATCAATACATGAGTTGATTACGTCCGACACAGTTGCCATGTGTCGTTCGATTGTGTACGAGTAGAATACGCATGCATGTATGTATTCACGTCTAGCCACCGAATTGTAGTACTCTCTCCAATCCATATTAATCGACTGAAGCCCGCTATTTTCTAGTGTGGAGAAGAATGCAATGAGTCGGGATGCAGTAGGCAGACAAACTATTTTTTAGCCACAAGCTTAGACGGTACCATCTTTGTTTAATAGGCTACTCAGATGCTTAGGTATAGCAGAGGTGGACTGTTAAACGAAAACACGATTATCACTGAAAATATGAACTTTGTCCATTCTTTCAATATATAATTTGTGTTCTAGTGGAACTAATAATTGCCAATAGATCCAAGCAATCAGCCGGTATTATCACCACATTTGTTACTTCCATCTATGAGAGTTATAGTGATTATAAGATCATTACAATCGAACACATGACCTAGAATGACATCAACAAATCATCAATAAGGGGTAGTGATGTAACTGGATAGAATAATTTTCGTACGAAATCTGGCACTGAATCCGTCTTTAAAGAATCCATATCCTTTTTATAGGAAATCCGGTGGATAAGGATATCTGATTCCGATACGATACGGTATAGTATGTAAAATAACTTCAAATATGGATTACCCAAAAATTAATTAGGATTATCCAATGTTTTTTTAACCAAATAATCCTTTTTTATACCGAAAAGCCTAACATAATATAACACAACTAGGAGTTATATTAAGTTGTTGAGTTCGTTCTGTAATCATTCAACTCACTTATATAGTCATTGAACTGTATAGATTACAAGTTTGTTAGACTACTAGGCTATCTAAACGTGTGCTCATGTTATATTCATTCATTCTATCGTGTGGTCAGTTTTTAATGAGGATAACTGTATAGAAGCCACCGTGCTCATGTTATATTCATTCATTATATGAGGATAACATGCAATTCAAACACGGCTTTTCATACATCAAAGCAAAATTGAGATACAAAATCACACACCAAATAAGCATTGTATCTGATGAGAGGTGCATCTCACCCTTTATTGAAAGTTTTAAATGGGAAGGAAGACACACATACGATGGCTTAGTTTAGACGGCAAATTTGTATGGTGTCCACTTATTTCACAAACAACAAGGTTTCCTTCCTTTGGCTCCACACCACAGAGAAATGCATCCTTAAGCAGCAGCAACAGTTGTAGTGATGTCAACACCCTTTGCGCAGAGGCTGTAGCACACATCGTTGCACTGTTCCTTCATGTATTCGCTGCTACCGACGACTGCTATATCAGATGAAAGACAGGTCGTATATTAGCGCCAAACCTCGAGTCACAAAATACTAAAGAAGATAGGGCAGAGACATGTTACTACGTACATTTGTTTGCGTCGTTGCACTTGGAGGAGCAACCCAGCCTGCAACCTGCCACAACATCTATGATATGGAGAACACCACAATGGAAAGCGATAAGGTCAACTTTTGTTAAGTATTGAACATGGAGCTCAGCTTGGAGAATAATGCAATATTTTCACCTGCTGTCTCAAGGTCATGGCAACCACATGCGAAATAGCATTGTGTACTGTCGTGTCCCTGGGAGATGCAATGGCTAACGCACTGACCCGTGGCACAACGGCCGCCGACCTGTGCCTCAGCGTGCTGCAGTCCAAGGCCTAGCATAAATAGACCCACAACAACCACAATCCTAACACCTTTGCTTTCCATCTCTTCTCTATGCTCTAGCTAGCTCGCAAAGAAGCAGGTTGATTGGCTTGTGATGAAGTTTCTTGCTCTATAGTCACCTCTATTTATAGTACGTAGTACTAGGAAATCAGTTGCTGCCTGCTACACCTACCCTACTTATTTATGTGGGATTTGTTTATATATATATGAAATATATATGGTTGCGTACATTCCCTTCAATATTAAATCGGCAGGTGTCATGCGTATGTCTGGTGGTCCCATATTAAATCCCTTCACTTATCGTACAACACCAACGGAATCAACTAATTGATGATACGGCACAGAGAGAGAGAGGGGGATGCTCGCGGAGGCAACATAATTGCTTCCTGTGACAGGCTTTTTATAGATTCGGAAAATGCAATCTAGGGTTCAAAAGAATATAAAATGTTGTCAACAACTTCATATAGATGATTACTATGTTCTTGGAAGACTTCATGAAGAAATATGTTAAAGTTACCGACAAAAGATAGTATGTGAATCTACAATGATGCACTTTTTTTTGTTGCTAATTACTAGCCAACATACTTGTTTTTGTGTATCGCCCTCCATCTTGTTTACCTTTCTTCACACGCCAAGTTGAACTGAATGAAGAGTCATTCCTTGTGCGTCTGGCGATGGGTTTTTTCTATTCTATCATGTATTTTTTTAACTTTAGTATTGGCAGTTGCGTATCCCGTCATCATCTAGCGAGCTCAAACAACCGTAAAGAATCATCCATTTTAGCGCCCATTGCACAAGAACATGTACTCGTTCGTTGTGATAATCATGTGTGAAGTTTTCATTCAATTTTCTTTAGACCGGGCATTTAGGAAATTTTGATTTTAAGGTTTAACTATGGAATTGCCGTCTACACCCACATAATAAATGTAGGCGAATTAGATATATCACCTAACATACATCATTGCACAAGTTGTATCAAGATCCTTTTTAATGCAAAAGATATCGTTCTAATTAATAAATACTACCACTCTGTATAGTATATACTATGCAGCATGATTTTTCTTTTCGGTACTACAAGATCATTGTGACACCAATAGAATTGAATTCTGACGTGACTTTGGGCAATACAAGCTTGAATTATCTTTGGTGTGCACTTGATTGTGCAACTTGATTGGCAAAACTCTACGTTTGGAGCTTCCGGCCTCATCTCCTTATTTTGGCAAATTCAGCTCCATCTACCTTGCACAATTGGAGGAGAAGCAGTGGGATCGGGCGATCTGGATGTCGGGCACGGCCTAGCGCCGATGGCCTCAGTGCCTTACTTACCTACCATTACTGGCTATCATTGGCGGAGCTAGCCCAGAATTCCGAGAGGGGGGGGGGGAGGAGGGCAAAACTAAAAAGATGGATGTTGGGGGGGCTAGGCTACTCTATTTCTTCACATCTAAGTCCCTACTAAAAAATTCTTCACTAATTCTTCAAAGTCTGGGGCGGTGGCCCCCTGACATACACATAGCTCCTCCACTGCTGGCTATAGCTAAATTTTGTGCAAAACAATGCGGAACTGCAGATGAAGGCCACTGCCCGCCATCATCGCCGCTTAGCTCTCCAGTCTCCCTGATTGGACGGCGTAGATTGTGCCCACCCACTGTCAGAGCTTCAAAGTTGACCCAAGTTTGATTTTTCGGAGTTTTTCTTTTCAACCCAACGAGGAGGAGCCTAGAATTTTGCTCCTATGAGATATTAACCTTTTTTATTCATATAGTCATAAAATAGCCTCTTGGTGTATTGGTGTACGCGATGCTTACACGTTAGTTGTTTCTTTAGTTTTCCAACTCAACTACTCTTTGGCCTTCCAGTTTTTGCTGAAACATGTGAACTCGAACGGAAAACCAGATGATTCACTATGTATATGCAGCATCCCGAAGTGCATGACTTCATTCTTGGCAAATGATGGTTCAGTTCCATTACTGCTACTTTGTTGATTTAGTTGTTCTGCGTTCCTTCTCTGTTAATGGCATATCCAGAGCTGAAAAGTTGTGTACAAGCGATAGATTTATTATGCAAAATCAGGAAAGTTTTCTCATATTATTATTTCTTGATGTATGACAAATATCTAGCCTTCAGATAGTCATATTTACATCCTCACATCTGATTTAACATATTTTTTAAAAATGTATCAGACTTTATTTTTTTAGTTTAAAGTTGGATTCTAGTTAGCTATATTCCAAATAGATTTGTCACTAATTCGTTCTGATGTATTATCACTAGCCATGTTGTTTTATCGGAGGACAAATAACTAAGGATTCATACTAATCTCTAAACAGATCTAAGCTCCCTAGCTTTGAGCCCCTTTGGTTGATAGGCAGGTCAGTTTTGTTGGGCCTAAGTGCTGGTGTGTTAGCACATATGCAAACCATGGCTGTTGTTAAAAATCGAATTGGACTGCTTCTCTCACTTTAGACATGGACCAATTGGACTCCTGCCTGATTGATCAGTTGCCTTTACAATATATTTTCTAGGCTTAACTGGTTTGACCACTACCTGGATTCATTTTTGTAGCCTCTCAACAAGTGAATAATTGGACATTGATCATTTTTTTCCTATTCAAAAATTCCCGCCAAATTTTTTTTATTGTTAAAGATGGGCAAAGATTAGGATTTGTATTGGTCAGATTTGTTTTTTGTTGAATTTCTGGTATAGTGATATTTCACTTGCTAAATACCACTCAGCCAATTAGTTAATTCTTTCAATTAGGATCCTAATAGGAATATATTGTATTTTTCTACAACCTACAATACCATTTAATTGGTCATTGCTTTCCATCTCAAATATTTAAAGACCTCTAACCTTCCTGGTGATCGGGTCAAGCTCCATGCTCCTTGGTTTTGAGAGCCTATGGTTGCTCGCGGGTCATTTCTCGGAGGATGGGCCCATATATCGGTGTGTTACTGGTTCGTTGCCAGTGGAATTGGAACTTCTTGGTTGCTCGGGTCGTGTCTCGCTAGATGGGGACCACTTGGTATGATGCATGTGGAATTGGGGCTATGTGTTTCTCGGGCTATGTACCGGTAGAAGGGGCCCACCAACTTGCGTGTTGTCGCTTCGCTACTCGCGGAAGTGAGGTCATGTGGTTGCTCCGCACGTGGGCCTTATGTCCGGCTTACCTGGCAGCATCTTATTGTTTTTCTTATGGGCCCGCCTGTTTGAGTGGCTTTTGCGTCCGTGGCGTTACAACGGGTCACCTGGATCGCATGTGCTCTACGTGGAAGGGAGATGCACGCGACAGGTCAGTACGTTACGTCTTTTGACTATCAGGTCGTTTTTCCCCTGTTCTTGGCACGATCGTTTGTGTTCTCTGGGGTTGTCTGTTCCTTGCTCTGGTTCGTTTTCTCTTTTCTCTGTTATGAAATTTTTTCACGATGTTGTGGTAGTTGGCTCCAGTGCTAGTCGTGAGCCCCTTTAGTTGTTGGGGTAGTTGGTGTGGGATGCACGGTGACACATGCCTTGGTATGCTGTTACACGTGCTTATTGTGAGCAAGCCCAGGCCACAGCAAAACAGAAACAAAATTCAAACAAGCATCGGTAAACGCCAATAGTAAAGGATGGCGCGGCAGAGCGCTATGTCCATCTAGTACGTTCCATTCGCTCTATTAATCCCGCCATTCTCTTGCTGGCTAGACACACTCGTACTGAAATTTGTTCCACGGGTCCAATGGTGATTATTTTTTCAGACCGATTAAATGGAAGATGGAAATGATGGGCTGGGGGCATAATCCCGGGTGGGGTTAAACGAAGACCAACAAGTAAGGCCAATCGATCGGGCCGATTGATCGATCGTCAGGCCAATCGATCAATCGATCTGCCTGCTCTGGCGATCGTCGGGCCGATCGATCGATCGTCAGGCCAATCAATCGCCAAGCGGTCTGTGTCCAGCCTCTTCAACCATCTTTCTCCCCTCCTCTTTGTGATGCAAACAATCCGCAGGTAGCACATGCAAATCTCCACTGTTTGACTTATATTTTTTTCACAAAACTGAAATTTCACTTGTATTTGTTCACGCAATCCTGCAGTATTTGCTGAGTTCGTTTCTTCCAATTAAAATTCAATGGAAGATACCAACAAGTAAGTTAGTCTTACGTTGGAATTCGTTTTCTTTTAATTGCATTCGGATTTGTAGCAATAAATTGTTCTTTTCTGTAGGGAGAATGTGATTCCTATTTCCTTACCTCAAGTTGGTCAGAAATTCAGAAACTTGGATGATGCTTGGTCATTTTGCCTAAACTATGGAGGTCGTGCAGGTTTTGAGGTTAGAAAAAGGTCTAGCTGGAAAAGTAAAATGGATGGAAAGTACACTTCATGTAGATATGTGTGCGAAGGAGGGTTGTCGAGCACAAGACAAGAGGGACCATATCACGAAGAACCCTCGAGCTGAAACACGAACAAGTTGTGATGTTCATATGTGTCTTACATTAGATCGAGTGGCGGGACATTATGAAGTGGTGGAGGTAATGCTTGCTCACAATCATGGTGTTTACTTGCCATAAACTTTCCATTTGATGTCATCACAAAGGAGGATTACCGAATTACAAGCTTTTGAAATTGAGTCTGCCGATGACTCTGGAATTAGGCCAAGAAATGCACATGAGCTGGATAGTCGCCAAGTTGGAGGACGAATGAATCTACACTTGTTATGATCACAAAAATCACTTGAAGAGTAGGCGTCAAAGGGAGTTGGCATATGGTCAAGCAGGAAGCATGTTGAGGTTTTTTCAAGACAAGATCTCTGAGAATCCGTCTTTCCAATATACTTTGCAATTGAATTGTGAAGAACAAATAGCTACTATATTCTGGGCTGATGCTAAGATGTGCATTGATTATGCACACTTTGGAGATGTTGTCACCTTTGAAACCACTTTTTGATGGGTTCGTAGCATGGAAAACAAAAAAATTCTACCGCAAGAACGAACAAAACCTAGATCTAATCTAGATAAAAGCCAAGATCTAATCTATGAGACATGAGCAACGAGATAGATAGGAACTAACCCTCGTAGATCCGAAAGCATTAACGAGATTAGATCTCGTGGTTGATATAGTCGATCACTTGCCGATCTCAAGATCGTGTGGACGATCCTTCCGGCGTCGCGATCCAGCAGCGCTTCCGCCCTCGGTCAAGTAGACGATCCTTCCGGCGTCGCGTTCCAGCAGCGCTTCCGCCCTTGGTCAAGTTGACGATCCTTCCGGCGCCACGATTCGGCAGCGCTTCCGCAGTCGGTCACACGTGCGGAGTCGAAGCAGACCTTCCTCTCCCCGTTCCAGCGAGCAGCGGAGGTAGTAGATCTTCTCCACGGAATCCCAGCAGCACGACGGCGTGGTGGTGGTGGTGGAGTAGAGAATTCTGCAGGGCTTCGCCTATGCCTGTGCAGAAGATGGTGGAGGAGAGAGGCGGCAGAGATTGGGTGTTATGGGAGCCTAGGTGGAGGGGGCGCCCCTGCCCTTCTATTTAAGGGGAGGAGGCGCGCCTGGGGAGGGGGAGTCCTTGTGGACTCCCCTCCTCTATGGCCAACGAATTTGGGGAGGGGGGAGGAGTCCTCCTCCCCCACGAATCCGTGTCTTGACCCACCAGGACTCCTTGATCCCTATCTTGATTTTCAAGCAAACTCCAAGATATCTTCTAGAACCTTCTAGAACATTCCGAAACCTTCTAGAATCCTCATACAAACACTCTGGAACATTTCCTAACTTAGAAAATGATCCCCTATATATGAATCTTATTCTCCGGACCATTCCGGATCTCCTCGTGATGTCCCGAATCCAATCCGAGACTCCGAACAACATTCGGTCTCCAACGCACATTCCATATCTACTTAAAACAACTTCGAACCTTAAGTGTGTCACCCTACGGTTCGTGAATATGTAGACATGATAGAGACACATCTCCTATCAATAACCATCAGCGGGATCTGGAGATCCATAATGGCTCCCACATACTCAACGATGACTTCGCGATCGATTGAACCACTTACATATGAAACCAATTCCCTTTGTCTCGCGATACTATACTTATCCGAGGTTTGATCGTTGGTATCTACATACCTAGTTCTACCTCGTTACTGATAAGTACTCTTTACTCGTTCCGTGATATGTCATCCCTTGTGACCTAGTCACATGCTTGCAAGCTAACTAGATGACATTCCACCGAGAGGGCCCAGAGCATATCTATCCGTCATATGGATGGACAAATCCCAATCTTGGTTCATGCGCTTCAACACATACTTTCAGAATACCCAATGACACTTTTATAACCACCCAGTTACGAAGCGGCGTTTGATGTCATCAAAGTATCCATCCGGTGATGGTGATTAACATAACCTCATGGTCGAAGGATTAGGTTACTATGCATTTAAAAGCTTATAGCAATACGAACTTAATGACTTGATCTTTATGCTACGCTTACTATGGGTGTGTGTCCATCACATCATTCTCCTAATGATATAACCTTGTTATTAACGACATCCAATATCCATGATCAGGAAACCATGATCATCCATTAATCAACAAGCTAGTTTAACAAGAGGCTTACTAGGGACTCTTTTATGTTTACAAAACACACATGTATTAGTGTTTCCTAATAATACAATTATAGCATGGGATGTAAACATTTATCATAAACATAAAGATATAATAATAACCACTTTATTATTGCCTCTTGGGCATATCTCCAACACTTTTGGCAAAAACAAAGAATATAGGCCTTTTGGTGTTTTTGTTGGATTCAATCATTTTAGAGAGACCGTTATTTTTAGTGTTGCTCTTTTGTTTGATGAAACACGTGGCTCTTTCAAATGGCTATTGAGGCTTTTCTAGCGGCACACAACGGAAAGCAACCTAGAGCTATATTTATCGATCAAGACACGACAATGGGCAAGGCTGTTGAGGATGTATTCACAGAAGCATGGCATGGATTGTGCACTTATCACATCATGCAAAATGCCGTCAAGCACTTGTGCAATAGCAAAGTTGAAGAATAAAATTCAAAAAAATAGGAAGATGAAGAACCTCATATCCTCTTAGATTTCAGTGCTTGTATGTATAATATTGAGGACAAGGCAGCCTTTGAAGAAGCATTTGACATCATGAAGAATAAGGTGGATAAGAAGAAGGCATCATGGCTAGATAGCATTTACAAGTTCAAATAACAATGGGCTGAATGTTACATGAGGGATGTTTTCACTTTGGGAATGAGAATTAAGTGAGAGTTTCAATAGTGATTTGAAGAAACAACTGAAATCAGTTTAACGAGCAACTATACGACCGGAGCTATTTTTCTGGTCGTATAGCTCCGCCCGTATAGTTGCCAAAAAGGTCGCAAACGACGGGATTTAACCCCAGAAAATCTCCAGAACCTTCTCTAAGTCATATGACGGTATTGGGGGAACCCCAGGGCACCCCCAAGGCCTATATAAAGGAGGAAGGACCCAAGAGAGAGCCACTAAGCCATATCCTCCACCACGGCGGAGCCCTGCCACCGTGCCTCTACCATAGCCGCCTCCAAACAGATCTACACCATCACCATCACACAAGAGGAGAAGAGACTAGGATCTTGAAGGCCTCCACGTCGATCTACATCGGCATCTTCATCAACAACGTCTCCATCACCGACCCCCTTTGGTTACTTGTTGTAATTCTAGATTGAATCTTGGATTTGCACTTGTCTTCAATTGTATCATCATACTTCATCCATATTCTATCCATGATGTTGATTGCCTTCATGTGTGAGTAGTTTCCTTTGTTCTTGGGGAGATGGAGAAACCCTAGTATAAGATTGAATTAAGATAAAGATTATTATGTAATATTTTTCATTATGTGTCTGTGTTAATTGTCTTTATCTTGATGTTGGGATTTGTGCACCTCCTTAATATTTTCCTCTTGCGGGGACTTGATGAAGGGGATTACTTGTTGGTAGATGGAAGGATGATAACACTTACTGTGACTATAAAGTAGTTGTCATTCTTTACATACTAACTTGGGGAATCAAGGAGAACCTATCAAGCCATGTCCATGCCAAGGGAGAAATCCCTTAATAGCACGGTAACACGATGGTTGTCGGTTATTGTCTGCTGTGGTTATGAGGATGATGTGTGTAGTGGTTGCTGGCTATTCGTCCATATATGGAGCTCCTCCCACACATATCGGGCTTGTTTGATTCATAGAATAGGAAAAGTATAGGAATAGGAAAAACATAGGATTGAGATGTCATGCCAACTTGAATCCTATGGGAAGAGGATTTCTGTTTGATGTTGCAAAGAAATTTTTCCATAAGGTATGATCTAATGTTTCTTTCCTATAGGAATTACACTACAAGATTCCTATAGGATTAATTCCCATAGGATGTGTTCCTATGAATCAAACAATAACATAGGAAAATTTCCCATAGGATGCAAATCCTACACAATTCCTATGAATCAAACAAGCCCATCATAAATGGTCTTATTAATTATAATAATTTTGATCACTCTTTTTAATTACTAGCGGTGGATCCACTACTCCCTGAGAACTCTTTTCATCATCTTGCAGACTTTCGTAATCATATTTGCATGCTCTTGTTTACTTACAGCTTTAGTTTACTTGTAGTTCTCTTATTTGAAAACCAAAAAATATATTTTATACAAAACTTGCATTTTATCTTCTTACTTAGAACGTTATTTAGCATTACCATTTCAGTATTTAGTTTAAAGAGTTATTAGACTTCAGACTCCTACCCCCTGTGGGATTGATATTTTTATTTTGAAACTAGCTACAAACGATATGTGCACTTGCAGTCATCAATTAATATTTTCTATTAATACAAGTACAGCATGCAAAATAAACATCTATCATATACTTGGAATATACATAATAACAACTTTATTATTGCCTCTCAGGACATATTCCCTTCACCCGTGTGTCAAAATGATTTTTGTGGTAATATATTTATTTTCAAATATTTATGTTTCGAAGATTATGCTGTGAGAAAAATAGCGGGCTCAGCCAGCTAGATAAGATGTTAACAATGTTAAGTTGCTCATTTGTGCCAGGTGCAAAATATTAAGCCACAAATCGTGCTAGCTTCCAAAAAAGATATTATTTCTGTGTTTTGTGCAACAAATCCTGCAAACGCTGGTATTATGTGCAATTTTCTCAGATTCTAGTTTGCAAGACATTTACCATGCTTATTGTTATCTTTATCTACCCATAGGAACTTAGATTTGTCTAGATCCACATGTATCTACATACAACAACATGTTTAGGTACATATAAATCTAGAGAAATCCGAGTCACTTATTTGCAAACGAAGGGAGTACATGATCAACACGACCTAATATCCACATACTCCACCTACATGTGAGCATGATCTCTAACTCTACCTACACCAGCATCCACAACATGGTTGCAAATTAATAACACACTAGGTGAACATACGCGCTTCGCCGCGTCGCCTACAGTCTATTTGTCAGAGCGTAGGTGTGTCGTATTCACTGTTGGTAACATATTTTATTTGTTTGTATTATTATAAATTAAATATATAAGCATGTGCAGGGTTGAGTGTTTCAATCGGTAGATAATTATGTCATTTACGTGTTAAACATGTCTAAAACTAAAAGTTTGACATTAGATACAAGAAGTGGGACCGTATTTCATATTGAAGCTCATAAACAATATAGGGGCACCGATGTTTTTTCAAGTAAACAAAAAGGTACATCAAGCAAACTTCAAACAAAAATACATTGAGCAATAGACCAAGTTCAGTACCATAAGAAATTGGCACGTTCCATGATCAAGGTAAAAAGCTAATGATGTCAAAACAAGCTAACATATGAAGATCACACGGTAACCTTGTTCGACTGCCTGAAAATCAATGCTTGCAATTATTTGGATTGCAGAGCTCCAAGTTAAGGCACAACTTTGTATTCAACACTTACAAGTGAATGTATTATTAAAATGATTAGTTTAGTCAATATAGACAACCATATTACATATATACTAATTCTATACAGGAGTTATACTTGATATATTCCAAATTATACACTGGTTCAATAAAATTTAAAAGAAAAGGTATGGCTAGAAGTTGCCACGAATCTTTACATAAATGCAAGATCTAATATGTAATCAAGTTTGATAATTTCTATACATCAAAATGGAAAATAGAAGTTATGATATTTCTTTTGTACTCACTTAATCGATGGAACCCACTTCTTTATTAATCCTAGAGCATGCTCCAAGTCGAGGGCACTGAAATTTTCCTTAACTCATGTAGAAATTGTAGAACAACGTAGAACATGTATTAATTTACACAAGCATCTCATGTATTCTCGAGATATGCTAATATATTCAAAAGCACATTCTATTATAGAGTCTAAGAGGGGTCAAAATCAGCTTGTTCTGCTTTATTTCAGAAATACATACATGTTAATTGCTGAAGTGACATGAAACACGACCATTTCTCGCCTGTTAGCACTCCACGCTTTCCGTTTAGCAATTTTTTCGTTCGGTTATCTTTAGATTCTAGTTTCTGGCCAATCGCTCTATGCCGCATCATCACATGCCTCGCGAGCCTCCCCCTTTTCAATTCTTTCTTCGGCCACCCGTCCCTGATTTTTCAGTCAAAGTGGTGAGGATGATGCGATATCTTCGCGTAGTCCCGCATAGGAGTGTATCTACCTGCACCACCCCCTCTCTCTCACCCCCACCGTCCCATTCACTCACCTTCTCATTATCTTCCTCACCACTGGCAAAGCGTGGCGACGGATGGGTACACAAGATCGGGGCCGATGTTAAATCGGTACTAGGCAGGTTCGAGGCGGGGAAGCAAAGGCGGATGACGCTGGATGCGGGAGCTGGACGGGAGGCGGTGGTATCGTGAGTGGAGGGGGCGGAGGAAGCGGAGGTAATATGGAGAACTTGGGAGCGGAGGGGCGACATAGGTTGCTGGGGAAGACAAGGGGGCTGGGATGTGCAGGAGATCTGGTAGTGGGGACGGGATCGATATGGGGTGGAGGTGGGGACGGGGACTGCAGGGACCACCTCGTAAGACTTAGGTCAACACCGGAAACGACACAGTTGAGATGACTCAAAGTGAAGATCAGACGGTCCGAAATGCACACGCAGGCAGATCGCCTTATATGGCTCGCTTTTGCTCAAGCTTAAGATATAGTATAATATGGAGAGCGAGCGAGAACATCGCATCGGTCCCTAATTTCTGGATGATGCGGTCAATGCCTCCTCCACCTCCGTGCGCACCTGCCGCCGCGACACCATTCATCAGCAGCCCGAGCTACTGACGCCACGGATATCCTCGTCTAAGGAGTCACCAGGGTGATGGTGCCAGGGGACACACCATTCGTCAACGAGCACCAATGGGCTCGATGTCCCCGAGCGCGCGAAGTGACCGCACGATGACAGACTGGACAACGGCAAACCAAAAGCCTGTGTTGAGCGCCTGGCGGCGAAGGTGGAGGTGTGGTAGGGGAGTCGAGTTGCATTGCCAGGCGTGAGGAGCCACGCCAGGAGGCTCTTGCTAGCGCCATCGTGGGGGCATGGAGAACCGCATCGGTCATCCTCCGTTGGGGTTGCCGCATGGATCAATATCATGCCGGGGAACGTGGACGTGGGCGCCATCACACGACAAGGATGTGAGCCTTGCGAAGCCGTCGTGTTGTGGGTGGCCGCGTCGAAGGTCATGGCTGTGGGCGCTGGCGGTCGCCTCCGCGGAGAGTAGAGGCATCAAACACGGAGGCAACGCGCTAGGTGCGAGCTACTGATGACCCACAAGTATAGGGGGTGTATCACAGTATTTTCGATAAGTAAGAGTGTCGAACGCAACAAGGAACAGAAGGTGCTGGCTAGTGGTATGGATCAGGAATTCTCTGCAAATACTTAGCAAACGGATTTTTAGGGTTTTTTGATAAAGCAAGCAAACAAAGTACGAGTAAACAAAAGATAGTAGGAATAAATGCAGCAAGTGGCCCAATCCTTTATGCAGCAAAGGATAAGCCGGTTGTATTACTTAAGATTACCAAACGTTCTCGAGGACACATGGGAAGACTGTCAAGTGCTTTCGCTTCATATAGTTGATTAATCTTCTTTAGCTTGCTAAGTGTTGTGTGGGTGAACCTGTGCTAATGTACCGCCCCATCCAAGGCTAATACATACTTGTGATTATACCCCTTGCAAACATCTGTAAGTACAAGAAAGTAATTAAGGTAGAAACCTAACCACAACTTTAAACTCTAAGACCCTTACGTCCCTTGTGCAATGGTTTCCTAACGGGGGTTCAGGTTTCTGTCACTCCGGAAACCCCTACGATTAGTAGCCAAATACACAATGCATTTCCCTAGGCCCATATAGGTGAAATGTCATGTAGTCGACGTTCACATGACACCACTAGAAGACGTACACCACAACTTAAATAACAATCTATTGAATCTTTTTCAACACAACTCCACTACTAACAACAAGACTTCTCCCATGTCCTCAAGAACAAAACGAACTACTCACAAGACATCATATGGATCATGATCAGAGATGGAATAATGGTGTATAACAATCTGAACATAAACAATAATTCAATGGTTTACTCAATAGCATCAACTACAAAGAGTAATCAACACCGGGAAAGTTTCCCCTATGAACTATGCAAGATTCAACGCAATTATTATAGCAATATGGAGATGGTGATGAGCGTGCTGATGGTGATAATGGTGGTGATGATGATGATGATCCCGATGAAGTCCAGCTTGATGGTGGTGTTGATGGCGACGATCTCCCCTCTCCGGGAAGGAATTCCCCCGGCAGAAATTTGTCTGCCGGAGAGATCTTTCTCTCTCAGTGTTTTCCGCCCCGTAGAGGCGGCGAAATCTTTCTGTGGTCGCTCCCCGAGTCTTAGGGTTTCGGGAGGATGATATACGCCAGAGGGGAGAGGCTGAAGTAGGCCAGGGCCGCCACACCACCTCCAGGCGCGACCTAGGGCTGCCCGCGCCATGGGGTGGTGTGGGCCCCCTGTGGCCCATCTCCACTCCATCTTCTAGCATCCTTAGTCTTCTGGAAAAATAGGATTTTCCGTATATTTTCCCGGATTTTCTGATCTTCGCGAATTTTGCCTCCAAACAGCACCTTTTCCATCAGAATCCTGACTGCAGCGGTCCATGCTCCAAAAGTCATCAACCATGCAAAAACAGATGAAATAACATAAGTATCACCTCTCAATACGAAATATATCAATGAATAATAGTGAATTAAGACATAGAATAGTGATGCAAAATGGACGTATCAACTCCCCCCAAGCTTAGACTTAGCTTGTCCTCGAGCGAAACTGAGCTCAATAAACATGGCCTCATGTTTATGGAGTGAAGAGTCAATAAAAGAATACGGACAAGAAGCATCACATTCTTCAAATACACAGATCATAATAGAAGACAACTCACTATTATATAACTCAACTTGTAATGAGTAAAGGAAACACAATAAAGATACATAAAGTGAATCATAATTGGTAATGGCAAACTTAGCTATTGGTTAAAGAATAGTTGATAATTTGCTGGAGTTCACAAATAGCTGGCTTTTCAATGATAGCTTTCAAAGTAGTAAACATCAAGATAAGAGCAATGTGCAAAACAAGGAACATAAGAAACATGATTGAATAAATCATCATATGAATGAATGAAACACAACAACTCAAAATACTTGCTGAGATAGAAGGGAATGGGTTTTAATGACTCAACTACAAAGTAAAAGAAAGGCCCTTCAAAGAGGGAAGCAGGGATTGCAAGTCTCATAAAGAGCTCCCAAAAATTATGATACTTACTAGCTTTCAGCTCTCATTGCCCCTATCATAGGCATCTTTAGGTGATTAAGGTTAAAGTGATCAAAAAATGAGGATATGCATTGACAAGTTGTAAGTTGAGAATCTCATGTCCCTTGAATACGAGGGCTGCTCCTCATGCTACTCAAGTTTAGTCACCGGTAAGTTCTTGTCATCGTAAGCATATGTGTATCATAGAGAACCGCCAACGGGGTACCCCTTGCCCGATGATATGGAAGAATCCCCATATCAAAATGACAAGGTAAGCAGGCAACAAGCATCTCAGCAATCTTCTTATTTAGCATGGGAATATGGTGCTTTTTTCTCTCATTCCTCTTTTCATAATATCTCTTTTTTCTTTTTCTCTTTTTTCTCAATATCGGACTCTTTTTTTATAAGAAGAATGCTTCATAGATACTCGTTATGGTTACGCTGCAGGTTTCCACCATGTCAGCATGGATTAGACCAGCGGTCCAGGCGTTTCTCTAACACACATGCATAAATCCATGGACTTACAAGCCCCCCTTTCATTTCACACCGACGACATCCATAGACAAAAGAACATGATATCAACTTGGTACAAAGTACCAGTGCAATGTTGAAAGCGTTCTCCATGACAGCATGGTTCTACTAATTCACAACTTACAAAGAGCAAGCATATACGCAACATAGGTGAGCACAATGGTTCAATTTTATTAAATGCAAGAAAGTAAAGTGTGCCATCAAGTTCGTGAGAGCTTTAATCACTAATTTTCACATAACAAGTTTAATTTGGGAGGTAGATAAAATAAGAATTTACTTGGAATAGCAATAATGCTACTAGGTAGGCATGGTGACACAAATGGGAAAGGTTTTGGTTTAAAGGAGGTGGATGCACGAGAATAATACTCTCTCAGTACAAGTTTTTGGCTAGCAAGGCTGGGTAGCAAGTATAAGAGTTGAAACTTTCTATCTTTAGCTTCTTCTTGTCTCTCAAGCAATCGAGAGTCCACAGTTTACTCGAGTCCTTCCGTCTAGGCCTTGGCGACACCGTGGGCCTGTACGTATTTAGACCGTATATACCAAGCTCGAGTACCTATAGGGTATACCCATGTCAGTAGCCCCCGAGTATCCAGTGGAATCGCAGATTCGACTAGGTACTTTTTGAATTTTTTGAGTGCCTGAATGAGTACATTTTTCGACTGCTTTCATTTATGTCACAGAGATTTGTTGATATACATGCCTGATGTAGCCGAAGTATCGGTATCAGTTAACCACCTTAGGGTGAAACAACGCAATCTACTCAAACTCAAGTCCCCGGACTCGAATCCGGAAAAGTGTTGGCGTAATTCGACTCAGGCCACGGAGGTCTTACAGGAGTCGAATTCCAGTTATATGGGTGTGAGCACTTGACGCATCCGTCAAGGCATATTCATCGTGCCTGTAGGCACGGATATGTTTCTGGTAGTGTGCAGTTAAATGCGTTGCCAGCCCTTTATTCAGGTCTTACCTTCACGCTGTAAGCGCGGCATCCGAATTTTATTATTGCGGAGATAATTTGGGCAACCCAGGAGACGTAATCTCTTTGTAGGGAAAATTATGAGGCGGTGTCGCCATGATCTGCGAGTGCTGATGTAATCAACGCACAGCTTTCGTGCAAATAATCATAGGGCGACCAATGCTCCCTATGGGAGTAGCCCCCGAGTGCCTGGTTGAGTCGAAGACTCAAGCAGGGACTAAAGAAATTTTGTGACTGCTGTAATTTTTGTTTGTTTGAGTCGAAAACTTGGGTTGCGACTGCTATCATCTTTTGCTTGCTTGTTTCAGTCGAAATTGTTTCCAGCGCTCCCTATGGGAGTTACCCACGTCCATAGTCGAATCGTTTTTCGAGTGGTTGGGTCTGATTGCGATTGCTTGTATCCCTGCAATAAGAAAGAAAAAAGCATAGGGTGCGCGGCCAGCACTCCCTATGGGAGTAGCCCCCGAGTGCTTGGTGGAGTCGAAAACTCCAGCAAGGACTAAAGTAGTCGAAGTTTTCCGCTAAGTAGCCGTTGATGACGTCAGTGCTGACGCTTGCATGACCTCAGTTGCCCGCATGAGCGGCTTTGACGGGACGTGACGAGCGGTGGGTCCCACTTTCTGACTTTGATTTGACTGGGCGTGCGTAATCTTATTATTAACTGTGCCTCCTCGATTTTCACGCAGTGGAGGGACAGTTCACGCTTCCTCTTCCCCACGTGTCAAGCGCGATATGTGCCACGCGTCCAATAGGGTTTTTGTGAGCCGTTGGATTGCATCTCTTAGGGGTTAAGTAGCGATGCTACGGCGGTAAATTTCCATCTACGCCCTTTTCTTCCTCGCTGCCATCGCCATTGCCGCTGCTCCTCTGCTTTTCTCCTGCGCTCATCTCCTCCTCAGCTCTGGACCATCTCCGCTCGTTTCCAAGTTATTTTTTGCGTTCTCATCGCTGTCGCGCAATGGGAAAGAAGAAAGGAGGCGCTGCCGCTGAATCCGCGGCCACCGTTGCCGCGACGAAGAAGAAGGGTGGCTCCGCTCCTGCGGGCACCAGTGCCACCGCCGGCGGGGAAAAGAAGGTCGCGGGCACCCGCGTGACCAATGGCGCTTGGCGCCCCTCAATCATCAAGGCGTCTGATCTCCGTCTTCTTCGCCAAGACGGAGTTATTTCCACAGCAGTCGCCGACGCGCGCGTCCCCAGCGGTGAGACCATTCATGTGCCTCCCGCTAGTTTTCGAGTGATGTTTCTTGCTTTCATCATTCGCGGCCTTTCTTTGCCTATCCACCCCTTTCTTAGGGGTCTCCTCTGTTTCTATGGGCTCCAGCTCCATCAGCTATCCCCAAACTTGATTCTTCACATCAAGCTCGCCAAGTCCGTCCAGGGATGGAGGGACAGATGGTTTTATGTTCGCGACCAAAAGGCCAAGGACGAGCATTTTGGACTCGCGCCTTTCGATCCCGCGACTCCCTGCAAGAAGATGCGTTCTTGGAAGAACGTGATCATGCCCTCCGAACTCGCGGAGACAGACGTGTTATATCAACGCGTCTGCGACCTCGAGAGTCGCATAGGTGCAGAGGAGGGAGGCTGCACCCTTGTCAGGACTTGGCTGCGTAGTCGTGTCCAGCCTCTCCAAGCTAGAGTCCATCCCATGTTTCAATGGGGTGGTGCTGATGATGCCACTCGCGTGTCTGCCGATGGCATGTCCGCGAGTGAGGTAGATAAGAGGGTGCGACTGGTTACGAAGTACACCTTCAAGGATGTACTTCCGAATGAGCCAGTCGTTCCTCCTTTTGATGCTTCGAATCCTCCTCCTCAGGTACAGTTGTGCTACGCAGTAGCTTATTTTCGTGATTGCTTTTTCTGTTGCTTACTCGCTCCTTTTGCTCATTTTTGTTGTTTGTATGCAGAATTGGTCGGTGTCGCCTTGCATGCCTCCTCTCCCTGAGGGTATTATTCCTCGCGAAGCTTTGGAAGAGGATGAGTCTGAGTCGACTGTCCCTTCTGATGTGGAAGAGGAAGCCCCCGAGTCCGAGAGCCCGGATACTCGCAAGCGTTCGCGTAGCGAGGACTCCGATGCGTCGACTCCTTCAACTCCTGAAGGCACAGTTGCTGGCGCGGAGTCACCAATTCTCGCTGTTCCTGTGAGGGCTGTAGCACCGTCTTCTTGCAAGAAGGTGCGATTGCCCAAGGAGGATTCGTCGGAGTCGGCGGAGGCCACGTTTGATCTTGATAAGTTTGACTGGTAAGTTTATGAGGTCATTCATTCTTTTCTGTTTTCTATTTGTTGGCTTTGCCCTGGAGTTTTGCCTTTTCTTAATGCGAATTTGGTCTTGCAGTCAAGAGGCGTCGTCATCTTCTGGCGACGTTGAGTTTTTGAAGGAATCAGGAGTTGTGACCTCAAGGGCCAAGGTAGAGGTCGAGCACGCTCCTTCTCCTCCGGCAACGGCCCACTCCGGGCACAATTCTTCGAGCTCTCCTCACGAAGGGGAGCATCGAATAGTTGCTCGGATGACGGCTCAACAGACTTCTTCGGAGTCGCTAGAGGACCATGTGAGTATATCTTTTCTTCTTTTGTATTTTGGCAGTCAACGCCTTCTGTTGCCCTTTCTGATTCCTTGCTTGGTGCAACAGCTCCTTGTAAAGGAGGCCGCGCGAGTGGCGGAGCAGGTGATGGCGATGGGTCGTCAGCATGCGATGCTGGAGACGCGTCACCGCGTGGTCGAAAGTGAGTGCTTCCACGCTTGTTCCTTTCATCTTCTCTCTGTTTTGGTATGTTCGACTGATAGCCAATTATTTGACTGCCATGTAGCTGAGCATAACGCCCTACTGCGCAATGTCACATCATTGGAGAAGACATTGGCCGCAGCTGTGAAGGGGCGTGATGAGGCAATCGCGGCTCGTAATGATGCGCGGAAGCGCGAAGAGGATCTGTGCGCCTCTTTTGCGGCCAGGGAGAAGTTGTTCGAGGAGCAACTATTCTCAGTCGCCAAGGCCCTCTCAGGTACCTTTACTGGTGGATTTTTTATTGATGCTTTTCTCTGCTTCTAGAGTTTTGCCGGTGGCACTAGAAATTTGATCCATGTATTTCGGTGTAGATGCTGGCGACTTGAATTTTGACCCGCAGGCCCTTCGTCGTGATGACGCTCTGGCCGGCGCGGTATCCGCGGTCGAGGACCGAAGCGCCATCGTCCAGAATACATTGTCCAAGGCCAAGGTCGCCCTTAGTCGCCTCCGGGAGGAGTTGATGCCAAAGGCGGAGCAGGTCGATAAAATGGACGAGAGTCACTCGCCGGGGGTGTGCCTTCTACCTACAAGAACTCCCTCCGGGCGGCTGGTGCAACGATGTCACTCGCCATGGTGCAGGCCCACGGAGTCGAGATGGATCCCTCTGCGGTGTCAAAGACAATGCCTGTTGGCACGGATGGTCAGCAGGTAGTTTTCGCTCCCTTTGCGACTGCCTGTGCCAAACACGGCCATTCTTTGATTAATACCGTTGCCAAGTATTCGGAGGAGCTCCAGCGCGCTAAGAAGGCGGCGAAAGCTTTGGCTTCAGGGGCAGGCGGAAAGTATTCTGATACTGCCACGGACTTGATGAAGCCTCCGAAGGCGTCGAAGTCGAAGAAGCCAGCTGCTCCGTAGTTAACTTGTGTAATAGATGATGAATTGTCCTTTTGCTCTAAGAACATGCCTGCTGGCGAGTGTGCTTGTGAATATTTTTATGCTTATCCTGAATGCATCTGCTCTCCCTGCCTTTGTGTTAGTTTGGTCGCCTTATTTGCTTCTGTCTTGATCTGTGGTAGGGCACATCGAGTGGTCCCGTAGGAGGAAACCAGGATTCATCATCTCTTGATGAGACAGTGGCACCGCCGCGCTCCAGGGTAGAGGAGCTGTCTTTGCTGTCGCGACTTCGTGACCGCGTGAAGCAGCTGGAGCGTGAGTTGCCCCTGATCCGCGATAACGCAGATGTGTGGAAGTCAAAGGCGGAAAAAGCCGCCGCCCGCGAGCAGTATCTGCTTGGCGAGGTGACGCATCTGGGCGACAAGTTTAAGTGTTAGTTTGCTCGTCCTCATCTTTTCCTTTGTAGTTAGTCGCAGTGGTACGTTGTACTCATGCTGTTGGTGCCGCTTCGTGTAGTTGTTAGCGCACGCCATCCGCAGGAGGAGAGGGATAGGATTGCCATCCGCCTTCATGGTCTCACCCAGGAGCAACTCCAAGAGAGTGGATACTTCTGGGTGGATCATGATCGTGCGACTGCATTGGCAACCCTGCAGGATCGCGCTTCGCGAGTGCTGCTCTTCCTGAAGAAGTCACAGTCATGTTTGAAGAATATCTATCGGGCGATGTTCCCGTTGGATGACACACCGTCAAGCATGTTGGCTCTCCTGGCCAAATTTCAAGATATGTCCGCGGTTCGCGAGTGCGTGAGGCAGCAGTTGGTGGCTGGTGCCAAGGCTGCCCTCTCGATGGTGCGATTGCATAGGCCTGACGTGGATGTCACCGTCGTAGCTTCCGGTCTGCCAGCGCCGCTACCGGATCTTCTTGGAATATGGTGCCGCACTATCAAGCGGTGGACCGTCCAGTAGAGGAGATTGTCGACTTCTTCGAGGAGCAAACCAATGTTCTTCTGTTGCAGCAGTAACCAGATTTGTATCCTACACATAAGTGTATTTGTGTTGTAAAGTTCATATATATATATATATATTTGTATGTAATTTATTGTTGAACGTGTACAAATAACTTTTGTAAGCATAAGGTGTGTTGCACTATGCGAGTCCTTTTCGTTAGCCTGGCCATCCCTTTTATCAACCTGCCAGGTGCGTTGCAGCTGGGTTGAGTTTGCATTAAGGGGTTCAATTGATGTGCCAGCTACTCAGGATGTCGCGTTTATTAGTTCGAGGAACAAATGTGTGTAGGGTGGCGTAGCCCCCGAGTATAATAGTAACAGAAGTGAAAAGAAAAAACACAGAGTTTTGGGGCACTTAGCTTTTATTTATTTGGAGAACAGTACGAGGTACAATGTGTGGCTAAGTAGCCTTGGCTGGGTAGCCTTATTTGTGATGTAAAAGTAAAAACAGCTAGGGGTAGAAGCGTCGCAATTGTGCGACGTTCCAAGGGTTGGAGTATGCGACTCCTGTTTCTAGGTCTTGAAGGCGATAGGCGCCACCTGGGATTACTTCTGTAACCAAGTATGGTCCTTCCCAGGGGGACTTGAGCTTGAGATGCCCCTGCTGCTTCAGTCGCAGGACTAGGTCACCTTCGACGAAGGATCTGGGGCGAAGCCTTCTACTGTGGTAGTTGCGCAGGTTCTGCTGGTAGATCGTGGATCTTTCTGCGGCGATTTCTCTTGCCTCGTCGAGGAGGTCGACGGAGTCTTCGAGTGCAAGAGATGACTCTTGTTTGCTGTTAGCGACTATGCGCGGCGCCTTATACCTTACTTCGGCGGGTAGTACCGCTTCTGCCCCGTGCACCATAAAGAATGGCGTGTAGCCTGTGGCGCTGTTTGGAGTTGTACGTAGGCTCCAGAGTACGGATTGGAGCTCATCTGGCCAGCAACCCGCGGCTTGTTCGAGTGGTCGAAGGAGTCGCTTCTTGATGCCGCTGCAGACGAGCCCGTTTGCTTTTTCCACCTAACCGTTGGTCTGTGGATGCGCGACTGAGGCATAACTGATGTTGATCCCTAGGTTTTCGCAGAATTCTTGGAACTCCTTGGATGTGAAGTTTGTCCCGTTGTCAGTGATGATGCTGTGCAGCACGCCGAAGCGGTAGATGATGGACTCGAAGAACTTGACTGCGATGTGCCCTGATTGCTTGGTTACTGGCATGGCCTCGATCCACTTGGTGAATTTGTCGACTGCGACCAAGAGGTAGACGTATCCTCCTTGCGAGGACCTTGGGAGTTTGCCAACCATGTCGAGACCCCACTGGGCGAAGGGCCAGGCTAATGGAATAGGCTGTAGTTCTGCGCCTGGTGCGTGTGGCTTGTCGGCGAATCGTTGGCAAGCATTGCATTTTTGGACTATGTCCTTGGCATCGCGCATGGCCGTGGGCCAGTAAAATCCAGCTCGTAGAGCTTTGGCAACGAGGGCGCGATTGCCGGCGTGGTGTCCGCAAGTCCCCTCATGTATGTCGAGGAGGACTGCCCTTCCATCGGCCAGGGAGACGCATCGTTGTAACACGCCTGTGATGCTGCGTTTATACAGTTCGCCGTTGATAACGCCGAATGCCTTGGAGCGTCGTGCGATGTGCCGTGCGTCCGTCCGGTCGTCCGGTAGGCGCTTGCTGAGGAGATATGTAATGTACGGTTGTGTCCAAGATTGTTCTATCATCATGACGCTCATTGGCCCTTCGAGTCCTGTGTCTAGCTCCAGGTTTTCGAGTGCCATCGGCTCATTGGGTGGCGTAGCCCCCGAGTCTGTTGCTGCGCTTGTTTTCTTCTCTGCGGCCTTTGGCTTGATGGAGCGTTCGCAGATGCGCTCGAGAAATACCCCAGGTGGTATTGGGGCGCAGGTAGAGCCTATGTTGGTGAGTGCATCCGCCTCCTCGTTGCTTTCGCGACCTACATGTCGTAACTCGCAACCATCGAAGTCTCCCTCGAGTGTATCGTAGAGGTTGCGGTATGCGATCATGTTGTCATTGAGTGCGTCGCACTCGTGCATTGTTTGGTTGACGACCAGCTTGGAGTCGCCATATATGATGAGCCTCTTTGTGCCGCAGGCTTTTGCCATCCTCATCCTGTGCAACAGGGCCTCGTATTCAGCCTCGTTGTTTGAGGCTGTGAACTGCATTCGCAGGATGTATTTCAGCTTGTCTCCTTGAGGTGACGTCAATATGACACCTGCTCCTGCTCCGTCTTTCCGCTTGGATCCATCGAAGTGCATTGTCCAGAGGTAGGACATATCTGGCTTGTCCAGGAGTTGGTTTTCCATCCAATGCACGAGAAAGTCAGGGAGAACCTGCGACTTGATTGCGTCGCGCTTTTTGTATGTGATGTCTCGTGGAGACAGTTCGATTCCCCAAAGCGCGACTCGTCCCGTGGCGTCGGGGTTATTGAGGATATGTCCCAATGGGGCGTCGCTGACTACCACGATGGGGTGTTCCTGGAAGAAATGGCGCAGTCGTCGGGCGGTCATGAAGACACCGTACGCCAGCTTCTGGTAGTGCGGGTACCGCTGTTTTGTTGGCGTGAGGACCTCGCTGAGGTAGTATACCGGGCGTTGTACGCCGTGGACCTTGTTTTCCTCGGCCCGCTCGACGACGAGCACTGTACTAACCACTTGGTTGGTAGCGGAGATGTATAGCAGTAGTGGCTCCCTTTCTCGTGGAGTCACCAGTACTGGCGAGGTGGATAACAGGCGCTTGAGATCTTCGAATGCTTCTTGCGCTTCCTTGGTCCACTCGAATCTGTCAGCTTTGCGGAGGAGCTGATAGAAGGGCAGTGCCTTTTCTCCCATTCGACTGATAAATCGACTGAGGGCCGCGATTCGTCCGGCTAGTTGTTGGACGCCTCTTATGTTCTTTGGCTTCTCCATGGCCAGTATGGCCTTTATCTTTTTCGGGTTTGCCTCAATCCCTCTCGTGGAGATGAGATACCCGAGCAGCTGCCCAGATGGTACGCCAAAGGCGCATTTGTCCGGATTGAGCTTAATCCGGTAACGATCGAGGTTGGCGAATGTTTCGCGCAAGTCGTCGATTAGAGAGGCTTCCTCCTTGGTTTTGATTACTAGTCGACATAGACTTGGATGTTGTGACCCAATTGCTCCTTGAGGCAAGCCTGCATGCACCGCTGGTAGGTGGCTCCCACGTTTTTTAGCCCGAAGGGCATTGTGTTGTAGCAGAACACACCGAAGGGCGTTGTAAACGCGGTCTTCTCCTGGTCTTCCTCCTTCATTCGAATTTGGTTATAGCCTGAGTAGGCATCGAGGAAGTAGAGGCACTCGCATCCAGCGGTGGAGTCGATGATTTGATCGATCCGTGGTAGCGGGAAGTGATCTTTTGGGCAGTGCTTGTTTAAAGAAGTGAAGTCCACCCACATCCGTAGGATATCCGTGTCCTTTTTTGGCACCAGCACCGTATTGGCGAGCCAAGTGCTTTCCTTGATCTCGCGTATGAATTTGGCCTCGAGGAGTCTGTTGATCTCCATGCCAACTGCCTGCGCTCGTGGCTCAGACAGTCGCCTGATTGTTTCCTTGACTGGCCTTGCGTCGGGGTTGACGTTGAGTGCGTGCTCGGCGAATTCCCTGGGAACTCCTGCATGTCCGCAGGACACCAGGCAAAAATTTCCCAGTGCTCACGGAGGAATTCGACGAGCGCGAGTTCCTATGCGGGACTCAAGTTGTTGGCGATGAGGGCCGTTTTGGCGGGATCTGTCGGATGGACCTCCACCTTCTTTGTGTGCACAGATGAGTCAAAGGAGAGATCAGGTGAGCTTGGCCTGCTCGGGGGAGGCAGGCTGTTGTCTGTCGATTCCTTCAATCGCGCGAGCTCCTCCTGCATGCCGAAGGACTGGGAGATTCTGTTGAATTCCCTGTCGCAACTGTCAGATCGCTCAAAGCTTCCGTTGATCGTGATGACGCCGTTGGGACCTGGCATTTTCATCTGCAAGTAGGCGTAGTGGGGTACCGCCATGAACCTGGCGAACGCGACGCGTCCGAGGATGCAGTGGTATTGTGAGGGCCAGTCGACGACCTCAAAATCGATGCGCTCGCGCCGGAAGTTCCTTGGCGTGCCGGATATGACGTCGAGGTGTTGGAGATATGCCCAAGAGGCAATAATAAAGTGGTTATTATTATATCTTTATGTTTATGATAAATGTTTACATCCCATGCTATAATTGTATTAACCGGAAACATTAATACTTGTGTGTTTTGTAAACATAAAAGAGTCCCTAGTAAGCCTCTTGTTAAACTAGCTTGTTGATTAATGGATGATCATGGTTTCCTGATCATGGACATTGGATGCCGTTAATAACAAGATCATATCATTAGGAGAATGATGTGATGGACACACACCCGTAGTAAGCATAGCATAAGATCAAGTCATTAAGTTCGTTTGCTATAAGCTTTAAAATACATAGTAACCTAATCCTTCGACCATGAGGTTATGTTAATCACCATCACCAGATGGGTACTTTGATGACATCAAACACCGCTTCGTAACTAGGTGGTCATAAAGGTGTCATTGGGTATTCTGAAAGTATGTGTTGAAGCGCATGGACCAAGATTGGGATTTGTCCATCCATATGACGGATAGATATGCTCTGGGCCCTCTCGGTGGAATGTCATCTAATTAGCTTGCAAGCATGTGACTGGGTCACAAGGGATGACATAACATGGAACGAGTAAAGAGTACTTATCAGTAACGAGGTAGAACTAGGTATGGAGATACCGACGATCAAACCTCGGATAAGTAGAGTATCGCGTGACAAAGGGAATTGGTTTCGTATGTAAATGGTTCTATCGATCACAAAGTCATCGTTGAGTATGTGGGAGCCATTATGGATCTCCAGATCCCGCTGATGGTTATTGATCGGAGAGGTGTCTCCATCATGTCTGCATATTCACGAACCGTAGGGTGACACACTTAAGGTTCGAAGTTGTTTTAAGTAGATATGGAATGTGCGTTGGAGACCGAATGTTGTTCGGAGTCTCGGATTGGATCCGGGACATCACGAGGAGCTCCGGAATTGTTCGGGGAGTAAGATTCATATAATGGGGATCATTTTCTAAGGTGGGAAATGTTCCGGAGTATTTGTATGGGGATTCTAGAAGGTTTCGGAATGTTCCGGAAGGTTCTAGAAGATTTCTTGGAGTTTGCTTGAAAACCAAGAAAGGATCAAGGAATCCTTGTGGGGCAAGACAAGGAGTAGTAGGGGAGGAGGACTCCTCCCCCCTTCCCAATCTGCCGGCTAAGGAGGGAGGGGAGTCCTACTAGGACTCCCCCTCCCATGGCGCCTCCCTCCTTTAAATAGAGGGGTGGAGGCGCCACCCCCCTTGCCCCTCCACTCCAAGCCCTAGCCGCCTCTCTCCTCCTCCTTCCCTCTGCTCTGGCTTAGGCGAAGCCCTGCAGAATTCTCTACTCCACCACCACCACCACGCCGTCATGCTGCTGGGATTCCATGGAGAAGATCTACTACCTCCGCTGCTCGCTGGAACGAGGAGAGGAAGGTCTGCTTCGACTCCGCACGTGTGACCGACTGCGGAAGCGCTGCCGGAACACGGCGCCGGAAGGATCGTCCACTCGATCTTGAGATCGGCAAGTGATCGACTACATCAACCACGAGACCTAATCTCGTAACGCTTTCGGGTCTACAAGGGTTAGTACAGATCTATCTCGTTGCACATGTCTAATAGATTAGATCTTGGCTTTTATCTAGATTAGATCTGGGTTTTGTTCGTTCTTGCGGTAGAAATTTTTTGTTTTCCATGCTACGAACCCATCACGAGGTTGATTTTGCCCAGGGGGTATACGCCTTTCCCTGGGACGATGCCGTGGAACGTTGTGTCTGATGCCTCCAAGCAAGTTAGAGGGATCCTCATTGCTCGCAAGGTACTCGCGAATATGAGGTTGATGTCGCTTCCGCCATCCATGAAGACGCGACTCATGTCGAAGCCTCCAATTTGCGCCTCGAGTACGAGGGGGCAATGGCCTGGGCGAGGTACTTGAGGCGGGTGGTCTCGTTTATCGAAGGTGATGCACGACTCACTGCCACTGAGGTACTCAGTGGTGGATGGTGGTGAGTGCGTGGCCAAGTTGACTTGGCGAGTGATGGCTTTCTGCACCCTGTTGGAGGGGCGCCCCTTTTGGATCATCATGGTACCCATGGCCCGTGGGTATGGTTCTCCTCGGTGGTGTTGGTCCGGTGCGGCTCCGTTCGGTGGTGGCCCCGGTGGAGGTGGTGGTGTGCCATGTGCCACGGCGCCTGGAGCGGCCCCGTAGCCTCTTTCGACTGCGTTGCGGTTCATCCGAACCAATCCCTCGTGTAGTTTGAGGAACTCGCGGCAGTCCTTGAGGAGGTGGCTGGACTTTCTCTTGCCGTCATGCTTGTCGATGTAGAAGTGTACCATGCATGGTCCGGACAGTTTTTCCTCGATGGAGGTCGCGGGTGCTTCGTCGCGAGTGCGGCGTTGCCATACTTGCATGGTTTTCCTAGAGTCGCGGTATCCACTACTGCGGTATCCGCTGTTGCGGTTGTCGTCATGTCTATCGGCGTAGCCGGCTGCGACCATGTTGACGTCGTCACGGTCGTCGTAGATGTGCATGCGGCATTTGCCTCGGCGGTCGCCTCTGCGTTCCAGTTCTGCCTCCTCGTCGGAGTGAGCGCGGTTTTTCACCGAATCTTCTCCATCAGCCCACCGATTCGCGATCTCCATCAGGTGGTTGATGGTCTGGGGCTTCGAGCGGCCCAGCTCCTGTTGGAGATATGCCCAAGAGGCAATAATAAAAGTGGTTATTATTATATCTTTGTGTTTATGATGAATGTTTACATCCCATGCTATAATTGTATTATTAGGAAACACTAATACTTGCGTGTTTTGTAAACATATAAGAGTCCCTAGTAAGCCTCTTGTTGAACTAGCTTGTTGATTAATTGATGATCATGGTTTCCTGATCATGGACATTAGGATGTGATTAATAACAAGGTTATATCATTAGGAGAATGATGTGATGGACATACACCCATAGTAAGCGTAGCATAAGATCAAGTCATTAAGTTCGTATTGCTATAAGCTTTTAAATGCATAGTAACCTAATCCTTCGACCATGAGGTTGTGTTAATCACCATCACCAGATGGGTACTTTGATGACATCAAACGCTGCTTCGTAACTGGGTGGTTATAAAGGTGTCATTGGGTATTCTGAAAGTATGTGTTGAAGCGCATGGACCAAGACTGGGATTTGTCCATCCATATGACGGATAGATATGCTCTGGGCCCTCTTGGTGGAATGTCATCTAGTTAGCTTGCAAGCATGTGACTGGGTCACAAGGGATGACATATCACGGAACAAGTAAAGAGTACTTATCAGTAACGAGGTAGAACTAGGTATGGAGATGCCGACGATCAAACCTCGGATAAGTATAGTATCGTGTGACAAAGGGAATTAGTTTCGTATGTAAATGGTTCAATCGATCACGAAGTCATCGTTGAGTATGTGGGAGCCATTATGGATCTCCAGGTCCCGCTAATGGTTATTGATAGGAGATGTGTCTCTGTCATGTCTACATATTCACGAACCGTAGGGTGACACACTTAAGGTTCGAAGTTGTTTTAAGTAGATATGGAATGTGCGTTGGAGACCGAATGTTGTTCGGAGTCTCAGATTGGATCCGAGACATCACGAGGAGATCCGGAATTGTCCGGAGAATAAGATTCATATATTGGGGATCACTTTCTAAGTTAGGAAATGTTCCGGAGTATTTGTATGAGGATTCTAGAAGGTTTCGGAATGTTCCGGAAGGTTCTGGAAGATTTCTTGGAGTTTGCTTGAAAACCAAGAAAGGGATCAAGGAGTCCTTGTGGGGCAAGACAAGGAGTCGTGGGGGAGGAGGACTCCTCCCCCCCTCCCCAATCCGCCGGCCATAGGAGGGAGGGGAGTCCTACTAGGACTCCCCCTCCCATGGCGCCTCCCTCCTTTAAATAGAGGGGTGGGGGCGCCACCTCCAAGCCCTCCTCCACAACTCCAAATCTCCGCCGCCTCTCTCCTCCTCCTTTCTTCTGCACAGGCATAGGCGAAGCCCTGCAGAATTCTCTACTCCACCACCACCACCACCACGCCGTCGTGCTGCTGGGATTCCGTGGAGAAGATCTACTACCTCCGCTGCTCGCTGGAACGAGGAGAGGAAGGTCTGCTTCGACTCCGCACGTGTGGCCGACTGCGGAAGCGCTGCCGGAACGCGGCGCCGGAAGGATCGTCCACACGATCTTGAGATCGGCAAGTGATCGACTACATCAACCACGAGATCCAATCTCGTAACGCTTTCGGATCTACAAGGGTTAGTACCGATCTATCTCGTTGCACATGTCTAATAGATTAGATCTTGGCTTTTATCTAGATTAGATCTGGGTTTTGTTCGTTCTTGCGGTAGAAATTTTTTGTTTTCCATGCTACGAACCCATCAGCTCCTCCCTGAGCTCTAGACGACGGACGCCACCGTTGAATGCGTCAATCGCGTGGTCTTCCGAGATGTTTTCCGCGGAGTTCTTGATGATGGACCACCTTCGTATGTATGAGCGCAGCGATTCGCTAGATCTTTGCTGGCAACATCTCAGTTCTTCGATTGATGCGGGCCGTTTGTACGTGCCTTTAAAGTTGAGCACGAAGCTGTAGACCAGCTCATCCCAACTGCGAATGGATCCGCGTGGGAGGCTATTGAGCCATGCTCGGGTGGCGCCCTGCAGCTGTAGCTGCAAGCATTGCATGGAAGTACTTCGACTGCCTCCGTGGAGCCTGACGGAGGAGATGTGATCCTCTAACCAGATTTTAGGGTCCTGTAGACCGTCGAACTTCGGATTTTCTGACGGAAGTTTAAACCCCTTAGGCATTCGCTTCTGCCTAATGGATCTGCTGAAGCATCTGGCGCCGCAGAGTTCCCCGTCTTCCTCTTCTGAGTCAGTCGACCGAGCACGTCGTGCTCTTGACTTGTCGATCTTGCGTTGTGTGAGGTCGTTGTGCGCATCGTAGTCGCGATCGTGTCGCCGTGAACGACGGCGTCGAGACAGGTCGTGACTGTCATCGCTGGATGAGGGTGAGGAGTAGCGTTTTGCTAGCGCTTTGCCCTTTTTTGGGTCTGGTACCGGTTCCTTGTCGAGGGCGGCCTCGATTAGCTCCAAACCTACGATCGTAGATCGGTGCATGGCGGTTCGGGGATCTCCAGCCGGTGGCTGGTTGTTGAGGAGGTACATGGTGGCTACCGTCACCGTGGCCTGCGGCGTCTTGGGGACCACGTTGCCTCTCGTGTCGACTGTCATAGAGCCGAAGTCGAGGACTTTCGCGGCGTCTATGCGCTCTTGTTCGGTGAGGTGAGCCATTCGCGACTGCCTCTTCTTGGCGATGTACTTGTTGCCTCGTGAGGAGGATCCTCCGTAGGAGGAGAGCCCAGCGCGACGAAGGCTCGACTCGTCCGCCGCCTTTTTACGCGCCTCAAGTTGCGCGATTGCTTGTTTTTGGCGCGTGAACTCCTCTTTTAGGAGCCAGTGGTAGCCCATCAGTAGTTCCTGCGGGGATCCGAGGGGTAGCGGTGTACCTTGTAGGGCCTCGCGGCAGCGCTCCCACTCTTGCTCGTTGAGCTTGATTACGACGCGTTCGCCGGTTTGCTCATTGATTATACTGGGAGGTTCGACTGCTCCCCCGTTGGCGCCGTTACCGCCGTTGCCGCCGTTGCCGCGATTGGTGGAGGTGTCGCTGCGTTAATGACGGCGCACATGAAGTGATTGGGGAAGCTGCTGCTTCCACAACTTTCAGATTCAGAACCATAGGTTCCATCTTCTGTGGCCAGATCGCTCAGATCGGAGTCGTGACTGCTGTTGCTGATCGTGTTCCCGACTGCCACCGGAGCATTGAGCTCACTGAGGGTGCCGATTGATGGAGGGAACCATGATGCCGGGGCAATCGCTGATGTCGTCGGTTGATCAAGCATGCAAAGCGTGCCCATCTGACCAACTTGGAAGCGGAAGTTCCCAATCGCCAGGCTGATTCCGTCGCCCACGGATTCGAAGGCCGGGCGGGTGGCCGGCGTGTGGACGGTGAAGTCGAAGGCGCCAAAGAGCTGGCGAATCTCCGCTGTTGCGGAGTTGTAGATCGCAGTTGATGGGGCCGAAGAAGCCGCAACATCAGCACTCCCAGTTCCCATAGACGGCGCCAATTGATGAGGGTTTAACTCATCAATGCCCATTGTTATGGACTTGGGTTTTGGAGAAGGAGGGAGTGCTGGAGACATCTATCGGCTAGCAAACAAGCACACAGGGGACAAAGGATTTACCCAGGTTCAAGCCTCGTAGAGGTCCCTACTCCTGCTTGTCTGCTCGTGGAATTATCAAAGGAGTCGAAAGTTACAATGGTGCGCAGATGCAATCTGGCGAGAGTTGTGGAAACTACGGTTGCGTGTGTCCTCTTCGCCGCCCCCTCCTAGCCTTTATATAGATAGGCTAGGTCTCGGGTAGCAGGTCGAGTCGGTTACAAGTTAGGGTTTTTCCCTTCAAACTTTCTATCTTTAGCTTCTTCTTGTCTCTCAAGCAATCGAGAGTCCGCAGTTTACTCGAGTCCTTCCGTCTGGGCCTTGGTGACACCGTGGGCCTGTACGTATTTAGACCGTATATACCAAGCTCGAGTACCTGTAGGGTATACCCATGTTAGGCGGAGTCCTGGGTGGCCTCACCACCTGGTGGCGCGGCCAGGGGTGGGCCCGCGCCATGGGGTGGTGTGGGCCACCCGGCTCTGGTTCCGTCCCCTTTTTGCTTCGAAACTTTCCTTATCGACTGAAAACTGCAAAAATATACTTATATTGTATTTTCGCAGAACTTTTCTTACCAGAACTGTTACCTAGTTGGGAACGGACCCTGTAGGTCTCTGAATTTGGTATTTTGTGGGTCCTTCCGGAGTCACCACTTGAATCATCAATATCTTCATCTTCATACATTTATTACTTGAGTCATAAAATCCTTCTTTTCCTTATTACACTATTATCTCCACTTACTGGAAATTTCTTTCACACAAAACTTCACACAGTTCTCATTAGCAACATTAGTATAAGTGAAGTGATAAAACCTTTTGAGTCCAACTTCCACTAAAAACCATCAAAACATAAGCTACTGTAGCAATTCCTTCCGAAAACCCAAAAAGAATTCAAGAAGGAAATCGAATAAAGAAGCAAATGCAAGATTGGCAAAATCTGTCAAAACAGACCAGCAGGTAAAGATCAATTTTTCGAAAATCTTCTGTTGCTCAAATAAAAAAGTGCAAAACTAACGAAAGTTAAATAACCACCTGGGGCAGAAGCAGAAAAAATTACAGCTCAATCCGACATACAGAGATCTCTCACGAATTTTTACGGTGAAGCACAAAAATCTGTTTCGGGACAGCAACTTCCCCAAATCTTACTTCTCTCTCATTAGAGGTTGATCTTGACACAAAAACCAAACAAAACGGATAAGGAGCGGTTGTTACCGAAGTAATAACTTCCAAGACTCGAAGAAACAAAAACAAACTAAAATCAAAAACAAATTGGGTTGTCTCCCATAAAGCTCTTTCTTTATAGCCATTAAGATGGGCATGATAATTTTGAAGAAGCTCTCATAGGGATATGAATTGAAGTGAAAGAGAGCATTAAGAAGCAAAAACACACACACTTAAGTCTAACCCACTTCCTATGCAAGGGAATTTTGTAAACAAACAAGTTATTGAAACCAGAGGCAACTTGCATAAGAAGGCAAAAGAAGCGCAGTATAAAAACTTTCAGCATAAAACGGGGAAACTTGATATTGTTGAGATGCATAAGAACACTTTTCCCTCTCTCATAATAACTTTCAGTATCATGCATAAACTTAACAATATAACTATCACAAGAACCATCATAGCAATGATCACTTACTCTAACAGAAAACACAGGAATACTAGCTCTCATAACACTACTTTGTGAAACAATATTAGAGGTATCCTTACAAAGGATAGTGTGTCCCTCTTCTTCATATTTAGTAACAAAGTCTTTCACATTTGCTATTATAGGTTCATCAACCATTTGTTTATCAGGTTCAACAGCTTTATTCATACTTTCATCTACCATACTAGCCATCATAAAATGTTCCTTTACCTTAACTGGGAAAGGCATTTTCTCAATATAAGGTTTAGGTAAAACATGATTAGCAGTATAAACTTCAGTATTTCTTGCAGAAACACTCTTAGCAATATCTTTATAAGGTTCATGATACTTATTCCACTTCTTTTTAGGCACTTCAATGTAGGAAGCAAAAGCCTTAAAATAAGAAGCAATAGCTTGAGAATCTAGACCATAAATTTTTTTAATATTTTGAAAGTCATCAGTTCCCATAAAAGATTCAATGCATTCATAATCATAATTTATACCTGACTTTCTACCTTTGTCATTCTCCCAAACTTCAGCATTGTCTTGAATACGGTCCAGAAGATCCCATTTAGCTTCTTTTTCCATACGAGTGAATGATCTAGCACAATAAGCGTCCAATAAATCTTTATCATGTAGAGGGAGCCTTGCATAAAAGTTATTGATAATAATATTGTTGGGGAGCTCATGAATGGGACATTTGAGCATTAGTAACTTCAATCTCCCCCAAGCTTGAGCTGTACTCTCTCCATCAAGAGGCCAAAAGTTGTATATTTGATTCCGATATTTATGAATCTCACTAGGAGGATAAAACTTTGAATAAAAGAGAGGTACCATTTCCTCCCATTCTAGAGCTTGACCATTCTTCAGCAGCTTATACCATTCCTCAGCTCTTCCTTTCAGTGATAATGAGAATAACTTCTTCTTAACTTGATCTGTAGTAATACCTGCACACTTGAACAGCCCGCATAATTCGTGTATAAAGAGTAAATGATCACCGGGATGGACAGTTCCATCCCCAACATAGTAGTTATCCATAACACGATCAATAATTCTTGTAGGTATTTTGAAAACATCATTCTCAGCAGGTGGTGGCTTATCTACTACCTTAGCAGTGGTAGTAGCATTACCAAATAAGAAACTCAACGAATTATCCATAACGAAAAAAAGCAACTAGCAGAAGTAAACAATACTCACAGTAGAAGTTTCCTTTACCAGTTCCACTCTCTAATAGCGCTTCACTCCCCGGCAACGGCGCCAGAAAATAGTCTTGATGACCCACAAGTATAGGGGGTGTATCGCAGTATTTTCGATAAGTAAGAGTGTCGAACCCAACGAGGAGCAGAAGATGCTGGCTAGTGGTATGGGTCAGGAATTCTCTGCAAATACTTAGCAAACGGATTTTTAGGGGTTTTTGATACAACAAGCAAACAAAGTACGAGTAAATAAAAGACAGTAGGAATAAATGCAGCAAGTGGCCCAATCCTTTATGCAGCAAAGGACAAGGCGGTTGTATTACTTAAGATGACCAAACGTTCTCGAGGACACATGGGAAGACTGTCAAGTGCTTTCGCTTCATATAGTTGATTAATCTTCTTTAGCTTGCTAAGTGTTGTGTGGGTGAACCTGTGCTAATGTACCGCCCCATCCAAGACTAATACATACTTGTGATTATACCCCTTGCAAACATCCGTAAGTACAAGAAAGTAATTAAGGTAGAAACCTAACCACAACTTTAAACTCTAAGACCCTTACGTCCCTTGTGCAATGGTTTCCTAACGGGGGTTCAAGTTTCTGTCACTCCGGCAACCCCTACGATTAGTAGACAGATACACAATGCATTCCCCTAGGCCCATATAGGTGAAGTGTCATGTAGTCGACGTTCACATGACACTGATGCATTGCAAATGTATCTATAATTTTTGATGTTCCATGCTGATTTTATCTACTTTCTTGTGTTTTGTTCCAACTTTGGAGTACTTTTCATACACTTTCTTGGACTAACCTATTAACAAAGAGCCACAGTGCCAGTTGCCTGTTTTCTGCTGTTTTTGGTTCCAGAAAGTCAGAAAATGAATATTCTCGGAATTGGACGGGACAAAAGCCAAAGTTCCTATTTTACCGGAAGACTCACGGAGCCCAAAGCAGAGACGGAGGAGGGCCAGGGCCTGGCCACACCATATGGTGACGCGGGCTAGCCCTGGCCGCGCCACCAAGTGGTGTGGGCCCCCTAGCACTCCAGCGACCTTGCCCTCTGGCCTATAAGAAGCCTCCCGATACCAAAACCCTAAATCATCAAGCCTCCAGCCATGAAAAGTTCCACAGCGCCACCACCACCGAAGGGGAGATTCGGAGGACATAAATCCTCTGTTCCGGCACCCTGCCGGGACGGGGAAGTGCCCCCGGAGCCATCTCCATCGATCTCCACCACCGTCTCCATCACCATTGCTGATTCCCATGATGAGGAGGGAGTAGTTCTCTCTCGAGGCTAAGGGTTCTACCGGTAGCTATGTGTTCATCTCTCTCTCTATGCATGATCATATTGTGATCATGAGCTTGTAATCTATAGATCTACCTTGCTACTCAAGTGCTTTAATGAATCTCTGCTCTCACCATGTGTGTGAAAGTGACAGCGTGCTCACCATGGTGGCACTTAGGCTAGAGATTACAAATACTTGTTATGAGTTATATTTGGAGTTGGATCTTTCTATGAAATTGTGGTATTTGTTGGACTCATCTAGTACTCAAGGTGATAGTGTGGGGTTTTCTAGATGGGAAGGCTTACTTTGAGGTGTGCTGTTATAGCCCTACCATCGATTAGAGTGTTCAACCGGAGAGTAGTTAAGAGTAGTATCATAAAGAAGAATATATTTATATGAGAGTGTTCACTAGTGAAAGTATGATACCTAGGCCTTGTTTCTAAGCATTGATACACTGTTTGCTATTAGATTTGTTACATGTTTGCTTGCTTCCAGCTTTATTTCAGTTTTACTTTAGTCTTTTCCATGCCACCAAGCTATTCTCTATCACCGTTACCACTTATAATTATCCATACCACTTGTATTTCACTATCTCTTCGCCGAACTAGTGCATCTATACACCTGACAAGTGTATTGGGTGTGTTGGGGACACAAGAGACTTCTTGTATGTGGATTGCAGGGTTGCTTGAGAGGAAATACCTTTGACCACTTCCTCCCTGAGTTCGATAAACCTTGGGTGATCCACTTAAGGGAAAACTTGCTGTTGTTCTACAAACCTCTGCACTTGGAGGCCCAACAACTGTCTACAAGAATAGAAGTGCATAGACATCAAGCTATTTTCTGGCGCCGCTGCCGGGAGGTAAGGTAAAAGGTATTCACACCGGAGGATTAAAGAAGAAGAACCTCCCACGGCAAACGCCTATTTTCTAGCGCCGTTGCCGGGGAGGTAAGGTAAAAGGTACTTAATCCTCCGGTGTGAGTGCTCGAAGTTATTTCCTTTAGATTCTGCAATTTTGTTTTCACTAGTTAGGCTTAATGGAAAACAAAAAAAAATTAGAGAGCTTTATAGTATTTATCTTGAGTTAGGACATGAAGTGTTTGAAGAGAAAATTAAAAAACCTATGGAACTTTATTTGCATGCTAATAGCAATGTTGTTAGTATGAACTCTTTGGACACCATTATTGCTAATGCTATGGAAAAGTCTAAGCTTGGGGAAGCTAGTTTTTATGAAAATGATCTTTTTAGTTCCCCATCTTTGGAAGATAGCTATTCTATTGCTTATGATGATACCAAACCTCCAATATATGATGATTACAGTGATGAATATGATATTTTTAGTCCACCTACTATTGAGGATAAAATTAATTATGATTACAATATGCCTCCTATATTTCATGATTATGGTGATGAGAATAATAATGAAAGCTATTTTGTTGAATTTGCTCCCACTACGATTAAAAAGAATGACTATGCTTATAGGGAGAGTAATAATGATTATATGCATGTGGCTCATGATAAGAATGTTTCTTGTGATAGTTATACTGTTACTTTTATTCATGATGCTACTAAAAGTTATTATGAGAGAGGGAAACATGGTTTTATGCATCTCAATAATATTAAGTTTCCCCTCTTTATGTTGAAAGTCTTGGAGTTGCACTTGTTTTGCTTTACTATGCTTGTTGCTTTGTGCTTTCATGACTTGTTTCTTTACAAGATTCCTATGCATAGGAAGTGGGTTAGACTTAAATGTGCTTTGAATTTGCCTCTTGATGCTCTCTTTTACTTCAATTCATATTTCTTATGTGAGCATCTTCTCAAACTATCATGCCTAACTTAAAGGCGTTAAAGAAAAGTACTTATTGGGAGATAACCCAAAAGTTTTAGTTGAGTCTTGAAAGTTATTACCACTGTAATAACCTCTCCTTATCCTCTTTATTTGCTTTTTGTGCCAAGAGTAACCTCTAATGAGAGAGAAGTAATGATTGGGAAAGTTGCTGTCCCGAAACAGATTTCTGTGCTTCACTGTAAAAATTCCCGAGAGAGATCTGTATGTCGGATTAAGCTGTAATTTTTTGTTATTCTGACCCAGGTTGTTATATAACTTTCGTTAGTTCAAAACTTTTTGATTTGAGTAACATAAGGTCTTCGAAAAAATTCGTCTTTACCTGCTGGTCTGTTTTGACAGATTTCTGCCATTTTCTGCATTTGCTTCTTGTTAGTTCCTTCTTGAGTTCCTTTGGGGAATTGAGCTTTCTGAGGGAAGTGCTACATTAGCTAGTGTTCTAATGGAAGTTTATTTGGTATTAGAACCGAACCTTGAGACTTATTTATCTTAAGTGCACTAATGTTGCTAATGAGATTGTGTGAACTTTTGTATGAAGGAAAAATTTCAGGTGTATGGAAGGAATGAGTAATGAGATGAAGGATGGACTAAAGCTCAAGCTTGGGGATGCCACGCGTGTCACCCCAAGAAATATCCAAGAAGTACAAGCGTCAAAGCTTGGGGATGCCCAAGGCATCCCCTTCTTCATCAATAAAAATCTCAGGTTTCTTCCAAACGCTTCATTTTTATTGTTTCATGCACAGTTGTGTTTTTCTTGGAGCGTCTTCTTTTTTGTTTTTGTTTTGGTTTTTAGTTTGCTTGGTTTTCTTAGTGTTCTGAATAAATTGGTTGGACCCCCTCTTTCATACGTTGGTTTGCAAATAGTTTGGTTTGGTTTGGAAAAGAGTAGGAAAGTTCATGCTTATGTGGTAAAAAGAGCTCATTTTTGACTGTGGCCTATGCTTTGTCATGCCATGCTTGATATTGTTTTGGCTTTATGCTTAGTATTCTTGGCTGTAGCATGAATTGTTATAAACAATTGAGATTGCTTAATGTGCCTTGGATGAATCATGCGTTGTTTTAGCATATTAAAGCATAGTATAGTGGTATTCTCCTTTGATGTTTTATTTGGGTTGACTTGGCGCATGCTCACACCATGTTATGACTATCTCAAGTCACCATAGCCTTTATGATCTTTTAGTTTTCAACTTGTAGTATCACTTTATGCTTTGATCATTGATGTTTTGTCGCTCTACATGATTATGGCCATTATTGCTCTCTTAGTTTGTCGCTCCCAGTCTTTTGCTAGCCTCCACCACCAAGTATGAGTTCCACTCATGCATCCAACTCCCTAAACCAAGTTATTCCAAAGAGTCCACCATACCTACCTACTAGCATATGTTATTCCAAGTATATTCATGTTTTTGTCTATCTTCCAAATTAAACTTGTTATGCAAAAAGTAGTGATTAAAGCTCTCACGACCTTGATGGCACACTTTACTTTTTGCATCTAATAAACTTGAACCATTGGGTCCTTCTTTGTTGCGTATATGCTTGCACTTTATAAGTTGAAATTAGCAGAACCATGTATCATGGGGAACGCTTTCAACATTGCACTTGTACTTTGTACCCCGTTGATATCATGTTCTTTTGCTTATGGATCCCGGTGGTGTGAAATAAAAGTGGAACTTGTAAGATCATGGAGTTTGTATGTGTTTTGGAGAAACGCTTGGGCCGCTAGCCTAAGCCATGCCTAATCATGGTGGAAACTTGCAGCATCACCATAATGAGCACTCTATGAAGCATCCTCAATAAAAACCTATGCAAATAGCAAATAAAAAGATCGCTGAGATGCTCATTGTCTGCTTGCCATGTCATTTGATTATGGGAAAGCTCCCGTATCATGTGCAAGGGGTACCCCGTTGGTGGTTCTTAATGATACACATATACTTACAATGACAAGAGCTTACTCGTGACTAAAGTTGAGTAGCATGAGGATCGATCTTCGTAAGTAAGGGGCATGAGATTTCGGTTTATAACTTGTCAAGCATATCCTCTTAGTTTGTTCACTTTAACCTTAACAACTTCAAGATGCTTATGATAGGGGCAATGAGAGTTGAAAGCTATAAGTACCATAATTTTTGGAAGCTCTTTATGAGACTTGAATCCCTACTTCCTTTTACAAAGGCCTTTCTTTCACCATTATATTGAGTCTCCACCTTCTATCTTTATGCATTTACTTTGAGAGCATAATGGCCATTCTTAGTTCTATGTGCATTTGTCCCAAGACTTGTTGATTGATGCATACTTTGATATTGCTTGTTTTAAACTATTTGTATCTAGTCACTCTTATGAACTTTGAAGGTGTCCTATGCATTTATGTTTGCTACTCTATGAGGGACAAGCTGAATACTATTATGCTATGTTTTCTTTATGTGAAACAAACAAACGTCTTGCAAAGCATTGTTATTCATGTCTTTTGTTTGTGCCTTTTCATGTTGCAACTTAGTTTCTTTGTCTTATTGCTAGAACTTTGTCTTTCATGTTATGATTGAAGTACTATGATCCTAGCTTTGAATGTTTTACAAATAATTTGATCAAATCTTTGGTGGTGCATGTCACCTCAAAAATTATTCTTTCTTTTTATCACTTACCTACTCGAGGACGAGCAGGAGTTAAGCTTGGGGATGTTGATACATTGCAAATGTATCTATAATTTTTGATGTTCCGTGCTTGGTTTTATCTACTTTCTTGTGTTTTGTTCCAACTTTGGAGTACTTTTCATACACTTTCTTGGACTAAACTATTAACAAAGAGCCACAGTGCCAGTTGCCTGTTTTCTGCTATTTTTGGTTCCAGAAAGTCAGAAAATGAATTTTCTCGGAATTGGACGGGACAAAAGCCAAAGTTCCTATTTTACCGAAAGACTCACGGAGCCCAAAGCAGAGACGGAGGAGGGCCAGGGCCTGGCCACACCATATGGTGGCACGGGCTAGCCCTGGCCGCACCACCAGGTGGTGTGGGCCCCCTGGCACTCCACCGACCTTGCCCTCTGGCCTATAAGAAGCCTCCCGATACCAAAACCCTAAATCATCAAGCCTCCAGCCACGAACAGTTCCGCAGCGCCGCCACCACCAAAGGGGAGATTCGGGGGACAAAAAGTCTCTGTTCTGGCACCCTGCCGGAACGGGGAAGTGCCCCCGGAGCCATCTCCATCGATCTCCACCACCATCTCCATCACCATTGCTGATTCCCATGATGAGGAGGGAGTAGTTCTCTCTCGAGGCTAAGGGTTCTACCGGTAGCTATGTGTTCATCTCTCTCTCTATGCATGATCATATTGTGATCATGAGCTTGTAATCTATAGATCTACCTTGCTACTCAAGTGCTTTAATGAATCTCTGCTCTCCCCATGTGTGTGAAAGTGACAGCGTGCTCACCATGGTGGCACTTAGGCTAGAGATTACAAATACTTGTTATGAGTTATATTTGGAGTTGGACCTTTCTATGAAATTGTGGTGTTTGTTGGACTCATCTAGTACTCAAGGTGACAGTGTGGGGTTTTCTAGATGGGAAAGGCTTACTTTGAGGTGTGCTGTTATAGCCCTACCATTGATTAGAGTGTTCAACCGGAGAGTAGTTAAGAGTAGTATCATAAAGAAGAATATATTTATATGAGAGTGTTCACTAGTGAAAGTATGATACCTAGGCCTTGTTTCTAAGCATTGATACACCGTTTGCTATTAGATCTGTTACATGTTTGCTTGCTTCCAGCTTTATTTCAGTTTTACTTTAGTCTTTTCCACGCCACCAAGCTATTCTCTATCACCGTTACCACTTATAATTATCCATACCACTTGTATTTCACTATCTCTTCGCCGAACTAGTGCATCTATACACCTGACAAGTGTATTGGGTGTGTTGGGGACACAAGAGACTTCTTGTATCTTGATTGCAGGGTTGCTTGAGAGGAAATACCTTTGACCACTTCCTCCCTGAGTTCGATAAACCTTGGGTGATCCACTTAAGGGAAAACTTGCTGATGTTCTACAAACCTCTGCACTTGGAGGCCTAACAACTGTCTACAAGAATAGAAGTGCGTAGACATCAGACACCACTAGAAGAAGTACACCACAACTTAAATAACAATCTATTGAATCTTTCTCGACACAACTCCACTACTAACAACAAGACTTCTCCCATGTCCTCAAGAACAAAACAAACTACTCACAAGACATCATATGGATCATGATCAGAGATGGAATAATGGTGTATAACAATCTGAACATAAACAATAATTCAATGGTTCACTCAATAGCATCAACTACAAAGAGTAATCAACACCGGGAAAGTTTCCCCTATAAACTACGTAAGATTCAACGCAATTGTTACAGCAATATGGAGATGGTGATGAGGGTGCTGATGGTGATGATTGTGGTGATGATGATGATCCTGATGAAGTCCAGCTTGATGGTGGTGTTGATGGAGACGATCTCCCCTCTCCGGGAAGGAATTCCCTCGGCAGAAATCTGTCTGCCGGAGAGATCTTTCTCTCTCGGTGTTTTCCGCCCCGCAGAGGCGGCGGAATCTTTCTGTGGTCGCTTCCCGAGTCTTAGGGTTTCAGGAGGATGATATACGCCAGAGGGGAGAGGCTGAAGTGGGCCAGGGCGGCCACACCACCTCCAGGCGTGGCCTAGGGCTGCCCGCACCATGGGGTGGTGTGGGCCCCCTGTGGCCCATCTCCACTCCATCTTCTGGCATCCTTAGTCTTCTGGAAAAATAGGATTTTCCGTATATTTTCCCGGATTTTCTGATCTTCGCGAATTTTGCCTCCAAACAGCACCTTTTCCATCAGAATCCTGACTGCAGCGGTCCATGCTCCAAAATTCATCAACCATGCAAAAACAGATGGAATAACATAAGTATCACCTCTCAGTACGAAATGTATCAATGAATAATAGTGAATTAAGACATAGAATAGTGATGCAAATGGACGTATCAACTCCGACTCCAGCTTGCTAGTGCCGCCGCGGCGGTCGCCGTCGCGTCGGATGCTCCCTGTAGGCGTGAGCGTCGCGAGGGCCGGTCGTGAGGACCGTGTTGGGCCACATAGAGATAAACAAAACTTTTTCCCTACGTGGTGATCCCAAGATCCAGCTCAGGTAGAAGGCCACGAGGATTACCACTAGACGCGGAGTTGCGGAATTGATGAAGCACGTCGCTTGATGCAGTGCAGTCCTCGCAATCCGTTCAGGTTCCACGATCCGTACTTTCTTCACGATCGTCGAAGTGCTGAACGTACAGCACCTCCGCCGGTATCCACACGTACGAGGAGGAGCGCCGACGATGGACTGCTAGGTCTGGTATGGCGGCGATAGGACGGACTAGGGCTAGGGTTTCCAACACATGGAGTGACCTAACCTTATGCTCTAAGCACCTGCGCTTCAGCTTATATAGGGAGTGAAAGTGGGCTCCACTCACTTGTGGCCCATTCACTAAAAGGCCTATATTAGCCACTACAAGTCTCACTTGCTGACTAAGTCCATGTCTCTATTTGGGTCCAACCCAAATAGGCTTCCTGTTTGGGTCTAATCCAAACTTGCTCCCGCTCTTAAGTGTGTGACCCGACAGACTCATGGTAACCCGAACACGATTCCGAGTCTCACTCGTGATCGATCAGTTGATAGCGGCCCCTAGCAGAACGTGCCAACTCCCAAGTACCAATAAGTCATGACGACATACCTTCCAATGTGACTTTCGTCTGAGTCCCTTTTGCCTCACGATATACCTTGTCGGACTATAGGCGAATAATCGTCATCCCTTAAATAGTCCGACTCTCTTTCTCGATCCAAGATAAGTGATTCATCCAACTAACTCTTAGTCGGCTGCCTCGGTTAACACTTAACCGTGACGCGCATGACCATGCTTTCCGAATCATATCTTCCGAGAGGGCCTAGAGAATATCTCTCTAGATGGAGGGGCAAAATCCCGTCTTGGTTATTCACATCACGCAGCTTGATTCTCAGTCGACCCGAACTCCGCCTTTATAACTGCCCAGTGACGGAACAACGTTTGACAGAACCTAAGTCGGAGATCCTCAACTCGGATTGGGCAATAACCTCAGGTCTAAAGATTACATTGATTGAGACATGCAAATGACGACTTGTTCGTTGCATCTCAATATGGGTCAGTCCGACTCGCTATACTCTTTAGCTGAATCCGTGTAAGTCGGAATAGCATCTCCATGCCCATGACAAGTAGAACCTAGTCATCTGCCGACTTTCACATTGGTCTAAGTTGTGTGTCCGGGACAACCTCAATGACCAAGGACAATTAGTATGAACAACATGAATATGTAGTTCCACAATCAAATCACATATTCGATGATACATATCAGCAGGTCATACATGGACCATAACCTTATGAATACACAGGAATATCATCATACATGATTGCCTCTAGGGCATATTCCCAACAGACCGAGCATACTGCCTTCGCCATGGGCGCACACGTAGGTGCGACAAGCAGCGTTGGAGAGACACGCGGTGGTCGAGGACATGTTCCGTTGGCTGGTGTCATCAATTTGGTAAGAACATCCCAAATTGAATTAGACCAATTCGGTGATTACCTCTGTTGTTTGAGGACTTCGATTCTCTATTGATCTTACCTTTTGGCTGTTCTTCCCAAACTCTCGGTTCTTCTTCCTCCATTCTTGTTCTTGTCGGAAGACTCAAAAATTCGCCCAGTGGCGAGCGTGCTGATAACGTGTTAGAATAAATCGAGAGGCAAATAAGAGACGGATTGAATGGAATGAATCCAGTGCTTTATTGATCAAGGATCGAATCCTTATTAATTAAGAAACAGTAAAACTGAGCTACCTAGGAGCCTCCATAGCGATTTGAGAACCTGGACCGTCCGATCAAAAAATCCAAAGGTCTGCATGGATCTGTCTCCTGAAGCGTCCTTAACAGGGATCGATTCCTCGTCGCTACCGCTTTCAGCTCTCCTCCCCGTTGTTGGACTGCTACTTTGCAAATTAAGTTGGGCCTCGCGACGTGTCTCGGGTCGTAGGCAGCTCCTAATGGGCCTAGCAGAGCGGTGGTTGGTTCATTCCCCACGCGCCGACGCACCACGCACGGTTGATTAGCGAAAAAAAGGCATGACAACGCATCTCGGCTCCACCCATCTCCACGCGTGTACGAGACCGCATCTCGGCTCCGCCTGCGCCGCCAGTGCTTCTTCGCCGGCGCTGCCGAATTAAACCTCATGCGAGGATGGTCAGTTAGGCAAGTAGGGGCTCTCTCACAACCTCAGAAATTTGGTCCATCGGATTACACATGCAGGTCAAATCTTGTCCTCTTCCCTCCCCTGCCTATCCTCGCCGGCGACCATAGGGAAGGGTACGCAGGGCGGAGCCCCGCGCGACCGCAACACGCCGGGTGGCGACGGGGACAAGAAGGATAAGTCCACCACGCCGGCCCGCGTTGGCCGGAAGCAGCCGAGGCAATACGGGCTCTAGGCGGCTTCTTTCCTCCCGCATGTCGCGCTGCTCTCCAAGTTCCTCCTCAAGGTCGAGCGTCCCTTGAGTACCATGGGCATGTCAGGCTGTATTGGATTTGGAGAGCCTCGATCTAAATGGTTCCACACCCTGGACAGGTTTCTCTTGGTCGACAATTCTCAATAAACTAATGGAGGCTCACTAGGTTTGTTTGAGTACTGCAAACTCCTTTCTACAGAGATCATCTTACTCTCAACAGCCATGTTCCATATGACTCATGCTTGCAACACATTAGTAAGGTTAAGTGCATAGATTATGGTGTATATTTGTTTGTATGAACTCTTGATTTTTGTCAAATAAATTATAAACTTACTCATGCTGACCATTAATTTATCAACCAGATTAGCACTTTCTATTTGGGAATATGAAGATCAGTATGCAAGCTAACTTCAGATTGTATTGATGCTGGCAAGGGATATGCAAATGCTGCTACTAAGGAGTTGACCTTTGATGCAACAAGGAAAGGGTCCTAGGTTTTTTATTTCTCATCCTTCATGTGATATTTTCATATTTTTGTTCTTGCAATTTCCCCACCTAGGTAAATTGCTTAGTTTTGGAAATTAGCATATTTACTGCTTAGTAGAAAAATATGTCATATGTCCAAAGCATACTGTAAAAGTTCATATATTATTTTCTGCTATTTCTTAGACTTCAAGGTAATTCTACTACAGAAGTATGATAAGATTCTGAGGCTGCTTTGTATGCGATGCTCCACTCTCATAGGTATCCTATGTCCATATATTTTAGTTGGTGGTGGAAAAAGAGGAAATATAAGATGAGCCGGCTGAGCAAAATATGTGTAAAATTTTGGACCATCATTTGTTCAGTCTTCTTTTTCCCTGTACCTCCACTTGTCGATTTCACCTGAATTTTATTCCTATGTTGTTCTTAGTCTGTCCTGTCGAATGGGCATCTAGGTTTTACTCGAGTATATAAATTTCCTCCCCACAAGCACTCTTAGTTTTCTGTGAAAACTGAAATCTGTGGTGAACAACTAATCCAAACTGAATTATTGATATAACAATCTCACTCTTAAGTAGAGAGACTCGACGTTCTGATATTTCCATTATAATGAATTATTGTTTGGCTTCCCTGGGTATGAAAGGTCATATGGCTCAGCAGGCTAGGGCTTAACTTATATCAGTTCATCTTGGCAATTGTCCATCTTCTTGCTGCCACTGTTTGTCTAAATATGAATGTTCTGTTCATAAGAGTTGTTAGAGGTTTGCATTAACTCCTTTCTCCAGAATAATTGTGTGCTCTTACAAAAAAAGGATAGCCCCTTATCTCATGAAGAGGCATTCCACGTGCTTTTTTGATTGATGGATTTTCCACCCTTATACTCAAATACAGGATTGCTAGGGTATTTCTTTTACCTTCGCTTCCTACTAATATTCATAAATAATTCATTTTCTAGAATCTAATGGTCTATTCTATACGTACTTGACGAAATAGCCAGTTCTATGGTCTATTCTATACGTACTTGAATTCCATTATGATATTCCACCGCAATAATTCCTCAATGACAAGGCATTCCAAATCTGGAGTGTAAGAATTCTTTCCAAGACTGGAAGGTGCTAGCTACTCAGGAGGATATAATGTGATAAAAAATATCTATCCATTTTTGCAGCTTCTCTTTTCTTTCTGACATAGAGGAAATGTAATAGTAATAATAATTACAAATAAATATGCCTTGTCAGCTATATCAAGCAATCATGACTCAAATGTTTCAAATTTTAGCAAATGTATCAGCTACCCGATTTTTATCCAACATTTGCTGGCCACATCATCGCGCCCCTTATTATATGTACTTCAAGCCAATAGGAAAGGTAAAAACCCTATTGTGGCAATACTAGGTCATTACTTTCCGCAACTTTAACTTTAATGGTTCATGCACGTATATTTATGTAAATTTCTATCAATCTAATGAAAAAATAGACAGATGCGGCAACACACGCCATCATGGTCTAGTACAGTACATATAGGGACGCCTCCAAAGGACGCGTCGATTACAATGTCGGTTCTGAGGCGATGCTCCAAGTTTTAACTGCCTAAGGCGGTTCCCACGGGCGTGGAATTACAAGTGCGGGGCTAAGCGGGGATTATCCCCCAATTAATGATTACTAATTATTCCTAACACTTTGCAGGGTCCTAGTGTAATCGATGATATGTCCTTTCAGATCTTATTTAGGTTCCTGATTTACAGCCCGCAACCACAAGATTGTCTACCATGTTGTTTTGGCCTGAATGTGGGCAGCACTTGCTGAAATTATGTGGAAAACAATGCAAAATGATGTTCTTTTGCATAGATTCGGTAGCTCTAGTAGTGGATCTTGTTAGAGGTTATTTTGGTTATTTAGATCATGATTACTGTTTGTGTTTTGCTTGAATTCTGCTGGAAAATAGAGCATTTGTTCGAGGTTCATGCTGTATTTGGGAGCAAAGTATTTTTGAAGTATTTCAGCAATACTTCTGTTCCTCAAAATACTACAGTTTAAAATACTTTGATGTGTTTGGCTATGATTAAATACCGTGGTATTAATACTTCATTATCTCTCAAAACATGCTACTTTTGAAGTATTGGAAAAACAACTCCAGGCCTCTTTTTCTAAAACTGAAGTATTGCTAGTCAGGCAAGTAAGTACTGTAGTCTTGTAATACTTCAGTTTTGTGAAAACTTTTTTTTTCCAAACTAGGCCTAAACTGTTGATACTGTTGTCCTCGAGCTGGGCTCGTTTTGCTCCCTAACGGGCTTTATGTGGGCCGGCCTGTCTGGTGTGCGTTGAGAGAGTGAAGGGAAGCAGGAGACGTGCGATCAGGAGTGGATGGCATCGGGCTAGCTCAAGGCTGCCTCTGACTTGTCGTTGGCAAGGTAGAGAATCCACGCCGCCAAACCCTAGCCACCGAGCTCGCCGAGGCAGATTCCATGGCGCTGCGCAACCTGGTCGCCAAGATGTGGATCCCCGCCGCCGCTGCCCTCCGTCTGCCGCCCTGCATCTCGCCTCCGGCCGGCGCTCGCCCGAGACTCTACTACAGCTCCCCTCAGGTCTCCTTCCGTCCCCTTCCGCTCGACACATCTGCTTCTCTTCGTGCTAACCCTCCCTAACTTGTTTGCTTTGCTAGTTTGGCCATGGTAACTTATCTTTCTGGAGCAAAAAAGATAGAAATTTACTTAACTCCTGTCTCCTTGTTTTGGCCTTGGCCTGGACACTTGCATCCTCTGTCTTATCCAGACTTGCAAAGGTGTAGGCCAGCGTTGACCCTTGACTTCATAGTCGGGCAACTTGTATGTGGCAATGTCCTTGGCACTGGCACCGTCTTTAGACCTGAGTTGTCTGTTGATCAGGATAAAGGTAGAGCTCACGGGCTTGTCTGACCAGAACATACGGAGCATGGCAGCTGTGCTGGTGTCGGAGCAATCTGTCAAACAGTTTGTGGGCACCGGTGTAGTGAGCTCCAGGATGTTTAATGGCTCACCTGGTAGGGTTGGAAAGCTCTCTGGCGGCATGTTGCTAGATATCCTCTCACTCCTCACAGCCACACATACAGCCCCAGGGTCTTCTCACTCGGTAATGTTGGCGAGGTTGGCGACATCAATGTTGTGGTCCGTGTCGCTTGCGATATGAGCAGAAGGCTCGGGGACGATGGCGACGGCGACCGTGGTTGGAGTTGATGCTGTAGATACCGCAATGCAGCCTGGGCAATTTGTCGAACAAGTTGTGGGCAGGCAAGCCGCAAGGTTGCCATTGCACACTGCACACGTACTCATGTAGTGAGGATGGAGGGATGCACGGTACAAGTCGAGGTCTCCATCACCGTACCTGGAATCGGCATGGAGAGGTCCGGCACGAGCTGTGCAGATGCAGCCCACGTAGTAGATGTCATCGCTAGTGCTGGTGCTACGGTCGATGGTAACTGCGTCTCGGAAAGAAGCATGACGTCTGCAATCTTCTCCACACAGGGTCACGCCTCACCATTTCTTCCGCGAGCTCATCAATGCGGCGCCTTCCCGCCTCACATATTCTATATCAGTTAAAGGATTCAATATTTTGATTTTTGATACTCCTTCCGACCTAAATTAGTTGACTTAGATTTGTCTAGATTCGAATGTATCTAGACTTGTTTTAGTGCTAGATACCTCCGAATCTAGACAAAACCAAGTCAATTAATTTGGGTCGGAGGGAGTAGGTGGTTTGTGCAATTTAAATGACGATAGCTGCTTTGACAATGTTGCAGGGTGAAAATTTCTTGCCACTAAAATTTCTTGCCATATCCCTGGCATATAGCTGTCCGAAAGGTGCAAATAGAAATAAGTCAATGAGCCTGGTAGAGGATACCCACGTACAGGTTCGTGCCAGCCACTTCTTTCAGCTTGGCACCGTCCTGAGGAAAATATGCGTTCTTGCCGCTTACACAAGTGGTTGTCCTGGTCATTAAACTGAGGTTTCCTCTTCTCCAACTTGGCAGCACCAGAACTTTCAGAGTTGTATGTGTAGCAAGACACCATCAGTTGCAAACCTGCCAGACAATAGTTTCTTGAATGGCTTCACTTTTATCTCACCAGTCACTGGTGCCACTTTATGCTCATTGCTGCTGCCCTTTCTCAGCGCCCATTTTGGGTCCTCTTGCTTATTTTGTTCCTTCCTGTCAGCCTGCACAGCACTGAACCTCTTAGTAACAAATTCCTCCTCATTAGCCACAAGATCATTATATGGGTCCACTTCATGGAGCTGCTTCCTGCAAGTGCTGAGAGCATTGCTCTCTGGATCGGTGAAAGACTGCCTTCTTCCTCATCATAGAGTTCAGAATATGAAGGTTCCTCGTCACTGGCATCTTCATCTTCAGGTGGAGCGGTGCCATTGCAAGGTTCTTGTCCACTAGCCTCCTCCTCTTCTGGTAAAGGATAATCATCACAAGGACCCACAGCTTGTGTTTCTGGCTCGTCATCATCATAGTCATAGAATTCACGTTCAAATGGCTCTTCTTCTTCACTGCCTTCCTCATATTCAGGTGGAGCGGTGCCATCGCAAGGTTCCTGTTCACTAGCCTCCTCCTCCTCTTCTGGTAAAGGATAATCATCACAAGGATCCACAGCTTGTTGTCGGGGGGATTATCCCGGGTACCCCAAAGAAGCGCTCCAGAAAAAATAAAAAAGGCAAAAGATAAAGGCAAACAGCAGCAGCTGAAGCATCTGGGCCGACTAGGGCTGCCCAGCCGGCCTGGCTCGCCCATCCTGGCTGGCCACTCGCTCCTGGGCCAGCTAGCCCAGCCGGCTAACCAACCACCGCTCCACCCAGCCTCTCCGGCTGGGCCCTACCTCCCCCAGCACCCTGGCTAGGCTCGCCCACGCCTGCGCCCCGCCTGCCCGGCTGGGCCCCGGATGGTTCCGCCTCTGCCCCTGCCCGGCTGGGCCTCCGCCTCTCCCCGGGCCAGCTGCGCGCCCCTGGCCAGGCCGGATCGCCCCTGGCGGACCTGGCGCCCCCAGCCACCGCTGCTCGACCCCCTGGGGAACGCTGGCTGCCTCCGGCTCGCCCTAGCGCTCCCAGGCCGGATCGGTGCATCCGGCTCCCTACCACCATATAGCAAGGACTAGACAAGAAGACATCGACAAGACCAAAGACCCTACCACCATACTGCCTGTGTATGCAATAGTAGTCACTATGCATGACACAATCAGATGATGTATACAATAGTAGACACTATGCATGACACTTTGTACTATTAGATGACATATGCACTAGTATAGTTAGGCATGTGGGCCAACATGTTCCTTGGGCTACCAATATAAGGCACCAGGGAGGCTCTCTCATTCTCAGGGACACACGCACTAGCACCTGGGGAGTTGATCGATAGCTAGCTCTTCCCTGGGAGCTAGCTCTCTCACATAGACAGATACACAGACGCTCTGCTAGCTAGTTCATCCTCAGATACAGCTCCAGGAGCATCCTTGTAGCCTGAATATACCCGCATATACTGTCAGACATGTAGGAGTAGGAGTTTTACCTCACCACGAGGGCTACGAACCTGGGTACTTTCTGTGTCTCACTGTAGTTGCTTGTACCCACACCTCTATCTAGCCTGCTTAGGCAATGCCGTTTCCATAACAACGACACTTGTGTTTCTGGCTCATCATCATAGTCGTCATCATCATAGTCATAGAATTCACATTCAAATGGCTCTTCTTCACTGCCTTCCTCATATTCAGTGGCAACAACACTCGTGTCATCAGTGCCATCTTCTTGCATCTGGCCACCTAGGTCACTTTTGCATCCAATTCTTGTGCCAGCAACTGGTTCACAGAGAGAAGATTATTTAGAAATGTCCCATGGAGACCTTAAAATCTAGTGTAAATCGCACAACGTGTTGCTTCATTGCACTATTCATCTGCATCGAATCGCACAATGTGTTGTCTACATTAGTAAGTAGTGATCACTTGACCCGTCATGTTTAGTGTAGCATACTGGGATGCATGATTTATATTCACCCTATTGCAGTTTTACAAGATTCTGGGATTTCCTACACATGAACTTAAACTGTAGGGGGACTAACAACTCATTCTGAACAGATCGACAGGCTCGAGACTGCCATGGCGGAGTATCGACTAGAGTTGGCTTTATCTAATGCTTCCATTGATGAAACAATGAGGTATAACGTTTGTTTACTGCGAAACATATTCATTGCAAAGTGGTACCCGTTTCTTATTTATTTTTTAAAAGGAAAAATATAAGGCTTATTCTAATGCAGTCGCCATTCCATGTATAGGCGGTATGAGCAAGACCATCAAAGCTTGATGAAGAAGTTTGACATGACAAAGAAGGCGATTGATGTTCTGATTGCGTGCCAGCTCTTGGTTGTTCTGATCAACCATGTTATGTAGTAACCTAATGACCTGTCGTTTATTGGACAACGAGAGCTATCTTCCCGGTATTTCTATCAGTCTATGCCTGGTCGGGCTGCTGGATTCTATTAACTAGTTATATATTCCATCTTACTTTGTTGTATTGGACCTGTTTCATGCTGTACACGGTTGATCATACATTAGAATGGAGATTAACTGTTGTTTTGGGGTACCAATATATCTCAGGTGTATCAAGCTCTGGAAATTTGTTGGATTGTTGATCCTGTAGTGTTCTCATTATAACTGTTATTTCACAATCTGATACGAAGAACCAGAAACCAGTGCACCTGCACTGATAGATATGGACACCTGGGCGTCCTGCTCTCCTTGGCTTGGATTCAACTACTTGTAACAGTGTGGGTATTTAAGTTTCCAATAGAGATAACATTGTGGTTCACAGCCAAAGCATCCAAACACGGTGTGTTTTTGACAGGAGCGTGTTGGAGCTACATGTACTATCTGATGCATTGGCCGAACGGTTTATGCTTTGTTAACCTAGCATATGCCTGCCGAACGTTGAGCTGTCGTCATGTATTCTATGGAAATTTGCATGTACTATGGGCCCTGTCACCACTTGGTCTTGAAAATCAACGAAGAAAAATAAGCTCGTCTCTTTGGTGTAGAAGCTGAGAGCAGTCCCCAGAAATGCTTTGCCAGATATTTAAGGTTTCCGAATGCCTGCTTCATCATCATCTGGTACAGTACAGTAGTTGAAACTTGTTTGAGCTAGTATGTATTTTTCCTGGGACATGGTACAAGGCTATTATTCCAACTGATGCAGATTGCAGATGAATTTGGATCCTTCAACCAGCACTGTCTGGGTTTTCTGAAGTGCAAATCAATAAGCACATTGTCAAGAGATTGGTCATGTATTCCTTTCTTGAGGCAGCAGGGCCAACAAATGATCACCTTGTCAGTTTCTTCTGTTTTAGAGAATGCACTGAGCCTCCAACGATTTGTCGTTGCTGTATTCTGTGGTATGTGATTTATTACATACTAGTCAATTTTAATCTAGCTATATACTGTAAATCGGAGCTGTTTCTGCACGCCATTGCAGCCTGCCGTCAGTTTATCATTCAGTGCCATTCCTTTTTACAGTACTAGAGTATTTTATAAGGGTATTCAGTGGGGCTTTCCTGAATCAAGCACTCGCAAGATCAACGTTGCTAATCTTCGCCACACTAGTTCCCTTCCCTCCCAAGGTTTCCAAGTAGAACAAGCTGGTCGATCTCGAAGCGAGATGGCCTCTCTGTTGACCTCAGTCCCAACAGACTGCTAGCTGAACTGGACAGTTTGGAGCAGACAGAAAAAGGACATTGACTGTCCCTGAGAAAGAAGAACTTCCATGAGATTCTCCTCAAGAAAACAAACACATCATATTTAATTACGTTTGCTCGACTACAAAAACAAGTATTGGAGGAAACACGTTGCTGTCAACGCTGGGCTCAAATCGGAGACGATTTTGAGGAGGCGCTCGACACCTTAAAGCATCACACTGTCCTCGACATTCTCCGTCACAAAAGTTTCGACAAGAGATGGATAATTGTGTGGCATACATATTACAGGAAATGCAACATTCCATGGTGCGGCTTATCTGGGCTAAAGAGTATACTGACAGAGCACCGCGATATGGGAAATGCAACATTCCAACTGCCAGCGATATGGGAAGGCAGATGCACGATGAAGCAGAGGTTCTGAATACCCGTGACATCCTCACCTAGTATCTTTCAACTGGGCTTCAACTCAGCATGCTGGGAGGAAACCATAGTTGACTCAATAGGAGCAACTTTTACTCAAAAATGCACGGGAGTTTTGAATCACCAACCAACTCGGGTGGCCAGAGAATTGTGCTCCAAGCGTGCAGGAAGGATCAAGATGTATGGCATGTTTACAGGTGATGAACACTGACCTTTAGCCCCTAACCTCTTCAGTGACTGAGATTACAGCCTCCTACCACTTTCAGAATTAACATGGCGACAGTTCAAAAAGTAATTAGCATCTACAAATGCAAAGACGTATATAAAGTTGCTGAACAGGTCCCTTACAACTACAAATCAAGAAAACCAAACAAGCATAGAACATATATATAGCTTCTTAGCAAAATCCAGCACCACACACCATACTCTGACTGGACACTCCATGATGACCCATTAGCATACATAGATATTCGTATACAAAGTTGCAGAACAGGCCCCTTTCAACAACGAATCACGGTAAACCATAACAAGCATAGAACGTAGTATCTAGCTAGTACTTAGCAAAATCCAGCACCACATAGCATACTTTGATTGCACACTCCGTGACCCATTAGCATACATCAATTTGCTACATACTGACACTGATCCATACAAGGATCGCCACCGCTGGGAACACAACATCAGCAACAGTACATGCTTTGTCTACGATGTGAAGTTTCTTCATAAACCTTGAAAGGTCTTCGTTACTACGCCTGCACGTGAAAGATCATCCGTGTTAGATAAGGCTTGAAACAAATAATATTCTTGATTTTTCGTCTGAATAAGAATAAAACTGAGTAAAGCTATGTACTACAGATAGGGTTACAGATGCGGGATCCTGCATGTCCCACAAAACTTATGAATTAGTACTAATTGCACTATAGGCTTCCATCTCCATTTAACCCTAGCTTCAAGCAAATTGTACTACTACAGGCCAGTCCTGCTTCCTGCGCCGCTTGCCACCCTAACTCAATATTTACTCAATACTCAAGCATATTGGTGAATCTCCAATTCTGCTAATGTAAAAAAGGCGAGGAAATTAACTTGTTTGTATGAGGTTTATTTGACTACTACTGGATCAACAACATCCCACCCATCTTATAAAAGGAAGTCTGTCATTCTGAAATTGATGAAGGCGTGACCTCAAGTTATCAACAATTGGAAAAAAAGAGAGCAGTACTGTACCTCGTTCCTTGTGGAATAGGGAGAGGATCCAAAAGACCAGGGTATGGAATTTTTTCAGCCTTGGAAATTTGACATGTAGGACATTGTGCTACTCTTGTTTCGATGTACTCCTTCAATTTTGGCCAGAAGAATAGTTGCTTAATCCAGTGGTATATGACCCTTGATCCTGAGTGTCCTCCAATTGGTGAGGAATGCAGAGAATTAAATACCTTCTCTCTGAGATCAGTACTAGACCCAATAGATATAATATATATATTATACCCTTATATCTCAGTACTCCAGCTTTGGCAGAGAAGTTTGTGTGAGCAGAACTATCCAGGGTCAGGTCTTGGAGAAGCTTAGGGCGTGTTCGGAAGGTCTCCAGCTTCCGGCTTCCCAAAACTCTAGGGTAGAGCGGTGCCGAACACACTAGCTCCATGGAGCTTGATCCGGGAAGCTGGAAAAAATTTGTGTACAAAATGCGGAGCAGGGGTTTGACCGATCCGTGGATCTGAAAAATGCTGAGCGCGAAGATACCGTTTTGTTTTATTCGGTAAGCAAAGCACGCACAGTTCTAGAGAGAACCATCCCCACCCGAGGTCGCGCCTGTCAGCACCAAGCCGTCCTGATCCATCGACGGCCCCCGCTCCGTCCCCTAGCTTGTGTCCGTCAGTACCAACACTGGCCGCCGCGTTCCCGACTACCTCTATCCCATATCTTCTGCAATTTGGGTCATCTCAGCCCCGCTCCCCTGCTCAAGCAGTAGCGGCAGATCTGACTCTACCTCCTCCACATGTACCTGCTCTGGAGCTCCCGACCTCTTCCTCTAGTAGCGAGTCCGGTGGCCTCTTCCCCGACATCTGACCGCATTCGGCTGCCTCTGCCCGAGAGGCCTCCTCGTGCAGCAGCTTCCCGCTCCTCATACGCTGCAGTCCCGCCCGTATTTAGAAGTTAGAGCCTTGTGTTGCATAATCGAAAGGGGAAATGGGATTTATAACAACCATATGGAGTGGTGATACGATTTTTGATGACTTCTAGTGAGATTAATCAACAAAAAGGGCATGGACTTGGATGGATCAGAGGGTCTTCTCGAGAGTAGTAGGTGAGAAGAGGACAGATGTAGAAGAAGCATTGCGTGGAATCTGGTGGGGCCAACTTTGCTAGGCATGTAAGGAGCTCTCCCGAACGTTTCTAGCTCCACCGAGACGCAAGAGTCGGTCCTGAGAAGCCGGATCGAAGGAAGGATTTGGGGAAGCTGGGAGACATCCGAACACGCCCTTAGTGCAGTGATCATCAGATATATAGGAAGCAGTTATGTCCTGAGCCTAGGAAGGAATAGCAATTGAGGTTACTGCACAAGAATCACTGGATCATGTGGGCTCACCTGCCTGGTATTGTCTGGATAAGGCATCTGCTACCTTGTTCTCAATGGCTTTTTTGTATTCAATGTGGAAGTCAAACTTCAATAATTTAAGCATCAGCTTATGTTGGATACCCTCCAGGAGATTTTGGCTTGCTAAGTACTTGAGGCTGGACTGATCTGTTTTGACAATTAGTTAATTCCCCAAGAAGTAGTGTCTCCATTTCTTTAGAGCTTCCAAGATGGCCATGGATTATTTCTCATAAATTGACTTAGCATTAGTGTTTGGGCCCAAACTCTTACTGAAGAATGCTATTGGCTTAGATTGTTGCATGAATACTGCTCCCAGACCTGTAGTAGTACAAACATCTGTTTCTAGAGTGAAAGGAAGGGAGAAGTTAGGCAGAGCTAACACAGGTGGTTTTGACATTACTGATTTCAGTTGTTCAAATGCCTCTTATTGTTCTGGGCCCCATTGGAAAGAGTTCTTCTTTAGGACTGCATGTAAGGGTTGACAGATCTGAGCATATTTGGGTATGAACCTCCTGTAGTATCATGTCAAACCCAGGAATCCTCTCGGTTTAGTGACTGATACTGGTGTCTTCGATTTGGTAATGTCTTGAATTTTTGCTGGGTCTGTTTGCACTCCAGTGCTAGAGATGATGTGACCTAGGTATTCCAGTTGGGGTTGGGCAAATCTGCATTTGTTCAGCTTTGCTTTCAAATCATGTGTCCTGAAGATTGTCATTACTGCCTTCAGATGCTGTACATGTCCTTCAGGAGATTTGCCGTAGACCAGAATGTCATCAAAGAAGACAAGTACAAACTTTCTCAGGTATGGGGAGAATAGGCTGTTCATTAGCTCCTGGAAGGTGGCAGGGGCATTACACAGTCCAAAAGGCATCACTAAGTATTCATAGTGGCCTAGGTGGGTGGAAAAGGCAGTCTTTTGCACATATTATTCTTTCATCCTTATTTGATGATACCCTGATCAAATTTGGAAAATATGATGGTCCCATGCAACTCATCTAGCGAATCCTCAATAACTGGAATTAGAAATTTATTCTTAATTGTGAGTTCATGAAGTCCTCTTAAATCAACAGATAGCCTCCAGGACTTGTCCTTCTTCCTGACTAAGATGACAAGGGATGAAAAAGGGCTTTTATTATGTCTGATTTCAGAGTTTTGCAGCATTTGCTAGATGAGTAAGTCAATAGAGTTCTTTTGGCTGTGAGACATCCTATATGGTCTTATGTTTGGGGGTTTTGCATCAGGTAGTAGGGGAATGTGATGATCACAGTCTTTGTGGGGTGGCAGCCCAGAAGGTGCTAGAAAAATGTATTGAAATTGATGGAGTAGATTGGTAGTTTCATCAAGAACTAGAGGGTGATCCTCAGACTCAGCTCCTTCCTTCTCATCATCTGCACTAAAGATGATATAACCTTGAGCTCCTTTGTCAATTAGTCTGATGCATTCTTCTGAGGAGATGAGCAATTTATCTTTGGGAAACAAGTGGTCTTTGGATGTATGAAGTTTGCCATTTATCCCCATTGTGAGTTGTTTACCCACAAAATCAAAGGTCACTGGATTATGCAGTTTAAACCAGTTGACACAAAAGGATTACTACAAGAAGCTATAGTTATTCACTAAAGCCAATGGAATCAACATCTACATCAATTGAAGAGAAGATAAAGTTCAAGGACAGATAGGAGCATAATCTCTAGCTCATATAACCTATTTTTCGTAGGGCATTGTTGTAGTAGTAATCGCAAGCTAGATAGTATTAGAGGTAGACTTATTTGCAAATTAGTTGATGAGTTGTTATTTGTGGTTTTCCTTTGTAATATTATTTTTCCTGGCTGAACTTAAGACGTTCCCTGGAAAGATTTTGAGTTGTAATCTATAGTCATATCTTAGACCCGCGATGGCTCTGTTGTACGACTCTGATGGATGTAATCCTGGTGAAATGGTGTTTCATCGGTGTTATGTTAAAGACTTTCATTCTACACCATGCAGTGGTATGCTGGATCACCGCATTTAGTCCGCTTATTTTTACGTTCACTGTGTTCTTATATGCATGGAGTTGTATCGTTGTGTGGTTTCTGCCTTCTAGGCTGCTCCGAGCGTTTGCTTCCTACTTACATGCTCCTGCTCGACCATAGTTGCCAGCCATCTAGAAGACCCTCGAAGCTGCGAACATATACACATGGCAGGTACAAATTGCATGGAGGCCCATGACAAGAAGCACCCTAGCTAAACTAGAAACAACAAAAAAGGGCCTCCAACTTGCAAACAACACCCTAGGACTAAAATATAAAAAGCAATCAAGATAACGTGTTGTACGACCTATGATCTCTAACCACTTCTCTAGATAACGTGGAGAGCTAAGGGGAGATATGCTCTCTCTACCATTGCCCGAAACAAACAAACAGACAAATACGTATATATATGACCTTTTTTATAACATAACCGGAGATTTGGAGGGAGGCAAAACGGTCCAAACAAAAGGAGAGCCAAAGGACAGAAACAGTATTATTGTGAGGTATAAAAATAATTTACGTTAATCAAGCCGTTGTAATTTGCAAGAGTGTAATATAAGAAGCCGTAATTCTCAAGGATGCATATACGTCAGCATCGTTTGCGTCATGGTTGCGTGTGCACACATACGTACCCAGCGCATCCAAACTGTGTGCGTGCATGGGCGCCACGTTGTTCTTCGACCACGTGAAAGCACAAGGCAGCTAAGTGGCTTGGATCGTCGGCCAGAGTTGGATGCATGCATGGCCAGAGTTTAGATTCTCCACCTCTCCTTTTATAGCCAGTTAGTCCAGCTCCCGACACCCCCGCACACACACATCACCGTTACACCAAATACATTGATCTATCTAATCGACACCGGCCGTCGACAGGGTTGACGTCGACGACGGCTCACCGGTGCGACCGCCGCCGTGCAGGAGGTTTCTACATGGTACTGCAACCTGCAGGTAAGCACAGAAGAGATAGAGATTTTCAGAGTCTACCTTTAGCCGCGAACGACGATCGAGAAGCAAACACAGATGCACGTTGCTTAGCCCCTATATCGATTACCCTAGTTGTAGGAAGTCATGTGTGGCTCTCTAATCCTCCTTTGAGAATTAATAAAGCTTTCATCGTTCTCCAAAAGAAAAACATAGATCTATCGGTGTTTTCGCGTGACCGCCTGCTGTGTCAAGTCCTCTCCTCATGATGCCCTCGTGCACCACTTGTCACATCCTGGGAGTTTTTTGTGTGTGTGGGAGCGGTAATAGTAGTTTTCGGTATTTTGTATTATCTCGAATCGGCCATCCAAATCATGATTATTTGTTCTCACACCTCCGTAAACAAGGTGCGATATTTCGGTTTTTGAAGAGTAGACCATGAATGGAGATAGTGAGTACAATACAAAATAGCCTGCATAGAAGATCGTTTAGCATTAAAAACCATCTCATTTCTGCATAGTTGTAGCGATCGGAGATAGTGGCTTCTTGTCAGTTAATTGGGAATAACTATAACGGAAGAATAATGACTTTTTAGAATTTGAAATCACTGCCATTGTCATCTATCTACTCTAATAGTGACACCCCCGGTGGCACATTTATAGTAATCTTCTTATACCGATGTGCTGCCATGTCACAAGGTGTGTAGCTAGCAGAGGCATAGCAAATTGTCTCTCTTACAATATTATTACCATTAAACTGGAAAATGGCTTCTAGCCCTCTAAGACTCTCAAACCTATAAATGAAGCTACCTTAAGTGTCTACTCTATGATATGAACACTACTATGCAATAATCCTTGGATCAAAATTCTAACTTAATTTTCTTATATCTAACTTGCTTTATTGCTTGATTGACTGCATCCATCACAACTGACTTTTTTGGTGATCCCCTTTCTTGCTTTAATGGTAATTTTGAGTTTGTTTCATGTTTTTGTGTTCTTAGGGCTTTGTTTAGATTTAGGGTTTATATGGTTTAGGATGGGTCGCTTATATGCAAATTTATATGTTGATAATTTTCTGTGCTTATATATGCATAAGAATTCTTGCACTACAGGTATGTGTATTACTTATCTAAAATATATGCGATAACATTGCTAGCCCTTAATTATTACTACAAGATTATGGATTTCTCATTATTTTTACAACAAATATACTATTTAGTTTTAGTATGTTTTTAGCCATAGAGCCCATACCCCGGAGCGGTCATTAGTATATTTAGGTGTTTAAACTAGCGATATCTTAAAAAATTATTTTATGATTTATTTGAATTTTTTGAAGAATTTAACTCATTTCTTAATTTTACTAAATTTAAAATAATAATGGTTATCAATCAAAAACCGAGTGAAAATTTCAGGGAGAATGCACACATACAAAAGGATATGACATGTTCATTTTTCCTAGATTTTGAAAGATATTTTTTTCATTTTTCTTATCTTTATATATTTGACAATGCGTTTACTTAATATAAGGTCTCATATAAAAGGATATGGCAAGTCCATTGTTCCTAGTATCTAGAAGGACACGTAAAAAATAGCAATGCACAGTATATCTTTGAAAATATTTACATAAAAACATAATTAATAATATTAAATTTTTCAAGAATGTTACACAAATTGTTATACACATGCCACTAATACAAGCGTATAAGTAGTTGTTTTGCCCCATCCAATAATATGGGAAAATCGGGGCAGCTTAAAATATCACTAGATTTTTTCTAATTGTTTTTTGAACAATGGCAAGATATTTTGTTCCTGCAAAAAATACAAAATAATTTGGATAGCTATAATTTTTTTATTGTAAGTTTAGCTATAAATGAGTTTATGAACCAAAATTTGAATATATTACAATTCTGAATCATGTATTATATAAGTTATGTAATATAAGGTGGGACTTACATGAAAGGTCTTTCGGGGCAAGTCATGTTAAAGCTCTTGCATACGTCCTTAGACAACGGTTGCATTGGTAACAGGTTCCTATGCATGCTCGTCAGTGGTTGGATACCTCGACTTGTACTTGGCGATGGTGCGGTGGACCTCCTCGACTTCCCATAATAAGAACTCGACCTAGTTGTCGGAGCCGGACCAACCCAATCTCCCTTTGCGTACTCGGTTTCCCGTGCACGACGGGACGAGTATGCACTAGCTAGGTTGGACGGGGACTTGTGTTGAGGGTGCCATTGTTAGCCCGGACGGTGCAAATGGCGAGCATCCAGGAATCATATTTGATGAGGGAACAAGAAGGGAGAATATTAGATGAGAAAGGGAGAGGACAGACCAAGAAGGGACTAGAAAGAGACGAGAAGGCAGTGGAACGTACATTGCACAAATATAGGAGAGGATCCTCGCGGGAGGGAGGAGAAGGGCGAAGCAGCTAACGCACGGGAGACAATGTCGCGGCTTTGGTGGTGATGGACCATGTACGAAGCATTAGATTATAGTCTCATAAGTGGTTTGGCTTAGCACTAACCCGACTCTCTAACGGGATTTTTATACTGCCAGAGGGGTTGACCTGTGCTTAACAAACCGCACATATATTCTCATAAATACCCTCTTACAGGCATTTGAAGTGCCCGTGCAGCGTATGATTGATTGTTGACGGGACAATGCTATGCAATAATCCTTGGATTAAAATTCTAACTTATTTTTCTTATATCTAACTTGCTTTATTGCTTGATTGACTACATCCATCACAACTGACTTTTCTGGTGATCCCCTTTATTTTTTTAATGGTGATTTTGAGTTTGTTTCATGTTTCCGGGTTCTTAGGGCTTTGTTTAGATTTAGGGTTTATATGGTTTAAGATGGGTCGCTTTTATGCAAATTTATATGTTGATAACTGTCTGTGCTTATATGTGCATAAGAATTCTTGCACTACAGGTATGTGTATTATACTTATCTAAAATATGGGTGATAACATTGCTAGCCCTTAATTATTACTACAAGATTATGGATTTCTCATTATTTTTACAACAAATTTCTTATTTAGTTTTAGTATGTTTTTAGCCATGGAGCCCACATCTCAGAGAGGTCTTTACTATATTTAGGTGTTTAAACTAGTGATATCTTAACAAAATAATTTTATGATTTTTTTGATTTTTTTTGAAGAATTTAACTCATTTCTTCATATTTACTAAATTTAAAATATTAATGGTTATCAATGAAAAACTCATGAAAATTTTAGGGAGAATGCACACATACAAAAGGATATGATATGTTCATTTTTCCTAGATTTTGAAGGATATTTTTGTTCATTTTTCTTATCTTTATATATTTGACAATGCGTTTACTTATTATATAAAAGGATATGACATGTCCATTGTTCCTAGTATTTAGAAGGAGACATAAAAATAGCAATGGAAAGTATATCTTTGAAATTATTTCACATAAAAACATAATTAATAATATTAATTTTCTCAAGAATGTTACACAAATTGTTATACACATGCCACTAATACAAGCGTATAAGTAGTTGTTTTGCCCCATCCAATAATATGGCAAAACTATGGCAGCTTAAAATATCATTAGATTTTTTTAAAAAAATTGAACAATGGCAAGATATTTTGTTCCTGCAAAAAATACAAAATAATTTGTATAGCTATAGAAAAATTATTGTAAGTATAGCTATAAATGAGTTTATGAACCATAATTTGAATTTATTAAAATTCTGAATCATGTATTAGATAAGTTATGTAATATAAGGTGGGACTTACATGAAAGGTCTTTCGGGGCAAGTCATGTTAAAGCTCTTGCATACGTCCTTAGACAACGGTTGCATTGGTAACGGGGTCCTATGCATGCCCGTCAGTGGTCGGATACCTCGACTTGTACTTGGCGATGGTGCGATGGAGCTCCTCGACTTCCTAGAATAAGAACTCGACCTAGTTGTCGGAGCCGGAGCAACCCAATCTCCCGTTGCGTACTCGGTTTCCCCTGAACAACGGGACGAGTATGCACTAGGTTGGCCGGAGACTTGTGTTGAGGGTGCCATTGTTAGCCCGGACGGTGCAAATGTCGAGCATCCAGGAAGCATATATGATGAGGGAACAAGAAGGGAGAATATTAGATGAGAAAGAGAGAGGACAGACCAAGAAGGGACTAGAAAGAGACGAGAAGGCAGAACGTACATCGCACAAATATAGGAGAGGATCCTCACGGGAGGGAGGAGAAGTGCGAAGCAGCTAACCCACGGGAGACAATGGCGCGGCTTTGGTAGTGATGGACCATGTACGAAGCATTAGATTATAGTCTCATAAGTGGTTTGGCTTAGCACTAACCCGACTCTCTAACGGGATTTTTATGCTGCTAGAGGGGCTGACCTGTGCTTAACAAACCGCACATATTCTCATAAATACAAAAAAAATGAAACAATGCTAGGAGGAATTAGACACTTTTTTTGATATAGTAGAAGCGGGTCGGCGTGAGAATTCCAGAAATTCGTCCCTGACAGGGATTGAACTCCGGTCATTGGGATGCGCTAACTGCAACCCGACCACTAGGCTACTGCCTCATTATCATATTCTCATAAATACCCGCTTACAGGCATTTGAAGAGCCCCTGCAGCGTATGATTGATTGTTGACGGGACTCGTCGCTGACCGGCCACGCACTGCTGATTGCTGACCCGTGCAACCAGCGACGACCTGGTGTGCCAAAATAAAGATTAATCGAGTGTACCACTAACTAGTTTCTTAAGACCCGTCATGGATGTGGGAGAGACATGTTGTTCACTACTAGTGATAGGGCTACTGGTCGGTGGCTGTGCCCTCGACATGTTTTTTTTTGGTATCGCACGCGAGAGGAACGGGGCCAATATCAAGCATTCCGGGCTCGAGAGGAAGGAGAGAAGAAAAAGGCCTTTGAGTCACTGACCATAGGTCCTACTGAAAGTCTATATATGAAGTAAAAGGAGATGGGATGCACAAATGGGGAGAACCATAGCGTATGCACTTTATTTTTGTTCTCTCAGAGATAACAGATGGGGCAACTGTTGGAAAAGTCCTAAGGTTGAGAAGAAGAGAATGGGGCAGATTCCAGAGAGAAAGAGAGGATATTTATGCGTATCCCATTTGGATGGTTCTATGAAATGGATGTTCTTGGCTGGGCGCGCATACAATTCCTTCAGCCTGCACCCAACCGTGCATGCAGATACATGTGTACATTTGCCACGATCCATGCATGCCTCACTGTATTCCATACGGTATATATGATCCATATGAGTACACCTGCTTTGTCCCATATGCGCGGCACATGAGATGAGATTTTTTTTCTCGAAAAGGGGAATAAAACCCCGGCCTCTGCATCGGTTGATGCACATGAGATGAAATACCCTATATATAGCTTTATTTGTCGACTTGTCCGCATGCATCCAACACTTATGTTTAAACTTTATACTATGAGCCATGGCAGCCAGGATGGGTATTCATGTCCATATTTGATCCTACATGCCCTAAGCTAGGGCGAGTCTCTCTCTTACCTCCCAGCTAATACTTAACATTCTTGGGACACCGACAACTAAAACTCACGACCTTGCGGAGGCTCAGCTGCCCTTGCCAACAAGCCAAAACTTGACTTCACATATACTACTTGATCCAGTTTTGACAGATCGATATACTGTATTCAAATTTATCCAAAATATTTTTTTTTTGAAAGGAAATTTATCCAAAATGTTTAACCAAGATAAGTATTGATTTGAGCAATTTAGTAATGAGAAATGATAAATACATTGATGTAACCAAGATAAGTACCCTTGGTGCTCATTTAACTTGGGTCCTGGGCAAAAGTCTAGTCCAGCCAACGATAATAAGTTATCCACATCCAAGCCAGAAACACTAGTCCAGCCAACGACAATAAGTTATATCCATTGAAGCCAGAATTGGCTAGCTATAGTGTCTAGACCGTCGTCGTCTTCTTTCCGGCTATAACATGCCGGCAAATTGCAAACAAACATGCTTGGATGCACACGCAATCCCAATCAGCGCACGTCAGTCGATCATCGATCTCCGCCCAGATCTTTATCTCCCCATGCATTGGCTCCCCTCTCCGGCTCTCTCTCTCTCTATCCTTCTTGTGTGTTCAGTTACAGGTGAAGGACCCTAGCATGGATACCACGGGCTCCGGAGATCCTCCTCCACAAGGTGGGTGCTGCAGTGCCACCCACAACTTCCTCGAGCGCCAACACTTCAGGTATGCACGTAATTCAGGTATGGAATCTGTGTAGCATACTCCTTCCGTTCAGAAATATAAAACATTTTACAAATGTATTCAGACGTCTTTTAGTGTGATTCCTACATGTTCGTAGTGAATCGAACCTATACACTAAAAAAGCGTCTAGATAAGTTTATTTCACAAAGCTAAAATGTCTTATATTTCTGAAGGGAGTATATCCTTGTATGGTGCTTATATGTAGATCACTTGGGCGTGCAGCGGCGATCTCTTCGACTTGGTAAGGAGTGGAGGGGTGAACACGGCCATGGAGGCCCAGCCTCAAGTTTCCGGCCTACCCATGTCGCCGCCTCGATTTCTACGTCACTCGCCTTCTGAACAAGAGATGGCGACATGGCTCTACCCGATTGTCCACGGAGAGGAGCTCGTTGCCGACCATCTTGGCGGTAAAGGTGATCACATTGCAGCAGGGCTTATACCGGTGGGTCATGAGCAGGAACGGGCCAAGGAGCCAAGCAAGCAACCGGTGGAGCAGGTTAGCGTTAGAGAAGCCAAAGGGAAGTGCACCGAGGTATATACATGCATCTATGCCATTTTGTATGCCCACGTGTTTACATTTGGAAAAAAAAATTCAAGTCCTAGTTTGCTTTTGTCTTTAGATTTTCTTGGGATAAAGCTTTAACATTCCCGCAAAAAAAAAACAACTCGGGACCAAATATTTGAGAAATTCTTTTGGATTTCGATCTATCACAAACTTTGAACCTAATATAAATCTGCTTCAAACTAGTTTGTTTCTAGCGTTACATTTTTAGGGTAATAATAATAATATCTATGTACCAACCGAAATTACTGAAATTTCATTGAGGTTTTAAAGCCTTTTTCGGAGATTGGCGGTGAAGCCACTAAAGCACGGCAAGGTCCCCTGCTAAGCCAATATAGCATCTGTTGGAGGCGGAGAGGGCCCCTGACCTCGCATGTGATCTTTGGCTTACCGGATTGGCGTTGAAGTTCGTGCTCCTTCCTCTAAGGTTGTACAAGGGTGATTGCGTGGTAACGGTTCGTACGTGTAGACAATTGGAGCGGGCAACTTATTGTCCATGGAAATTGTTTGTGTCTGTGTGTGTGAGTGCTTTAGCAACACCAGAGGCCGGAAGTGAGAGAAGCAAAAAGGTGGCCAAGTGTCAGAGGGTGCGTAAAAATGAAGAAGCAACTAGGCAAAGACTAGGATTCACGCGGTTCGTTTGGGAAAAGGAGGTATCTTATTTTCATCCGGCCTCCAAATATAATATATAGTATAAAGGGGAGGCTCGGAGACGATGACACATAACAGATTCTTCATGGAGGGTGCTTGGAAGAATCAATGCAACAACCAAGGAAACAATGTTTGTGGTCTACGTCGTTGCACCGCCACTATTTAGATGGAGATGCTAACTGCCCATTGTGGCGTTCATACGGGTAGGGAGAATGCAAGATATTATAGTCCTAGTTCTTCCTAGACGCTAACCTATAGAAGGAATGTCCAGTCTTGTAAGGGAAACGGTCAACCATCGAGCCAGTAGAAGGGTGAACGGAATGACATAGCGTTGTGATGCGACCGGCTAGGATTGTGGGATATACCAAAGGTCCGGACTCTTGGGGTAGGGTTTGTAGAATTATGGAATAGAGGAGATATTAGGCCGCTCCCAATACTTGGCTATTTTAGCTAACATATGATCATAGAAAAACATTACTGCCTAATTCCCGTGCAAGCATGATCTCAAATAATTAAAAGCAAGCATACTTTGCACTTAAGAGACACCAAATTGCATAGCTGCCTATTAAAATGTATCACAACCTAGGATGCATGCAAGTAATATGTGGCAGCGCCACCTCCTGGTTTAACAAGGGAAGCCTCGTTCGCGACACCTCCTCACCGTGCATACAAACCCTATAGCGTATTCACCTAGAGGGGCTCCATCAAATTATCCTAGCATGCCTTTAAACCAGGAATGCTACCCTGTTGGACTTCTTCGTCTAGGGAGGTTGTGAGCTGCCACTCGGTCGGCTATGATCAATTTTTTTTTCGATCCGACTATGCCATCCCCACATCCGGCTACGACCTTTCTTGGTCGGACTAGGATGTGGAATGGTGTAGTCAGATCCAAAATTTTCTGATTGTAGCCAACCGAGTGGCTCACAACCGCCCAAGATGAAGAAGTCCAACAGTGGTAACATTCATGGTTTAAATGCATGTCAGACTAATTTGATGTTGCCAATCAAGGTGAATATGATGTACGGTTCATACGCATGGTGAGGAGGTGTCATGATGTTTTATTTGATGCTTGATGTATGGATCAGAACATTCGGTTATCAAACAGAGTAATCAGCTAGCGCTACAAGTAGATTAAAATTAACAAGACAGTCTATGCATCCGTTAATATTTTGTATGATATATAGGTCGCAACAAGTGATTTTAGTGTGAGGAAAAATACATCAGCACGGACAAGAGCAAGGAAGTCTGACTATTCAGAAACACACAGTCTCACCGAAAAGGTAAGGTTAATATGTACTTTAATCATCCCTTGATTTATATAAACCAAAAAATAGTCTTCCTTTGTGAAGTTCAGTTTTTTTCTAATCAGAACACCTTGCATTATAGCAGAGAAGAAGGTGCAGGCTAAATGAGAGGTTCAAGATTCTGCGACAGCTCGTTCCAGGATGCGTCGAGGTATGAAATGGAAATTACTTTGAATGAGATATTATCAAAATTACATGGCGTTTTTGAAGCCAACCCACATGTATAAAAGCCACAGTGGTGATTTATTGAATCGATGAACCAGTCAGCTCATCAAAAACTCAAACTATTGGAGAAGGCTGGTATATTATATACTTCAACATAGGCAATGCTTAAAAGCCGCCAAGAATAAGTGTTTCAGGAGAAGCGCACATGGGGCGCTTATTGTGGCCTGTCGGATAGCTATGGCCCATGCAAACTATGTACTGGCACATGAACTTTGTGTCGTGTTAGACTGAACAACGACGCAAATTAGGTGTCATGCATTATGTGCTACTACGAAAATAATATAGTTCCTCATATCAAATTTGTTAGCACATGCTTTCCTAGTTAGTAGTTTGATATTCCAACATTATATATATAATGAGAGAGAGAGAGAGAGAGAGAGAGAGAGATCACACATCAGCTAAAATTTGTGTTAACATTATACAGAAACAAAAGATAAAAATCATAACACACATACGCTCGTAGCAGATAGAAACACACATTTTTAGATGCAAGTACTTCACCCGTCCAAAAACTAACTAAGTTCAGACACCCTTAGATTATATGCATTGTCATAGTATAGTGCTCCTTTTCTGCAAAGATCGAAGGCACGTATATATAATTTATACATCTTTTCAAGACAACTTATTCTGCCAAATTTGATTCAAAATTACATTAAGTTCAATTCCATGTTTCACACGGAATTGTCTGGTGTTCTTGTTGCAACACCGACATGTGACTTCCACCATGTCACCGTTTTTCAATATGTATGTAAGGCATGAAAAACATGTGGGCAAAAGGGCATGAAAAGTACTATATGCGAAGAAAGAAACTATTACTAGTTTTATGAAGTCTGAACATTATGCAACATGGTTCAAATTCAAAGAGAGTTACCATCTTTCTTTTGAAAATTGGCATCTTATTCATGGTGAAGACGTAGTAGGTCATGTTCGCCTACATTTTCTAGCTATTTGTTTCAAATTATTTCTTCTTGGTCGACCTAGAGTGAATGGTGTACTTCCCTATCGATCGGATATATGCACCTAAACTGAATATATATTATTTGACGAACCTACACACATGTGAATATTATAACAACTTTGATCATTTTTCATAAGTTTACATCAAAGTGTAGAGGGAACATGCGGATGAGACCTAGGAACCTTGACAAAGTTGTTCTTTGCGTTTCCCACTGCTAGTTTACTAAAATTGTGAAGAATCCAAAACTAGCAATTTCGTTGTCCAAGTCAAACCTTTAGAGCCTTGTATAGACTAGCCAGATCTTTCGATAATTGAAAACTTTAACATACACAGAGTCGAAAGAAGCAGAAAACTTCCTTACGCTCCTTAATTATCTATTTGTTATGTGGCATTGTCAACAGGGGAACATTCAAGGTGTTCCTAATATAAACAGACTCGATAATGGATAGAAACAACGAACATTTAATTGAGTCATTGCACGTGTTCATAGTATACACAAACCCACATAGAAAATTTAGTAACTAAACACCCATTTAGACAGAGGAAAATTAGCAATTTGATAACCAAAAAAGACGTAAATTATTTGTACCGAAATGGCCTAAGGATTTTTATTTTAGCATTTGGGTAAGTACTAGTGCTCCGAAGCTATGTTTGAGGGAGATGTTGCGGCCCAGTGTGGCAGAGAATTAGATACCAGAAAGATCGAGTTCGACGGAGGGGTGCACACCATCTCATAATCAAGGGTGGTGGAGAGGTGTATGCTAACACAGTAGAGGGTAGACTGTGTGGTTCAGCATGGCGGAGATTTGTACAATAGAGGTTTGGCGATGTTGAGTCCACGCGGAAATAGTTAAGGTTTTGTGTGAGATCTAGAGGTGGTTGGGTATTTTTTATAAGGCTGAGGAGAACATTTGTTGGCTTTGTCGCTCTCAGCCTTATACAATTGTGCAGAAGGGTAAAGAGGTTGCAGGACTTATATAGTCTCCAAGCGAGAATAAGATACATACATATACATATAAAATACTAAATATTAATTGAACAACAATGATTTTCATACTATTGATCCAAATCCTCCCTACGATAAGCTAGGTGGCTTAATAAGCCTTAACCTTCATCATCTCTGCGGAGAACCTTTTTCACTAAATCCACTCGCTTTGGAATTTCTCAACATCTGCGAGGGCTTTGGCTCTGATTTCTTCTAGCTGCCGTTCTACGCTTTAAAATTCATATGTTCTAGATCTTCTACCATATTTCACAGATGGTTCAAAGCACATCGAAGAAACGACAAGGCATGTCTTACATCAGTTCAGCGCAAGAAATAACAGTTCGCCGATCCCATGACTGCACAGAAGGAACTTGTCTTCGATGTCCTTCGCACACTCACCGTCGCGTGCAACATAGCAACATGGTTGATTAGTGCACCTGCAAATTAGGAGTGTCCACAACTCGACGACATTCCATTCCAGGTCATAGGTATCAGCATGTACTTGTGAGACCGAGGGATTCCCAAATATGTGAGACTGTGAAAACCCTGTTCTCAAAAAAAATAAAATCGAAACAAGTAGCGAAATCGATTTTAATTACCACAAACATAACGTACCAACATCCTGCTCTTGAGCTCTCAATCTGACGCGTGCAGCCTTGCTCTCGTCACTGCCACCCGTTGGATAATACGGACGCAGGGCCAAGATAAAATGTCTGATGCCAATTGCTCGACATTGGTCGGTCTCACCTGTCAACATGACTTGCTTGACTAGTATTTCCGCGTCCACCTACTACAGTAAATAATGCACGTCTCTTTTGCCCGCCACCTACCGTGGTGAAAATTTTGTGCTGGTATGAAATCTACCACAATGCAAAATTGTGCACCGTCATCACCATGTTCCTGGACTAGTTGATCCTCCATTAAGAACACTTTTGAAGACACTCTTGTGATGTGCCATCGAGCATATCCGGCGTGATATGTCTAACGCTCTTATAGTGCCATTGAATTTTGGTTATTTTTGTAGATAAAAAAGCTACCATTCGGTCAAAATATTTCATACATTTCATTAGTGCACATAAATTCAAATAAATTTCTCTTATTCTCAAATATTTGTTGTATTTAGTTGAAAAAGTTGGTGCTTTGGCAAAGAGGAAAAACCAAAATCGGTTGTGCTAGTAATCTAGAACCGAAATTCAGATTTCTACCGAAAATAAATACGTTTATGATTTGCACTCGTGTACCCTTTACAGATCCTTTAATTGGATCATAAACACCCAACCACTGTCGTCTCACCACAGTGACCGTGTCGCAAAAAAATGGGAGCCACATTTTGCTAAAGTAACATACTAAGAACCACAATTTTAGGCTCATAGATACTAAATTTTAGGTGACTTGAGTTGGTAAATATCTAGACACCAGATGTAGTAAATCTATAAAACTAAGTATCTTCACTTGTCTACTTTGACAGTGTAACCAAGCCTCGACACTGGACCGGACTATCCAGTATATGAAGTCGTTGCAGCAGCAAGTCCAGTCAATGTCGTCTGCCGCAGGCTGCAGCATGATACCGGGTGTAGCGGTGTACCCGTTCATGCCGCCACAATATAGCATCCAGCCGCCAGGGAGCGGTGATGTTGATCCCCCAAGAATGGTTCCATTTGCTACAACTCCCGTGCTGTTTCCATTGGCTCACCATGCTGCAGTGATGACTCCTCCAAATACATCACAAGAAGCTGGTAAGAGGGGAAACCTGCAATCTAAAAAGAGTAGAAGCTTTCCGCACAAGGACGACTGAACTAGCATGATGAACTTGGCAGGTTACTGTACTTCGTACACCGATATATGTATAAGTGGCTAAGCTAGACTACCCCAACACTATCGTCCGCCAGAAAATGATATAGGCAACTATTTACCTTAAATCGCATATATAAATATATATATGTAAATAGACCCGGGAGTAGTATGAACATGTCCTGATGGGCGATGCATGTATTTTCATGGTTGTTCCGGTCATTTTCATAGATGTATACTACATCGATCTGAATAAAGATGGAAGTATATATGCATGTTGCAGGAGTAACCCCAGTAACTCAAAGTAGGAGCCAAAGGGGCTCGAAACAACCATCATTGAACATTGGAGGGGTTACAAATACAATGTGGGCTTTAAAAGTAGAAACTAATCTAACTAAGCCCTCAAAAATTACAAACGGGATCTCAAATGCAATAGAGAAAGAGCGAACAAATACTTCTCCCCCGCGCCTACACCCCGTATCTGGATCCACACATTTTATATGAACTATTATAAGAAGGATAAGCTGAAGAGTACAATCGAAGCCTGCCAAGGGTCTGTCGAGAACAAGGACACAACAATCTTGTAATTGTGATCTTCAGGGGTCTCAAATAGCCTCTCCAACCATAGTGCCAGCGGATCAACCGCCAATCAAGCTAGGAGAGATATCTAAGGTGGGGATATCGAGGATGCATCACTGATCTTAATACAGGGAGAACTTTTCTGCTGACTACGAGGAGAGACTTCGGAGACGATCTCATCTGTATCCAGCGAACACTACAAAAATACCCCTCATACCCGGCTGATTTTTGGGGCGGCACAAGCCAAAACTACCTGCAAAAGTTGGATGCACGGCGGATAATATGCCATGGTACCACTTTGCCGCGGAGGCTGATAATATGCCATGGTACCCACGGTAGCGGCGGATTTTGGTGCCATGGTACATGGTCGGGGAAGGCGGCGATTTTTGCGCCCCGCTTAACTAACGGAGTCATTCCTAATTTCCGCTGTCCATTTCAAGCGTCATTAATTATTGATGACCGCTGGAGAATGGTCAATCACTGCCCGTTGACTGGTTAGGCATATACAGTTCTGTATTGGTAGGTACTGAATTAATGAGCACCAGTCTCCCAGCTAGAGATAGTAATATTCCTTTTGAACTACTGAGCCTTTTCTAGAGCCTTTCCTCAACTATTTTCCATTCGGCATTTGTAAGGCTTCGATGGTGTGTATCGGGATCCCCAAATTGTTGATTGGAACTATCCATGCTTGCATCCAAAGAGCTCAGCATAAAGATTGGCCACGTATTGGGCTTCTCCAAAACAAAGGAATTCACTCTTATAAAAATTTATTTTGAGGCCGAATAATTGCTCGAATGCTGACAATATAAGTTTTAGATTCTTAGCTTTATCCAAGTCATGTTCCATAAAAATAATTGCGTAGTCTGAATATTGGCGTATAGATAAACCACCATCAACTAGATGGGGACCCCCCCCCTTCAATTTGACCTTCAGGCTTAGCACGCTCTATTAGGATCGCCAACATATCAACCAATGTATTAAACAGTATTGGTGATAATGGGTCACCTTGTCCTAGTACTTTTTTGTCTGGAAGTATTTACCTATGCCTTCATTGACTTTAATGGCTACACTACCTTCAGACATGAAACTATGTATAAGACCCCACCACTTATAAGAAGAGCCTTTCATTTTGAAAGTATGCTGGAGAAAAAACCAATTGACCTTATCATAGTCCTTTTCAAAATCAATTTTTAAAAGTACTTCATTCAGATTTTTCCTATGCAATTCATGCGCTGTTTTATAAAAGGTGACATCCCATGTAAGATGTTTCTACCTTGCATAAAAGCAGATAACGAAGGGTGGACCACGTGGTCCCCAACTGATTTAAGCCAAATAGTTGTTTCCTTGTTGAAAAATTGAAAACCCACGTTAAGGAGCCATATTGGATGATATTGTTAAATCCTTACCGTCTCATTATCTTTTGGTAGTAAAATTATCTCTTCAAAATTTAACCGGAAAAGATCCAATTAACTATCATGAAGAAAGCCAAAGAGATCGAGAAGATCAGGCTTGATTTCCTCCTATAAGCTTTGAAAAAAATCAGAAGGGAAGCCATTAGGGCCGGGAGCTTTATTATGCTCCATATGGAAAAACGCCTTCTTAATTTCATCCTCGGTGTACGGAGCAACTAGGAACCTATTCTCATCGACAAAGACCCGGGGAATATCCTCTGTTCGAGACTCATCCAAGGAAAAGGTTCTTTCCTTTGGAGACTAACCGAGCCTTGTATTATTAATGTAGGATTTAAGTTGCTCATGACATTCAATTGTATCTGCATCATGTAGTAGAGAATGTATTAGTTTCTTTCGGTGTCTGCCATTAGCGACTCCATGGAAGTATCTGGTATTCGAGTCTCCTCCAAGATGAATTTTGCTTTAGATCATTAATACCACTTAAACTCCTCCGCCCGTAGAAGTCTGGCTATTTCCGCATTTGATTGGCTTTTAAGATCAATCTCTTATGCAGATAACATCCTGACCTCCGCGAGAGCATCCAGATCATTAATTATGGATGTTACTTGTAGTTTCTCCTTTTGGAGGATACCGACAGTATGTCTTGCTCATTTGTTCAGGAATTTGCATAGAGCACGCATTTTATTATTCCAACTTTGGATAGAAGTGAGACATCTTACTATTTTTTTCCAGATATTCTTAACTATCTCATGGAAACTATCACGGCGTAACCACCAAAGTGCAAACTTGAATTGGTGTCTACATAGTGAAGAAGGCGATCCAGTGGACAGAGTAATAGGAGCGTAATACCTAGATACCATAGGGAACTTAGATTCCCAATCAGTGTCCATAAGCACGTGGTCTAATTTCTCGTATGTCGGTTCCGGTAGACTTTTTGCCAAGTGAACTGTCTACCGATTATTGAAACCTCTCTTAAATCAAGGTTGTCAATAACAATATGGAATAAAGGCGGTCAATGATTATCAAATCGACCACGACTTTTCTCGTGAGAGTATCTTAGCATATTAAAATCCCCGCCAAGTAGAATTGGATGCGGGTTATCTTTTGCCAAATTAACTATCTCTTGCGAAAAATCAGTCTTAAATTCCTCATGAGCTGTGAAATTATCAGATTTGTTACTTATACGGAGCTTCATAATAGATAGATAGATGATATATGTCCATGTGAAATTATTAGTTTTGTAACACTTTTAGTATATACTCCCTCCGTACCAAAATATAAGATGTTTTAGCTTTTTAGAAACGAATATACCTAGATGCTTTTAGTGGGTAAGTTCAATCCGAATGTACACACTAACAAATGTCTAGATATATTTATTTCACAAAAGTTAAAACATCTTATATTATGAAACGGAGGGAGCAATGGATAGATTATATTACAGCAAGCACGAGACGGGAAAGCACAGGTGGACATAAAACAACATAATACCACACGAAATTATATTATTAATTAATGATCCTTATGGAGTTACATACATCATAAAGTATAACGTAATACCACACGAAATTATATTATTAATGATCCTTGTGGAGTTACATAGTACATCATGCATAAAGTATTGGCTTCATTTTATTTTACGCACAAGCCATAGATATATCTTACACACATCGTGGGGGCATAGTAACCAGGCCATGCATGTGCAGTGTGATGGTTCTACATGACTGGGTAGGTACCCCAAGCCGCGACACCGCACAGCCCTTCGGGGCCGTCGGCTTCCCTGCGCATGAAGAAGAAGCCCTTCTGGCCCCACCCCTCTCCCCATGAGTTCTTTAGAATCCAGTACTTGTCTCCGTTGTCGCTGACCCCGTATCCGACGAGAACCACGGCGTGGTTCTGCATAGTGGTGCAGGGGCCCTTGTAGATTCCGGTCTTGTAGTTCTGGAGGACGGCGCCCTGCGCGTCGATGCCGACGGCCACCGGCCTATCCAGGACGGCCACCTTCAGCCATAGCTCCCCTTTCACCATCTCGACGTCGACGATGGGTGCCACTCGACTGGCGCTATCAGTGGTCTTGCACTGGCCCTGCCGTTCCCCGTAGGGGTACGTGGCCTCAGTCACTGCTCCTCCTTTGCTTTGGAACCACCTGAGTGCCACCTCGATGTGCCCCGATTTGCAGCCATTCTGGCCAGCCACATCGCAGTCTACCAACTCTTGCTCGGATAGGTCCAGCAGCTCGCCGCCCTTTATCTTGTTCAGGCTTTCGACTGTTGCCACCGCAGCGAAAGCCCAACAGCAATCTAGTACATATACAAGAAACTTTTACTGTTGATGCATGACTTTATTAATCAAATACTACATATCTATTTCCATTCCTTCAAATAGAGTAGTAGTATATCTAGTTCTAGTTCCATTCTTCTAATTAAATAGTACTTATATATTGGACTTAGAAAGAAGAGTTAAACACCTGTGTGGTATATCAAGTTGTCACGCATAAGCGCATTGGTCACCAACTGGGAAAATGCAAATTATCAGTCACGAAGTTGTGTGGATGTGCCCCATTAGTCATTCCGTCATATTTGCTGTTAAGTCGCTGATGTGGCTACATGTTTTTTCAAATGCCTCCTTACAATGTTATTTCCTCTAATTACTAGGTAATTTTTCGACACGGTTCTATGGTTGGGCCATTAAAATAGATGTAGGGCCCTAGACATATATCAAATACCTCCCATGACGTACGCACCATGGAAGCCACCCGCCAATCGTCGTGGCGAGCAGGGTTGCGCAAGTCGGCTACGAGCCAGCCACGCAGCAGCAAGGCCGCCCTCCCCGCTAGTACGGTCTTGTTCAAAGCGCTTGTTTGCCCCTATGACACGGTCGAGCTCGGCAAGATTAAGGGCAGCCAGGAGCTTTACGCACACACGTATCCACTCAGGATGCACCGGCAACATGTACCTCTTCTGAGCATGGTAAAATTAGTGAGCTTCTTCAGAGACCATCATCCCAGAATATTGTAGATCAACGTGGAGCTTTTTCGATCTATGGAGAGAACAAAGCAGGATTAATTACCTCTTGAGTTGTTCCCGCCTTCCTGTAATCGTACATGTGCAAAAGAGGAGCAACAATGCAGCATAGAGCCTCGGGAGAATTCAGTTGCCGCACAGTTTAGCTTGTGGGGTAATTCCAGCTTTCGTACCGCTATCCGGTGACACGACTATCCTACAAAAGTGACGGAACTAGCGTGAGCATAGCGTAAAGGCCAACGAAGATTGGTCTAAGCAGTTTAAGGGGAAAAGGACCTAGCAATTAGAAGAAACTAAATTTTAATGAGATATTTGCAAAAAACTGATAACCACATCAACAACTTAACGGCGGACGTGACGGAATGACTAACGGAGAACAACCACACAACTTCGTGACCGATAGTTTGCATTTTCCCAGTCAGTGACCAATGCGCTCGTGGGTAGCAACTTAATAGACCACTCAGGTGTTTAACTCTAGAAAGAATGAAGAAAGAAGGATTATACTACTACACCGCAGTGCATGCATTCTTATCACATGCCCCTTGGGCCTTTGCGGGCGTGACCACGCCTTTGTCTCTCCAGTCGAAGCTCTTTGGCCCCACCGACAATGAGGAGTTCAAATCGCCCTTTGACGTGCGGCGGCCCTCCTTCACATCACCGGCCAGAGTGGTGATGATGCCATCAACAATGGCGCCGTCGTCTTCCTTAGGCACAAGGGTGCCCCCGGTGTACCGTGCGGAGAACTCCTCGTTGGTGAGGTCGGTGAACTCGTTCTCGCCAAGCTCGTACCCGAGGCGCTCGCTCTCCCTGTTCGTGGCCTCGATGAACTCCACGTTGCGGCGGTACACCTCCAGCCGGCGGAGCTTCTCGTGGGTGCTCGGGTACGTTCGCCCGTGTGCCGTCATCCACCGGTGGAACCTGTCCAGCATCAGCAGGTCGCCGCCGCTGCCCGCCGCCGGATGGAGCATGGCGCACAGGATCAGCAGCAGTGGCAGAGGAAGCGAAAGCAGTGAAGGAGGAGCCATGCCGACAAACCTGACTTGTCCTCTGGCGCTCATATTGGGCTACCTTTTATAGACTAGATACTGCAGGTTTCATATTTTTAATTTCTAGATCGTGCATCAATGATTTTCATGCATGGTAGCCGGTCATCGAATGATCGATCATTGATGTCCAACAACAGGCTATCTACCGTATTATTGCTCAAAATTGATTTCCGTCCCGGTCATCGAATCCGCCGATGTTGTTAGCTGCATGATCACATATATAGACAGGGGAGATGATTATTCACTCATACTACTCCCTCCGTCAATTAGTGTACTTATTATAGCATTTATCCCAAGTAAATAAATTATAATGTGTGACCAGTTTTATCAGAAAATGTAGCTACATGTATGACACACAAATTAGTGTCACTACTAGATCCTTTTCAAAATGGTGTTCCATACTATACCGATTTGATATGGTATATATTGCTTCTCTTTTCAATACAGTTAAACAAACTAAAAAATATGCGATTTAACACAAAACTTACAAGTACAGTTATTTGTGGACGAATAGATTGGATGTCTTTGTCCGTGTCATTGGCAGCGATTTCAACACCGGAAGTAGATGAGCCGTATCTATTCCTCATTGAGTGCACACAAATGACATGGCCACCGGGACAGAGCTAGGATCGTGACATATATACGGAGGGAGTTAACTATCGAGATAGTGCACACCCTCTCTTCTTTTATACAAGGCCACTAGCCAAAAATAAATTTTGCATTCATATAAGGCTATTGACACTAATATGCAAAAATTGCTAAGTTTCTATCTCGTATAATTCCTTGGATAGATCATAAAAGAGATTTAAGTCTTTTTGGATATCTTACAAATTTAATCAAGTTTGGGTAAATTGTCTAAGGCTACTGATCTTTTTGGTAAATAATCAATTTTCATATATTCATACAAACCTCAACAGACATTTTGAGTAATATTTTATAGGTATAACATGTGATTTTAATAATGTAAGCAAGCTTATGCTTATGAAGTCTGAATTCATCTTTTATAATACAATCTTTTGTGTATATTGAGATTTTTCTGTCATAAAAATAATTTCTTCTCACCAATTTGGTTCAGATGTTTAAACCTTTTGTATCAATTGTAACGCCCCGGCCACCTCGGGCCTGATGGCTGTTACCCCAAAAACTCTCTAGGGACTTTAGACTTGCCCCATATATCAACACTAGTCTTTTCTACGCACTTTGTCCTCATTCGTGTGTACCGGGAACAACTTCTCGGTCGGTCACTCATACTCAATTGCTCAAGGCATTTTCATATAAGAAGTTGTAACTTGCTAATATGAGTATCATATCAATCCTATTAAGCACTCGTCAGGATCTCACATGTACTCACCCTTAGAAGATCAATGTCTTTGTCGATAAATCCCAAGCAAGGAACGTCCCTATTGGCACACATTTGTGTGTCCAGTGCTGACACATATGCCAAGTGATGTGCCATGATGGTCCACACGCGCCAATCACCACATCAACTTCCTCATTGAAATCAACATTGCCGGTTTCACAAACATTATTTGGCTGACTTCGACTTGACCGATGAGCATCCTTTGTCTCAGTAATCGATCTAACTTTCGTAAACCAATGCCTTTTGCAAAACTTGTTGGACCGTAAAATATTCGAAACCCTCGAATTTCTCTTCCAAGTGAGTCCCTCAATTATTTAACACCAAGTCGGCCATTTCTTTCTCCGAGATTATCATATTATAACAATGGTTCTTATTATCTCTAAAGCATTTGACATAGTTGGTGACCAACTCATAAGACCATTGTCTAACTGTTGTTAGATGGGATAGCTTAAGTTCGTTTTCACCTATATAAAAGTGTTCATAAAATTTATGTTGTAAGCGATACCAAACAAGGACGAAAGGTGAAGCTAATGATGAAAAGTGGGAAAAGCGGTACCAGTTGAAGATAATAGAAACATATACTTAATATGATCAGTACTATCGCCTTCTCCTAGTTGAGGTAAATACTGGATACTATGTTTCCTGGTAGTTTTATGTCTACCACAAAATTTTATGAAGTCGTGTACTCTAAAACCAGGTGGATATGCGACCATGTCAAAGCAATCTAGGTATGGATTTTTGTATAAGACATGAGTCGGATTCGGCTCTGTTCCGAAGTTTTCATATATCATCTTTTGCATCTCAACCCAAAATTTCTCGAAACCCAGATGAAAATCGATTTCTGTCCTGGTCATGAAATTCGCTGATGTTGTTAGGTGCATGCTACGTGGCGACATGCATAGACAGGGTAGATGCTTATTAACTCGTACTCCTTTCTCTCATTAGTGTACTTATCGCCACATATGTGCTACGTTAGATAAAATAAAGTATGACTAATTTATCAGAAGGTAGCTACATGAACGAGACAAAATTGGTAATCACTAGGTCCGGTTTGCAAAGTGTTTCATAATATACGGATTTAGTGTCATAAATATTTCTACTTTTATCAATAAAGTAGGTCAGTTATTTTTTTTACTTTAGGAAAAAACATACAAAGTACATTTAGTGTGGGAGGAGAGATTATATGTCTTTATTTGTGTGACCAGAATGGTCAATTTCCACTCCACAAGTAGATGAGCCGCATCTATTTCACATTGATTGCACCCACATGGCATCGACAAAGGTGTGGAGCTACAGAATCACAACATATATAGAGTGAGCGATAACAATCGAGATAATCTACTCTCTAAGTTTTTATATATAAGGCCGCAAGGAAAAAATACATTTGGCATTTATACAATATCGCTAACACTAATCAAGAAAAATGGTTAGGTTTCTACCTCGTATAATTCCTTAGATTTTTTTATAAAAGAGATTTAATTCCAGCATGACCTTGGTCTTGCATCCATAAGCTTGGTTGAATTGCTCTTGGTATTGCTGTGTTGTGAAGTTTAGATTTAACTATAAGCACATAATCATTCTAATGCTACAACAACAAACTCCAATTTCTAAGGCTTGTGAATGACAACTACTCATCACTCTGCACGATTTCTTATACTATAAGCTTGGTCACGACCGTCACACCTCTCGGGCACATCTTTAGAATAAAAAATTAAATATAGTGATTTAAAATATAGATCCTTGAAAAAATTCTAACATTATTATGTTTAGGAATACAACTGAAAAGAAGTTTGTTTTCTACAGATTGTGGTTATAATGACAATGTGTGACACTATGTTGTCGTTTGTTTACCATCTTCAACACAGATAGAGGATTCCACACCATGACCTTAGGAACCTGATATGGTATTGAATTAAATAGTTAATTTTCAATTGCTGGATCTCAACTTTAACCATGTTTTAGAACTCATCCATGAACCTAGCTCAGAACTCTATGTAAATTTTAGTGGAGTCACGTATGACTAAGATGTGTGTTATTTAGGCGGCCACGTGCTGGATCAAAAGCAATTCACATATTTATACTGATTTTTTTACTTACTCATAACTAATGTGTCCATTTAATGTATTTTGACTTTATATTCATACATCACTTAAAATATATTTTGAATAATATATACTATGTTTTATAAGAAATTGTTGGATTCGCAGCATAGAAAACAAAAATTTTCCTACGATGGGAACTATTATACGCCAAGATCTATCTACTAGATACATGCAACATGTGGATATACATCCATAGAGAACATACCCTCGAAGACCGACAAAGCTTTGTTAACGAGATGGAACTCGTGGATGATTGATATGTTGCAAACGTATCTATAATTTTTGATGTTCCATGCTTGTTTTATATCTACTTTCTTATGTTTTATCCACAGTTTGGAGTACTTTTACATATTTTCTGGGACTAACCTGTTAACAAGATGCCACAGTGCCAGTTGCCTGTTTTCTGCTGTTTTGGATTCTAGAAAAGTCATAAAAATAATATTCTCAGAATTGGACGGGACAAAAGGCAAAGTCAATATTTTACCGGGAGACACATGGAGTCTGAAGGAGAGACGATGGGGGGCCACAGGGCGGCCACACCCTCCCCTTGGCGTGGGCAGCCCTAGGCCATGCCAGGGCAGGGTGTGGGCCTCCTGGCCGGCCACCGACCCTGCCTCTTCGCCTATATAATGCCCTCGGGACGAAAACCCTAAGTACCCGATCAAAATTCCACGAAAGAGTTTGTAGCCGTTGTCATCTCCATCCCTAGATCGGGAGGGATATGAAGCTCTTCCCGGCACCCTGCCGGAGGGGAGAGTTCACCCTGGAGGCCTTCTTCATCACCATGCCTGCCTCCGGTGTGATGCATGAGTAGTTCATCCCTGGACTACAGGTCCATGTAGTAGCTAAATGGTTGGTTCTAAACCTTTGTGCTACCATGTTTAGATCTTGTGAGCTCCGTTCATGATCAAGATCATCTATTTGTAATCCTACATGTTGTGTTTGTGGGGATCCGATGGATATTGAGATGCTATTTTAGATTGATTAATGATTCTATCATGTCTTTATTATTTGTGATCTTGCATGCTTTCCGTTATTAGTAGCTATCTTGACCAAGTAGATGCTAACAACTCCAAGAGGGAGTATTTATGCTCGATAGTGGGTTCATTCCTCTAGGAATCTGGGGAAGTGACAGAAATCTCTAAGGTACTAGATGTGTTGTTGCTACTAGGGAGAAAACAACAATCATTTGTTCATAGAACAATCATATTGTTTACTTTACCCACTTTGCTTAATGCAATTATCTGTTGCGTGCAACTTAATACTGGAGGGGGTTTGGATGATGACCTGAAGGTGGGTTATTAGTCATAGATGCAGTTGGATTACGGTCTATGTATAATATTGTAATGCCCAATCAAACCTCAAAGGAGTCAAGATGATTAGTATATGCATGTATGCTTTCTCGATGTTTGTCAATTGCCCGCTGTAATTTTTTCACCCAACATGTCATCTATCTTAAGAAGAATCACCACTAGTTAACTATGGACCCCGGTCCATTCTTTTACCATCAATCTACAATCTACTATTTACTGTTTTCTGTTTACTTTCTGCAAGTAATTACTATCTTCTACACAATACGTTTAATCCTTTGTTTTCAGCAAAACCGGTGAGATTGACAACCTCAGTGTAAGTTGGGGACAAAGTTCTTGCTCCTACTGGTTCGATAACCTTGGTTTCATAACTGAGGAAAAACTTACTGCTTTGCTCATCATACCTTCTATTGATGGCCCAAATATATCGTTTTCGTTGGAAACAACACCTTAGAGTTGTTTCCTTCCTCCTACTGGTTCGATAACCTTGGTTTCATAACTGAGGGAAAACTTACTGCTTTGCTCATCATACCTTCTGTTGATGGCCCAAATATATCGAGCTCGTTGGGGGAACCCCAAGAGGAAGGTATGATGAGCACAGCAGCAAGTTTTCCCTCAGTAAGAAACCAAGGTTATCAATCCAGTAGGAGCAAGGAAACACCCCAAAGGTGTAGCTAGCTGAACGTTGGCAGGGCGCACTACCGGTGCTAGCAGCAACGTGGAGACCTGCACAACAGAACCACAGAACTTTGCCCCCAACTTGCGATGAGGTTGTCAATCTCACCGGTTTTGCTGAAAACAAAGGACCAAACGTATCGAATGTAAGGAAGTCAATAGTTTGCAGAAAGTAAACACAAAACAGTAAACAATTTGTAGATTGTATGTAAAAGAAAGGACCAGGGTCCATAGTTCACTAGAGGTGGCTCTCCTTAAGATAGATAACATGCTGGGTGAACAAATTACAACGGGGCAATTGACAAACATCGAGAAAGCATACAAGCATATACTAATCATCTTGACTCCTTTGGAACTTGATTGGGCATTACAACATTATACATAGACCGCCATCCAACTGCATCTATGACTAATAATCCACCTTCAGGTTATCATCCGAACCCCCTCCAGTATTAAGTTGCAAGCAACAGATTATTGCTTTACGAATTGTGTGTAATGTAAACAATACAATTGTTCTATGAATAAAGGATTGTTGTTTTCTTCCTAGTAGCAACAACACATCTAGTACCTTAGAGATTTCTGTCACTTCCTGATACATTGCAAATGTATCTATAATTTTTGATGCTCCATGCTTGGTTTTATCCACTTTCTTGTGTTTTGTCCACACTTTGGAGTACTTTTCATATGCTTTCTTGGACTAACCTATTAACAAGAGCCACAGTGCCAGCTGCCTGTTTTCTGCTGTTTTTGGTTCCAGGAAAGTTAAGAAATGAATATTCTCGGAATTGGATGGGACAAAAGCCAAAGTGCCTATTTTTCCAGAAGACTCACGGAGCCAGTATACGAGACGTAGGAGGGCCAAGGGCTGGCCACACCACCCCTAGGCGCGGGCTGGGCCTAGCCGCGCCAGGGCATGGTGTGGTGGCCCCAGGCACCCCCTCGGCCTCTCTCTTCGCCTATAAGAAGCCTTCCGACCTAAAAACTTCGCGGGGTTCGACGTTTTTCCAGGAGAAGTTCCGCTCCGCCGCCACCATCAGGTTCCGCAAAACAGCACCAGAAACTCGGTTCTGGAACCCTGCCAGGACAGGGAATTGGAGGAGATCATCGCCATCATCATCACCATCGCTTGTCCATCGACCATCCATGTTTCCCCCATCTATGAGTGAGTAATCCCCCGTGAAAGGGCATGTATGCCCCATGTGTGGTTTTGGTAATTAATGACAATCCCTATGGACTAATGTGCAAATTGAGTTTCACTTGTAGGTTTGTCCATTGGCATCGCTTGGACCATGTGTTGGTTTCAAGGATGAAAAAGAAGAAGCATCGTCCAAGAGCTTTGTGCCTATTGGAATCCAGTAGAAGAAGAAGATCAAGTATGTCTTGAAGAAGAAGAAGAAGAAGAAGAAGAAGATGGAGTTCCTCATGGTTATCTTCAAGACATCGTCAAGATTTGTTGTGCAAGCTCAAGAGAATGATGAAGACAAGTTCGAAGAAGATGCTTCCCCATGGTGTATGGGGGAGCATGTCTCAAGACTTCATCAAGCAAGTGCAAGCAAGTGCAATCAAGAAAGGTGTTCCATCTTGAAGGTGACAAGATCGTCTACATCAAGCTCAAGTGGGATGCTCAAGGCAAAGGTATGATCTTGATAGGGTGTCTATTTTACCGGTCTCTTGTAGTGTTGGGAGACCGTGTTTAGGATAGATAGCCGTACTATCAAGAGGGGCTCTCGAGTGGGTGACTTGTTCGTATCTTTCGAAGAGAGCTCAAACCTTTGCATTCATAGCATCATCTTTCTTGGTTGTTGTTTGGTTCTTATCCATGTGAGGTTCTAGAGCTTGTAGTTATCTTCATAACAAGCTCTAGTTCATCAAAAACGGATTTCCCTTGCATATCTTATTGCGTTTTTGATCTTGCGGGTTTTCCGGCTCCACACCTTGGGAGGTATCTCACATACATATTCATGGTAGTTTCTCCCTTGGTGATTCTACACGTCGTTATCTTTCCAATAAAATTGGGTTCATCTCATTTGGAGTTCGGATGCAAAAGTTGTGGCATTTCTGGTTCCGAAGTTTCTCTGACCGGAAGTACCGGCCAGACGCCAGAAGTACCGCTCGGGCAGAAATTCCGCCGGTAGTACCGGTGTTAATACCGGCCCAACTTCCGGTGAACCCATTTTTGGTTCAGTATGCTCTCTGCCTAGTATGCGCTATTTGACGGAACTTCGGTCGGAATCTTGGGCGGTAGTACTGGCCCAGGCGGTAGTACCGGTGACCCACCGGTAGTACCGGCCGGCCTCGTATTTGTGTTCGTTTGGACTTTGTTTTGGATCGTTGGCTGAGTGCCACTGGTAGTACCGGCCACCCACCGGTACTACCGGCCGTGCGCGACTCTGTGCGTAACGGGCAGATCGGGGAGCCCTTTAAAAGGAGCTCCCCTTTCCCCTTCGGCCCCATCACTTGTTCTTCTTGGTTTTTGGCTTTCTCTCTCCTCCATTGTTGACCTTGAAGAGCTTGCCCTCTCCCCTTTCCCCTCCTATGATTCTTGCATCTTTTTGAGGGATTTGAGAGAGGAGATCTAGATCTACAAGCCCCACCAAGCAAAATCCCTTCTTTGTGAAGGAACCCTTGGGATCTAGATCTTGGAGAGTTTTGTGTTCTCCTCTTGTGTTCTTCCTCCCTTATTCCGCCAATAGCTTTTGTAGCTTTGGTGGAATTTGAGAGTGAAGGACTTGCCTCTTGCATTTGGTGCATAGGTTTGAGTTCTCCTCGGAGATTCGGTGAGTTCAATCCCTTGGGATTGTTTCTCTTGGGTTCTTGGAACCCTAGACGGTTGTGGTTGGATAGTTGAACTTTTGTGGTCTTGTAGCCTTTTGTGGCCTTGTTGCCTTTTGTGGCTTTGTAGCCTTTGTGGCATTGTTCTTGGGGCTCCAATTGAGTTGTGGAGGTTCCCCAAGCTTGTAGGCCTTTTGTGGCATTGTGGAGCCTTTGTGGCGTTTCTTGGGAGCCCTCCAATTGAGTTGTGGAGATTGCCCCAAGCCTTGTACGGGTTCGGTGACCGCCCTCAAGTGTCCCATAGTGGAACGTGAGTAGGCCTTTGTGGCGAGCTCACGGGAGAATAGGGTGAGCCTTTTGTGGCGTCGGTGAGTTGCGTGGCTTCGCATCCTTGGTGAGGCCTTGTGTGGCGTTCGGTGAGCATCGAGCCACCACACCTCGAGGTGAGCCATTTGTGGCGTCGAAGTTCATTGCGCCCCCGCACCTCTCCAACGGAGACGTAGCTTCTTTGGAAGTGAACTTCGGGAAACAAATCATCGTCTCTGCGTCCATCGGTTATCTCTCAACCGAGCCCTTTACCTATGCAATTTACATTGTGATAACCTTCGTGCTTGAAGTACTATTATCTTGCTATCACCTTGTTGCTTGTCTTGCTTAGCATAGGTTGTTGGTGCACTTAGTGAATCTAGTGGATATAGGTTTTGGCTTGATAAATTAAACGTTAAGTTTTATTCCGCATTTATTAGAGCCTAAACCGTAATAATTTTAAAACGCCTATTCACCCCCCCTCTAGGCGATGTCCATTTCCCTTTCACCCCGCTGTAGGATATGGGGATGGTAGGGATTGGATGAGATCGTTCATGTAATGGCATCAGATTGTTAGGGCATGGTGCCTAGTATCTTTTATTAGTGCTTTATGACTTTGTTGTGACTTGTTGTGCTTAATGCCTGTCACTAGGGCCTGAGTGCCATGATTTCAGATCTGAACATGTTATTGATTCATTATGATAGTATTGTTCTTGGTCTTATCTACAAGTTGTATACACACGTCGTTGTCCGGAGCCTATGGCCCCGAAGTGACAGAAATCAGGATAACCGAAAGGGAAAGACTTTGATGTGAGGATCACCTGTGTTCACGGAGTGTTAATGCTTTGCTCCGGTGCTCTATTAAAAGGAGCACCTTAATTGCCAGTAGTTACCTAGAGGCCCCGCTGCAAACGGGCTGGCAGGACAAAAGATGTTGTGCAAGTTCTCATTGCGAGCACGTATGACTATATATGGAACACATGCCTAGGATTGTCTAGTACTTGGATGCTTTATCTTATTTATTTGCAATTGCCCTATGTTTTGATTGCTATGTGAATTGTCTTGTCCATGCAACGCCCGTCCATCCATCCCTATGCCTACCGCACTCGAATCCCACTGTTTACTGCTTTTGTTACTACTGTCTTTGCTTTGCTACCGCTATTACTTTACTATTCCCACTACAAAACTGTTGCTGCTGATAAACTGCTGTGAGCAAGATTGTTTCCAGGTGCAGCTGAATTTACAACTCAGTTGTTAAGGCTTATAAATATTCTTTGGCTCCCCTTGTGTCGAATCAATAAATTGGGTTTCACTTCCCTCGAAAATACTGCGATACACCCCCTATACTTGTGGGTCATCAAGACTATTTTCTGGCGCCGTTGCCGGGGAGCATAGCTTTATTTATCAAGTTCACTTGGAATCACTATTGTTCAAGCTAAGTTTATCTTTCTCCTTGTTTGCTTATTTCTTTATCAAAAATACAAAAAAATTAGTTCCTACTCTAGTTGTTATTTTCGTTGGTCTGTTATTGTCTTGCTTTATCATGCTTGTTGGCAATGGTAGGTTTCTTTGAAACTGAAGCTTATTGGCAAGGTGGGTTCAAGGAAGATCAAAAATATTATTATAAGGAACACCGCTTGTCACAAAAAGGGAAACACTTATGGGAACAAATTGATAGATTGTATACCATTGCTAGGAACGTGTGCTCTACATATAATGTTACTTATTGCTGTGATGAGTCTTGTTGCAGAAAGAGGTATAGACACCTCCCTTTTCAATGTGAGTATAGTGATAATGATACCATATCTTCCTATGCTAAAGGAATTTATGACTTTTATGATGCAGAACAAATTGAAGAATTTATTGCTTGGAAGGGTGCTTTTGAACTTGCTAGTTTGCTTGAAAATATTGATGATTCACCTTACAAATATGAGGTGTATGGTATACTTAAATTTTTCTTTGATAATTACAAGGATGAAAATGGCTATATTCTTGAATATTTTAATAGATGCTTTCCTCAAATGGAAGAGACTAATGCCTTGCAGGATCCTACGGAAGAAGAAATTGATGAACCTGAAATCTCATTAGATGAAAAAGAGGAGGAGAGTGATGAACAAAAGGAGGAAGAATGGATTAGCTACCCATGCCTACCTTCTAATGAGAGTAACTCTTTATCCTTTACATTATTTGATTGTCCCCCTTGTTTACTAAAGGAGAATAAATGTTATGTTCCTGAGGTTTCTCTTGAAAATGTTTATAATAAAGCTCTAGTGCTTGTAGATCATGAAGAGCATGCTTTATGTGATAGTTATATTGTTGAGTTTCTTCATGAGGCTACTGAAAATTATTATGAGAGAGGAAAATATGGTGGTAGAAGTTTTCATGGTATTGAAACACCTCTCTATGTGCTGAAAGTTTTGAAGTTACTCTTGTTTTATCTTCCTATGCCTGTCACTTTGTTCTTTGCAAATTTATTTGCTTACACGATTCCTATGCATAGGAAGTGGGTTAGACGTAAATGTGTTTTGGATTTGCTTCTTGATGCTCTCTTTTACTTCACTTCATATTTCTTATGAGTGCATCCTCTCAAACTTTTATGCCTGAAGATGATAATATGTCTATTATTCTTGGGAGACCTTTTATTAAATACTGTAGGAGCTGTTATTAATTGTAATCAAGGGAAGGTGACCTTCAATGAACACATTGTCTATTTACTCAAGAAGATTGAAAGGACTTATGGTTTTAATTCAATTGAACATGTTGAGGGCATTCAAGTTGGAGAAATATATTGTCCCATATGAAGAGAAAAATTTGAAACTATTATGATTGGGACCATTGCTATCAAGGTTGAGGTAACATAATCATTAGTGGGATACAAAGTTTTGTCTCATATGGAATTGTTTTGGTAACAAGATCTGATCAACCTTGTTAACAAAAGGATTTCATTGAACAAAACAATGTTTTCACCATGATTATCTCCGCTTACTTCTATTCTATCCATTTTAGATTGTCCTTATGCCTAACTTAAAGGCGTTAAAGAAAAGTACTTATTGGGAGATAACCCAAAAGTTTTAGATGAGTCTTGGAAGTTATTACCTCTGTAATAACCGCTCCTTATCCTTTTTATTTGCTTTTTGTGCCAAGAGTAACCTCTAATGAGAGAGAAGTAATGATTGGGAAAGTTGCTGTCCCGAAACAGATTTCTGTGCTTCACCGTAAAAAATCGTGTAAAATATATGAACGTATTTTTGGGGCGTGAATTTTTGTGATTCTGCCCCAGGTTGTTATCTAACTTTCGTTTGTTCAACACTTTTTGATTTGAGCAACAGAAGGTCTTCGAAAAAATCCATCTTTACCTGCTGGTCTGTTTTGACAGATTTCTGCCATTTTCTGCATTTGCTTCTTGTTGGTTTCTTCTTGAGTTCTTTTGGGGAATTGAGCTTTTTGAGGGAAGTCCTACAGTAGCTAGTGTTCTAATAGAAGTTTATTTGGTGTTAGAACTGAACCTTAAGACCTATTATCTTGAGTGCACTAATGTTGCTAATAAAGATTGTGTGAAGTTTTGTATGAAGGAAAAATTTCAGGTGTATGGAAGGAATAAGTAATGAGATGAAGGATGGACTAAAGCTTAAGCTTGGGGACGCCACGCGTGTCACCCCAAGAAATATCCAAGAAGTACAAGCGTCAAAGCTTGGGGATGCCCAAGGCATCCCCTTCTTCATCAATAAAAATCTCAGGTTTCTTCCAAACGCTTCATTTTTGTTTTTGTTTTGGTTTTTCGTTTGCTTTGTTTGCTTAGTTTTCTGAATAAATTGGTTGGACCCCCTCTCTCTTACATTGGTTTTTCAAATAGTTTGGTTTGGAAAAGAGTAGGAAAGCTCATGCTTAAGTGGTAAAGAGAGCTTGTTTTTGACTGTGGCCTATGCTTTGTCATGCCATGCTTGATATTGTTTTGGCTTTATGCTTAATATTCTTTGCTGTAGCATGACTTGTTATAAACAATTTAGATTGCTTAATGTTCCTTGGATGAATCATGCGTTGTTTTAGCATATTAAAGCATAGTATTGTGGTATTCTCCATTGATGCTTTATTTGGGTTGACTTGGCGCATGCTCACACCATGTTATGACTATCTCAAGTCACCATAGCCTTTATGATCCTTTACTTTTCAACTTGTAGTATCACTTTATGCTTTGATCAATGATGTTTTGTCGCTCTGCATGATTATGGCCATTATTGCTCTCTCGTTTGTCGCTCCCTTACTATTGCTAGCCTTCACTTTCACTGAGTATGTTTTACTCAAGTTCCTAACTCCCTAAAACCAAATATTGCCAAAGTGTCCACCATACCTACCTATCAGCATCATTTTCTACTCCCGTGCATATTCGTTATGCCTTGTTTTCTTCCGAATAAAATGTTTGCTTGTTATGAGAAAGTTAGTTAGTAAAGCTCTCACGAACTTGATGGCACACTTTATTTCCTTGCATTTAATAAACCTGAACCATTGCGTCCTTCTTTGTTGTGTATATGCTTGCGCTTTATAAGTTGAAGTTAGCAGAACCATGTTTCATGGGGAACGTTTTCAACATTGCACTGGTACTTTGTACCTCGTTGATATCATGTTCTTTTCCTTATGGATCCCGGCGGTGTGAAATAAAAGTGGAACTTGTAAGATCATGGAGTTTGTATGTATGTTAGAGAAATGCCTGGGCCGCTAGCCTAAGCCATGCCTAATCATGGTGGAAACTTGCAACATAACCATAATGAGCATTCTATGAAGCATCCTCAATAAAAATCTATGCACATAGTAAATAAAAAGATCGCTGAGATGCTCATTGTCTGCTTGCCTTGTCATTTTGATTATGGGATAGCACCTGTATCATGTGCAAGAGATACCCCGTTGGCGGTTCTCTATGATACGTATATACTTACAATGACAAGAGCTTACTCGTGACTGAAGTTGAGTAGCATGAGGATCGGTCTTCGTATGTAAGGGGCATGAGACTTTGATTTATAACTTGTCAAGCATATCCTCTTAGTTGTGTTACTTTAACCTTAACCACTTAAAGGTGCTTATGATAGGGGCAATGAGAGCTCAAAGCTAATGAGTACCATACTTTCAGCATTTGGAAGCCTTTCAAACTTTTCAAAACCTGTTCATTTCCTTATTGAGTCTCCACACATTCTATGAGCACTTTCTTGAGAGCATAGTGGCCATTCTTAGTTCTATGTGCATTGTCCCAAGACTTATTGATTGATGCATACCTTTATATTGCTTGTTTTAAACTATTTGTATCTAGTCACTCTTGTAAACTTCGAAGGTGTCCTATGCATTTATATTTGCTACTCTACGAGGGACAAGCTGAATGCCACTATGCTATGTTTTCTTTACGTGAAACAAACAAATGTCTTGCAAAACATTGTTATTCATGAATCTTTTGTTTGTGCCTTTTCATGTTGCATCATAGTTTCTTCGTCTTATTGCTAGAACTTTGTCTTTCATGTTATGATTGAAGTACTATGATCCTAGCTTTGAATGTTTTACAAATACTTTGATCAAGTCTTTGATGGTGCATGTCACCTCAAAAATTATTCTTTTTATCACTTACCTACTCGAGGACGAGCAGGAGTTAAGCTTGGGGATGTTGATACATTGCAAATGTATATATAATTTTTGATGCTCCATGCTTGGTTTTATCCACTTTCTTGCGTTTTGTCCACACTTTGGAGTACTTTTCATATGATTTCTTGGACTAACCTATTAACAAGAGCCACCGTGCCAGCTGCCTGTTTTCTGCTGTTTTTGGTTCCAGGAAAGTCAGAAAATGAATATTCTCGGAATTGGACAGGACAAAACCCAAAGTGCCTATTTTTCCAGAAGACTCATGGAGCCAGAATACGAGACGGAGGAGGGCCAGGGGCTGGCCACACCACCCCTAGGCGCAGGCTGGGCCTAGCCGCGCCAGGGCATGGTGTGGTGGCCCCAGGCACCCCCTTGGCCTCTCTCTTCGCCTATAAGAAGCCTTCTGACCTAAAAACTTCGCGGGGTTCGACGTTTTTCCAGAGAAGTTTCGCTCCGCCGCCACCATCAGATTCCACGAAACAGCACCAGAAACTCCATTCTGGCACCCTGCCGGGACGGGGAATTGGAGGAGATCATCGCCATCATCATCACCATCGCTTCTCCATCGACCATCCATGTTTCCCCCACCTATGAGTGAGTAATCCCCCGCTGTAGCCTATGGGGATGGTAGGGATTGGATGAGATCGTTCATGTAATGGCATCAGATTGTTAGGGCATGGTGCCTAGTATCTTTTATTAGTGCTTTATGACTTTGTTGTGACTTGTTGTGCTTAATGCTTGTCACTAGGGCCGAGTGCCATGATTTCAGATCTGAACATGTTATTGATTCATTATGATAGTATTGTTCTTGGTCTTATCTACAAGTTGTATACACACGTCGTTGTCCGGAACCTATGGCCCCGAAGTGACAGAAATCGGGATAACCGGAAGGGAAAGGCTTTGATGTTAGGATCACATGTGTTCACGGAGTGTTAATGCTTTGCTCCGGTGCTCTATTAAAAGGAGCACCTTAATTGCCAGTAGTTCCCTAGAGGCCCCGTTGCAAACGGGCTGGCAGGACAAAAGATGTTGTGCAAGTTCTCATTGCGAGCACGTATTACTATATATGGAACACATACCTAGGATTGTCTAGTACTTGGATGCTTTATCTTATTTATCTGCAATTGCCCTATGTTCTGATTGCTATGTGAATTGTCTTGTCCATGCAACGCCCGTCCATCCATCCCTATGCCTACCGCACTCGAATCCCACTGTTTACTTCTTTTGTTACTACTGTCTTTGCTTTGCTACTGCTGTTACTTTACTATTCCTACTACAAAACTGTTGCTACTGATAAACTGTTGTGAGCAAGATTGTTTCTAGGTTCGGCTGAATTGAAATCTCAGTTGTTAAGGCTTATAAATATTCTTTGGCTCCCCTTGTGTCGAATCAATAAACTGGGTTTCACTTCCCTCGAAAATACTGCGATACACCCCCTATACTTGTGGGTCATTAGTTCCCCAGATTACCAGAGGCATGAACCCGCTATCGAGCATAAATACTAACTCTTGGAGTTGCTAGCATCTACTTGGCCAAGATAGCTACTAACAACGGAAAGCATACAAGATCACAAATAACAAAGACATGATATAATCAATAATCAATCTGAAATAGCATCTCAATATCCATCGGATCCCCGCAAACACAACATACAAAATTACAAATAGATGATCTTGATCATGAACGGAGCTCACAAAATCTAGACATGAAAGCACAAAGGAGGAGAACCAGCCATCTAGCTACTACATGGACCCGTAGTCCAGAGATGAACTACTCATGCATCACACCGAAGAAGGCCTCCAGGGTGAATTCCCCTCTCTGGCAGGGTGCCGGGAAGAGCTTCAGATCCCTCCCAATCTAGGGATGGAGATGATGGTGGCTACAGACTCTTTCATGGATTTTTGATCGGGTCCTTAGGGTTTTGATCCTGAGGGCAATATATAGGCGGAAGGAGAGGTCGAGGGGGTCCTGGGTTCGGCCAGACCACCCCCTGGCACGGGCCAGGCCTGGCCGCGTGGCCAGGTGGTGTGGCCGGCCCCCAGCCCTTCTCCGTCTCGTATTCTGGCTTCAGATGTCTTCTAGAAAAATAGGCACTTTGGCTTTTGTCCCGTCCAATTTCGAGAATATTCATTTTCTCACTTTCTTGGAACCAAAAACAGCAGGAAACATGCAGCTGGCACTGTGGCTCTTGTTAATAGGTTAGTCCAAGAAATCATATGAAAAGTACTCCAAAGTGTGGACAAAACACAAGAAAGTAGATAAAACCAAGCATGGAACATCAAAAATTATAGATACATTTGCAATGTATCACCTTCCACTTGGGGTTACCCAACGAGCTCTACATTTTGAGCAAGCAAGACTTTTTCTGGCGCCGTTGCCGGGGAGACAAGGATATCTTCACAAAGGGAGTCCCTCATAACCAATCTCTTTACTTTGTTTTATTTGTTTTGCTTAGTTTATTTTTTTGCTTTGTTTGCTTGTTTCTTTATCAAAAACACACAAAAAAATAGTTGCACTAGTTTGCTTTCTTTATTAAAAACACAAAAAAAATGACTACTCTTAAAAACACTAAGTTGTGTGACTTCACTAGCACCAAAAACAATGGTTTCATGTGCACACCTATTGCTCCACCTGTTCCTAAAGCTACTTTCTTCTAAATTGAACCTGCTTTACTCAATCTTGTTATGAGAGAACAATTTTCTGGTATTGGAACTAAAGATGCTGCTGCTCATCTTAATAACTTTGTTGAACTTTGTGAGATGCAAAAACATAGGGATATAGATGGAGATATTATTAAGCTTAAATTGTTTCCTTTCTCTTTGAGAGGAAAAGCTAAAGAATGGTTGCAATCCCTAACTAGAAATATTATTGATTCTTGGACTAAATGCAAAGATGCTTTCATTGGAAAATACTATCCTCCTACTAAGATTATATCTATGAAAAGTGAAATAATGAAATTTAAGCAATTTGATAATGAACATGTTGCTCAAGCTTGGGAAAGAATGAAATCTTTGGTAAAGAATTGTCCCACTCATGGACTGACTGCTTGGATGATTATCCAAACCTTTTATGCAGGACTGAATTATTCTTCAAGAAATCTACTGGATTCTGCTGCTGGAGGTACCTTTATGACCATTACTTTGGGTGCTGCAACAAAGCTTCTGGATAATATGATGATTAATTATTTTGAATGGCACACTAAGAGATCTCCACAAGGTAAGAAAGTAAATTCTGTTGAGGAAAACTCCTCCTTGAGTGATAAAATTGATGTTATTATGTCTATGCTTGTTAATGGGAAAGCTCATATTGATCCAAATCATGTTCCCTTAGCTTCTTTGGTTGCGCAAGAAGAGCAAGTTGATGTGAACTTTATTAGAAATAATAATTTTAGCAACAATGCCTACAAGAATAATTTTGGTAATAATAATTATAGGCCATATCCTCCCAATAATGGTAATGCTTATGGAAATTCCTACAACAATAATAGGAATGCACCCTCTAAACTTGAAGTTATGCTTAAAGATTTTATTAGTAAACAAACTGCTTTCAATAAAACTATTGAGGAAAAACTCTCTAATGCTGAAAGAAATATTGCATCATTGTTTGAAGCACAATCTTTTTTGAAGAAAATAGCTGCTAAACTTGAAACTATTGAAAACCCCTTTGCTGTTACTAATGCCATACAAGTTAGAATTGATGAAAATGTTAGACTGTTAGCTGAATTGCATGCTAAGTGGGAAAGAGAAGATGAAATTGCTAGAAATATTAGTATTTCTACTATCACAACCACTAATGTTGAAGCTAGTAAACCCAATGGAACCTTTTCTAATAAAAATGCTAAAATTCTTCAAAATATGGGAAACAATAGCCCTACTACTTTAGATGATAATTATGATATTGATATTGATGGTTGCAATATCTCTGAAGTAATTATGTTCCTACAAAAGCTTGCTAAAAGTCCCAATGCTAGTGCTATGAATATGGCCTTTACAAAACACATTATGATGCTCTCATAAAAAGTAAAGAAGAAAGGATGAAACATAAAGCTTCTATTCCTATGAAATTAGAAGATGGTTGGGAACCCATCATTAATATGAAAGCGAATGATTTTGATCTCAAAGCTCTATGTGATCTTGATAGTAGTGTTTCTATTATGCCTATAAAGATTTATGAAATGCTTGTTTTGCCACCATTGGAAGATTGTTATTTAAATGCCCAACTTGATGATAATGCTAAAAAGAAACTCATGGGGAGTATTAATGATGTTCTTATTATGGTTAACAATGCCTATGTCCCCGTTGATTTCTGTGTTTTGGATGTTGAATGCAATGCTTCTTGTCCTATTGTTTTGGGAAGATCTTTTCTTAGAACTGTTGGTGTCATTATTGATATGAAAGAATGCACCATTAAATATCAATTTCCACTCAAGAAAGGTATAGAACACTTCCCTAAGAAGAGAGAGAAGATTCCTTTTGCCTTTCATATTGAAACAAAATTTTCTCTTAATGCTTCCTCATTTTAGAATACTTGATTCTTTTCTTGCTTCTTATACCTAGCTCAAAACCGTTAAAGAAAAGCACTTATTGGGAGATAACCCAAATTTCGTTAGGAACCTTTTTGTTTAAGTCTTGGAAGTTATTACCTCTGTAATAACCACTCCTTATCATTTTTGTGTGGTTTTTGTGCCAAGAGTAACCTATAATGAGAGAGAAGTAATGCTTGGGAAAGTTGCTGTCCCGAAATAGATTTTTGTGCTTTGCTACAAAAATACGTGAAAAATCTCCGTACGTCGGTTTGAGCTGTAATTTTTTGTGCTTCTGCCACAGGTTGTTCTCCAACTTTCGTTAGTTCAACACTTTTCGATTTGAGCAATAGAAGGTCTTCGAAAAAATTGATTTTTACCTGCTGGTCTGTTTTGACAGATTTCTGCCATTATTAGCATTTGCCTCTTAATCTCTTTCTCTCTGAGCTCTCTTTGATCACTTGAACTTTTTAAAGGAAGTGCTACATTAGCTTGTGTTTTAGTAGAAGTTTTACTTTTGTTGAAGGTGAACCAAAAGACTTATTATCTTCAGTACACTAATGTTGCTAATGAAGATTGTGTGAAGTTTTCTATGAAGGAAATTTTAAAGTGTAGGGAATAGTAATGTGATAAGATGAAGTACAAGCGTCAAAGCTTGGGGATGCCTTGGGCATCCCCTTCTTCATCAATAAAAATCTCAGGTTTTCTTCCAAACACTTCATTTTTATTGTTTCATGCACAGTTGAGTTGTTCTTGGAGCGTCTTTGTTTTTTTAGTTTTCATTTGCTTAGTTTGGTTGAATAAATTGGTTGGACCCCCTCATTCATACATTATTTTTCAAATAAGTTGGTTTGGATTGGAAAAGAGTAGGAAAGTTCATGCTTAAGTGGTATAAATGGAGTTTCTTTTTGACTGTGGCCTAGGATTTGTCATCTCATGCTTGATATTGTTTTGGCTTTATGCTTAGTGATTATTGCTGTAGCATGACTTGTTACAAATAATTGAGATTTCTTAATGTGCCTTGAAAGAATCATGCGTTGTTTTAGCATATTAAATCATAGTATTGTGGTATTGTCCTTTGATGTTTTATTTGGGTTGACTTAGCGCATGCTCACACCATGTTAAGACTATACCAAGTCACCATAGCCTTTATGATTATTTAGTTTTCGTCTTGTAATATCACTTTATGCTTTAATTAATGATGTTTCGTCGTTTCATATGATTATGGCCATTATTGCTCTCTTAGTTGGTCGCTCCCAGTCTTTTGCTAGCCTCCATAACCAAGTATGAGTTCCACTCATGCATCCAACTCCAAATAAAACCAAGTTATTCTAAAGAGTCCACCATACCTACCTATTAGCATTTGCTATTCCAAATATATTCATGTTTTTATCTACCTTCCAAATTAAACTTGTTATGTGAAATTTAGTGATTAAAGCTCTCACGAACTTGATGGCACACTTTACTTTTCTTGCTGACATGGGTATACCCTACAGGTACTCGAGCTTGGTATATACTGTCTAAATACATAAAGGCCCATGGTGGCGCCAAGGCCCAAATGAAGGATTTGAGTAACCTACGGACTCTCGATTGCTTGAGGAACAAGAAGAAGCTGAAGATAGAAAGTTTGAAGGGGAAAACCCTAACTTATAACCAACTCGACCTGCTACCTGAGACCTAGACTATCTATATAAGGGCTAGGAGGGGGCGGCGAGGAGGACACACGCAACCTTAGTTTCCACAACCCTCGCTAGATTGCATCTGCGCACCATTGTAACCATTTATGGGGCTAAAACTAGTCTAGATACATTAGCTTCACAAAGCTAAAACATCTTATATTTTAGAACGGAGGAAGTACGTGAGTTGGACAGGCTATCTACTGCATTATTGCTCAAAATCAATTTCCGTCCCGGTCATCGAATCCGCCGATGTTGTTAGCTGCATGATCACATATATAGATAGGGGAGATGATTATTCACTCATACTACTCCCTTCGTCCATTAGTGTACTTATTATAGCATTTGTCCCAAGTAAATAAATTATAATGTTTGACCAGTTTTATCAGAAATTGTAGCTACATGCATGGCACGCAAATTAGTATCACTAGATCCATTTCAAAATGGTATATACTGCTTCTCTTTTCAATGTAGTTAAACAAACTAAAAAAATATGCGAGTTAAGACAAAACTTACAAGTACACTTATTTGTGGATGGAGAGATTGGATGTCTTTGTCCGTGTCATTGGCAGATCCGATTTCCACGCTGGAAGTAGATCAGCTGTATCTATTCCTCATTAAGTGCACACAAATGACATGGCCACCGGGGCGGAGCTAGGACCGTGACATATATAGGGCGGGAGATAACTATCGAGATAATGTACACCCTCTCTTCCTTTATACAAGGCCACTAGCCAAAAATAAATTTTGTATTCATATAAGGATGTTGACACTAATAAGGAAAAGTTTCTAGGTTTCTATCTCGTACAATAAGGAAAACTTGCTAGGTTTATGTCTTTTTTGGATATCTTACAGATTTAGTCAAGTTTGGGTAAATTGTCTAAGGCTACTTATCTTTTTGGTAAATAACCAATTTTCATATATTCATATAAACCTCAACGGATTCGAGTAATTATTTCTAGGTATAACAAGTGATTTTAATAATGTAAGCAAACTTATGCTTATGAGGTCTGAATTCATCTTTTTCTAATGGGTTTTTATCATTTCTGCCACTATGACCAACACAAAACTCAGTTTTGGCATTTGACCGATCGAAACTCTAATTTTGCCACTACTCAGTTGCAATACTCCTCAATTTTGCCATTCCGTTATCTTTCTACCGTTAGTCTATAATTATTTTTGCCATTACCATGACTTGCCACATCGACGATAAACATCCGCGCGATCATCCCAGTAGCACCACTTTACCGTTTGGAATATATTAGCATTCCTAGTCTGTGGAGCAGCCGAGCAGTACACCAAATCTAGCTCGAGTGTACGTAGACGCATGGCAGGCTAGTTGAGAGCGCGTAGTCGTGATGTATATCCGATTACTCCGTTAGTGTTCGATAAGGAGTGGCAGGTGACAAACATCCTGATGCGGCCCATGCGATCCTATAGTTTCCCAAGATCATCAGCGACCTTGTGCCAAACGTTTTAAGACGACGGCAGAGTTCATGCTTGGTGCTCGGTCAAACAAGTCCTAGGCGCTACTCGTTCTACCACCGATTGAACTTATTAGCATTAGCGTATGGCAGTGACGGAACCGCAAATATTGTAATGACGTTGATGCGGATAAGCCGAGATCACACTTCATAGAACATGTAAAATTTTAGAATGGGTAAAACCATCATAAGTTTTACTAAATGGGTAAATATAAGTAATTTCTACTATGTAGGATAAGTATTGTTAGAAACATATACGGGTTAGAAATGAAATTAACTCTAAATAAAAAGGGGGTGGGAAAACTAAAATGGCAAAATTGATTACAAATTAAGGTAGAAAGATGACGGAATGGCAAAACTGAGGAGTGTTGTAACGGAGTAGTGGCAAAATTGGAGTTTCGATTAGTCAAATGGCAAAACTGAGTTTTGGGTTGGTCGTAGTGGCAGAAATGATAAAAACCCTTTTCTAATACAATCTTTTGGGTATATTGAGAGTTTTCTGTCATAAAGATAATTTCTTCTCACCAATTTGGTTCAGATGTTTAAACCTTTTTGTATCAATTGTAACGCCCCAGCCACCTTGGGCCCGACGGCTGTTTCCCTGGAAACTGTCTAGGAACTTTAGACATGCCCCACATATCAACACTAGTCTTTTCTACGTACTTTGTCCTCACTCGTGTGTACAGCGAACACCTTCTCGGTTGATCACTCATACACAATTGCTCAAGGCATTTTCAGATAAGAAGTTGCAACTTGCTAATATGAGTATCCTATCAATCTTATTAATTGCTCGCCCGGATCTCACATGTACTCATCCTTAGAAGATTAACGTCTTTATCGATCAATCTCAAGCCAGTAATGTACCCTATTGGCACACATATGTGCGTCTAGTGCCGACACACATGTCAGGTCATGTGCCATGATGGTCCACACGCGCCAAGCTCCACATTAGCTTCCTCACTGGAATCAACATTGCTAGTTTCGCAAACATTATTTGGCTGACTTCAACTTGACCATGAGCATCCTTTGTCTCAGTAATCGTTCTAACTTTCATAAACCAATGCCTTTTGCAAAACTTGGTGGACCGTAAAATATTCGAAATCCTCGACTTCTCTTTCAAGTGATTACTTAAATTATTTAACACCAAGTCGGCCCTCTCTTTCTCCAAGATTAACATATTATAACAACGGTTCTTATTGTCTCTGAAGCATTTGACATAGTTGGTGTCCGACTCATCAGACCTTTGACCAACAGTTGTTAGATGGGATAGCTTAAGTTCATTTTCACCATTATAAAAGTGTTCATACAATTTATTTTGTAAGTGGTACCAAATAAGGCCGAAACGCGAAGCTGATGATGAAAAGCGGTACCACTTGAAGATAATAGAAACAGAAAAACCTTAATAAGATCAGTACAATCGGCTTCTCCTAGTTGAGGTAAATACTGGATATTCTCTTCCCTAGTAGTTTTATGTCTGTACCACAAAATTTTATGAAGTTGTGTACTCTAAAACTAGGTGGATATGCGACCATGTCAAAGTAATCTAGGTATGGCTTTTTGTACAAGACATGAGTCGGATTCGGCTCTAATATGAGGTTTTCATATATCATCTTTTGCATCTCAACCCCAAATTTCATGGAACCCAGATCTAAATTGATTTCTGTCCTGGTCATGAAATTCGCTGATGTTGTTAGCTGCATGCAATGTGACGACATACATAGACAGGGGATATGCTTATTGACTCATACTCCCTTCTCCCATTAGTGTACTTACTATGACATATGTCCTACGTTAGAAAAAATAAAGTTTGACCAATTTTATCAGAAGGTGGCTACATATATGACACAGAATTAGTAATCACTAGGTCCATTTTGCAATGGTGTTTCATAATATACGGACTTAGTGTCATAAATACTACCTCCGTCCTAAGGCTTAAGGCATATAACTTTTTAAAAAAGTCAAACCAACTAAAGTTTGACCAAGTTTTTAGAGAAAAATATTAATATTTACACTACGTAATCCATACCATTTCATACATCATGAAACATATTTGCACGTGGTATCTATATAATATAATAGTTCTTGATAGTTTTTTCTAAAAATTTGGTCAAACTTTACATTGCTTGATTTTAAAAAAAAATTATATGCCTTAAGCCTTGGGATGGAAGGAGTATTGCAATTATTTTCAATAAAGTAGGTCAAATATTAAAATGTTATACTTAGGACAAAACATACAAAGTACATTTACTGTGGGAGGGGAGATTATATGTCTTTTTGTGTGTGACCAGCACAGTCAATTTCCACGCCGCAAGTAGATGAGCTACCTGCATGGCACGCAAATTAGTGTCACTACTAGATCCTTTTCAAAATGGTGTTTCATACTATACCGATTTGATATGGTACATATTGCTTCTCTTTTCAATACAGTTAAACAAACTAAAAAATATGCGATTTAACACAAAACTTACAAGTACAGTTATTTGGGGATGAATAGATTGGATGTCTTTGTCCGTGTCATTGGCAGAGCCGATTTTCACACCGGAAGTAGATGAGCCGTATCTATTCCTCATTGAGTGCACACAAATGACATGGTCAACGGGATAGAGCTAGGATCATGACATATATACGGAGGGAGATAACTTTTTGGATATCTTACAAATTTAATCAAGTTTGGGTAAATTGTCTAAGGCTACTGATCTTTTTGGTAAATAACCAATTTTCATATATTCATACAAAACCACTTTTGGTAAATAACTTTTTGGATATCTTACGCGGTGCATCTTATTTTGACATACAGTAGTACATATGTATCTGAACCACTTGGCCACACATTTATTTTAGGGGTTGGATTTTGTAGACCTGGTGAAGTAGTACGATGCATGGTCGTTCTACATGAGGGGGTAGGTACCCCGAAGAGCGATGCCGCACAGCCCTTTGGTGCCGTCAGCTCCCCTGCGCATGAAGAAGAATCCCTTCTGGCCCCACCTGGCACCCCACGAGTTTTTGAGGATCCAGTACTCTTCACCAGTCTTGCTGACGCCGTACCCGATGAGAACCACGGCGTGATTTAGCTTAGTGGTGCACGGGCCCTTGTAGATTCCGGACTTCCAGTTCTGAAGGATGGCACCAGTCGCGTCGATGCCGACGGCCACCGGCCTGCCGAGGACGGCCAGCTTCATCTGCGGCTCCCCGCGGACCCGTCGGACGCCGGTAATCTTGCCATAGCGTGTGGCACTACCGACCTTCTTGCACTGGCCCTGCTTTTCCTGGTAGGGGTAAGTGGCCTCCGTCACTGCCCCTCCTTTGGCTTTGATCCAGTTGAGTGCCTTGTCGATGTACCCGCCTTTGCAGCCATACTGACCGGCCCGATCGCAGTCTAGCAACTCTTGCTCGGATAGGTCCAGCAGCTGGCCACCCTTGATTTTGATCAAACTTTCTACTGTTGCCACGGTAGCAAAAGCCCAACAACATCCTGCGAACGCGTGCATATATTAGCATGCATGTCTATATATGGGGTTCTACATTCTTTCAATTAGCCTCACTTGATCGGAGTTTCAATAAGTGTCGTCGCAGTTAAACACTTATTTAGGATCAGAGGGAGTAGTACAAAGAATGAATAACGCCCGCTGCGTGCATGCTTACCGCATCCCCTTTGGGCCTTGGCGGGCGTGACCACGCCTTTGTCTCTCCAGTCGAAGTTCAGCGGCGCCGTGGCGTTCAAACCAACAATTGACGCACGGCTGCCCTCGTTGACATCACCCGCCAGAGTGGTGATGATGGTTCCCATACCATCATCAGCCATGGCATCACCATCCTCCGTAGGGACAGCGGCCCCGGTGTTATGCGCCATGAACTCCTCGTTGGTGAGGTCGGTGAACTCGTTCTCGCCGAGCTCGTAGCCGAGGCGCTCGCTCTCCCTGTTCGTGGCCTCGATCAACTCCACGTTGCGGCGGTACACCTCCAGCCGGCGGAGCTTCTCGTGGGCGCTCGGGTACGTTCGCCCGTGTGCCGTCATCCACCGGTGGAACCTGTCCAGCATCAGCTGGTCGCCGCCGCTGCCCGCCGCCGGATGGAGCATGGCGCACAGGAGCAGCAGCAGCGGCAGACGAAGCGAAAGCAGTGAAGGAGCCATGCCGACAAACCTGACTTGTCCTGTGGCGCTCATATATATCGGGCTACCTTTTATAGACTAGATACTGCAGGTTTCATATTGCTTGGGCTACCATGCATGGATATTTTTAATTTCTCGATCGTGCATCTATGATTTTCTGTACTACGTGATGAGTTGGACAGGCTATCTACCGCATTATTGCTCAAAATCAATTTTCGTCCCGGTCATCGAATCCGCCGATGTTGTTAGCTCCATGATCACATATATAGACAGGGGAGATGATTATTCACTCATACTACTCCCTTCATCCATTAGTGTACTTATTATAGCATTTGTCCCAAGTAAATAAATTATAATGTGTGACCAGTTTTATCAGAAAATGTAGCTACATGTATGCATGGCACGCAAATTAGTGTCACTACTAGATCCTTTTCAAAATGGTGTTCCATACTATACCGATTTGATATGGTATATATTGCTTCTCTTTTCAATACAGTTAAACAAACTAAAAAATATGTGATTTAACACAAAACTTACAAGTACAGTTATTTGTGGACGAATAGATTGGATGTCTTTGTCCGTGTCATTGGCAGAGCCGATTTCCATACCGGAAGTAGACGAGCCGTATCTATTCCTCATTGAGTGCACACAAATGACATGGCCACCCGGACAGAGCTAGGATCGTGACATATATACGGAGGGAGTTAACTATCGAGATAGTGCACACCCTACTCTCTTCTTTTATACAAGGCCACTAGCCAAAAATAAATTTTGCATTCATATAAGGCTATTGACACTAATATGCAAAAATTGCTAGGTTTCTATCTCCTATAATTCCTTGGATAGATCCTAAAATAGATTTAAGTCTTTTTGGATATCTTACAAATTTAATCAAGTTTGGGTAAATTGTCTAAGGCTACTGATCTTTTTGGTAAATAACCAATTTTCATATATTCATACAAACCTCAACGGACATTTTGAGTAATATTTTATAGGTATAACAAGTAATTTTAATAATGTAAGCAAGCTTATGCTTATGAAGTCTGAATTCATCTTTTATAATACTCTTTTGTGTATATTGAGATTTTTCTGTCATAAAAATAATTTCTTCTCACCAATTTGGTTCAGATGTTTAAACCTTTTTGTATCAATTGTAACGCCTCGGCCACCTATCGGGCCCGACGGCTATTTCCCTGGAAACTCTCTAGGAACTTTATACTTGCCCCACATATCAACACTAGTCTTTTCTATGCACTTTGTCCTCACTCGTGTGTACCGGGAACAACTTCTCGGTCGATCACTCATACTCAAATGCTGAAGGAATGTTTAGATAAGAAGTTGCAATCTCTCACCTATACTCGCCCTTAGAATATCAATGTCTTTATCGATTAATCCCAAGCCAAGAACGTCCCCTATTAGCACACATATGTGTGTCCTGTGCCGACACATATGCTAGGTCATGTGCCATGATGGTCCACACACGCCAAGCCACATCAACTTACTCATTGGAATCAACATTGTTGGTTTCACAAACATTATTTGGCTGACTTTGACTTGACCAATGAGCATCCTTTGTCTCAGTAATCGATCTAACTTTCGTAAACCAATGCCTTTTGCAAAACTTGGTGGACCGTAAAAAATATTCGAAACCGTCTAATTTCTCTTTCAAGTGAGTCCTTAAATTATTTAACACCAGGTCGGCCATCTCTTTCTCCGAGTTTATCATATTATAACAACAGTTCTTATTGTCTCTAAAGCATTTGACATAGTTGGTGACGGACTCATGAGACCTTTGTCTGACTGTTGTTAGATCGGATAGCTTAATTAAGTTCGTTTTCACCGTATAAAAGTGTTCATACAATTTATTTTGAAGGTGATACCAAATAAGGACGAAATGCGAAGCTAATGATGAAAAGTGGGAAAAGTGGTACCAGTTGAAGATAATAGAAACACAAAAACCTTAATAAGATCGGTACTATCGGCTTCTCGTAGTTGAGGTAAATACTGGATACTGTCTTCCCTGGTAGTTTTATGTCTGTACCACAAAATTGTATGAAGTCCTGTACTCTAAGACCAGGTGGATATGCGACCATGTCACAGTAATCTGGGTATGGCTTTTTGTACAAGACATGAGTCGGATTCGGCTCTATTCTGAAGTTTTCATATATCATGTTTTGCATCTCAACCTCAAATTTCTCGAAACCCAGATATAAATCGATTTCTGTCCTGGTCATGAAATTCGCTGATGTTGTTAGCTGCATGCTATGTGACGACATACATAGATTGGGGAGATGCTTATTGACTCATACTCCCTTCTCCCATTACTGTACTTATTACAACATATGTCCTACGTTAGAAAAAATAAAGTTTGACCAATTTTATCAGAAGGTAGCTACATGTATGACACATAATTAGTAATCACTAGGTCCGTTTTGCAATGGTGTTGGATTTAGTGTCATAAATATTGCAACTATTTTCAACAAAGTAGGTCAAATATTAAAATGTTTTACTTAGGGAAAAACATACAAAGTACATTTACTGTGGGAGGAGAGATTATATGTCTTTATTTGTGTGACCAGCACGGTCAATTTCCATGCCGCAAGTAGATGACATATATAGGGTGAACGATAACAATTGAGATAATCTACTCCCTAAGTTTTTATATACAAGGCCTGTAGCAAAAATACATTTGGAATTTATACAATGTCACTAACACTAATCAAGAAAAATGGTTAGGTTTCTACCTCGTGTATTCCTTAGATTTTTTATAAAAGAGATTTAATTCTAGCATGCTCTTGGTCTTGCATCCATAAGCTTGATTGAATTGCTCTTGGTATTGCCGCGTTGTAAAGTTTAGATTTATATGAGGCAATAACACTGGTGGTACAAGAACTTGTCCACCATGCATGTGCAAATTAGTACAACAAGTTGTAACTTAGGGTCCGATAGTACGTAAACTTGTAGTGCGGGTGCAAACTGGTCCAAAATCATCCTAAGACTGACACCTGGCAATTTTCTATTTTCACAAACTAATCCCCAAGTCTAAATTTTTTGGGAGAGTCCCTTGGGAAATCTCTTTTTTCTCATGGGAGCATTTGCACCCATTATGAGAAAACATATTTAGAAATGTTAAAAAATAAAAAAATGTCTACATGTACATTCGAATATTTTATGTCCGTTCACAAGTTTTCGGGATGAAACAACATTTTATGTGTCATGTATAAAAAAGATAAAAAAAGTCACGTACATAGGACTATTCACAGGACATTTTTCGTCTTTTTTGCACGGGACATGTAGGATGTTCTTTCATCTCGAAAACTTGTGAACAAACATGAAATATTCAAATGTATATGTAGATATTTTTTTCATTTTTTTTAATATTTTAAAATATGTTTTCTCACAATGGATGCAAATGCACCCGTGAGCCGAATAGCCACCTCCGAGTCCCTTGAGCTTCGTAGATTCCCATTTTTTTCTATTCGTGTGGGCCCTCTGTTGCCTCGGTCGCCTCCGCCATTAACGCCGCCGCATTGCCCCCCGTGCGGCTCCAGTCCTCGTACGCAACACAATGCTGGACTCGGACTTCGTGGCTTCCTTCATCTCCATGTTCGGGTATGTGACATGGTGCGTCAACAGTAGTGCGCTGGCCATGGTCGAGGCCTGCGTGGTCACCGCCGAAGGCGTAGAAGAGGGTTCCCGTCACAAGTGGAAAATAGGGCTTTAGTCCTGGTTCATAAGGGCATTTAGTCCCGGTTGTGTAACTAGGACTAAGCAATCGGGACTAGAGCCACCACCCCCCTAGTCCCGGTTTTGTTACGAACCAGGACTAAAGGCAATCCACGTGGCCGCCGTGGAGAGCGGGGGTGGAGGACCTTTACTCCCGGTTCGTAGCATGAACCGAGACTAAAAGAGCTCTGCTGTGGCAGAAAAACGCCCCAAAACTCTACCGCAGCAGCAGGTTCTGCCACGGCAGAGTTTTGGGGCGGTTTTCTGCCGCGGCAGGAGAGAGAGGTTTGGTGTAAGTGATGTGCCGAGAGATGATATATATACAACTACAGAAATGAAGGAAGCATTATAGAACATCGTCATGAATATAGAGATCGAAGTGACCTCTTTCTTCATGCTTGGTCAACATATTATATACAGTACACTTTCGTGCATATATACAATATAATTTCTCTTATGATTCCTAATGCATAAATATAAATTTCCGATGGTATTCTTCAGTTGGGTCTATGACCTCCTTAAGTAAGAATCCCGCCAATTCCTCTTGAATTGCTCGTACACAATCCTTTGGTACGAGACCGCCCCGCATCTGTTCGATCAAATTTAAAGAAGGGGATCATCAATATATATGAACGAAACTCAGCACAACTGATGGTAATAAAATAAGATTGTGAACATTGTTTAAGTAATGCAAGTTGTTGTGGAATTCTTGCCAGCTTAAAGATCGTCTGCCGAATGTACTCGCAAACGTAGTATCCACATAAAGTATTCCTGGCTTCCTGCCTCAAACATTTCACGAGAATAGAGTTTATTAAAAATAATAATCAAGTATGATAATCAAGCATGCTAAATAAGAATCAAACAGATGCTCAGTACTACTTACTTCGAGTTGTCAAAATGTAAGCTCCTCTTTTCATTCACCCCTAACAGCCTTGGTGAACCGTTTCCAAACCATGCCCGACAAAGAAAATGAGTAAAGGAGTTATTAATTACTTGATATCAGGAAATGAACGAAAGATGTCGATATAGTGCAATAATGATTGAAGTTACCTCTAGAGCATTTCAATCAGGTCTGCCCATATCTCTAGGTTTTTATGTTTCGAGTCCATGATCAGTACTTTTCCATTGTCAAGTTGAATGACTAGCAGAATGAAGTGAAACCTGCGCATGCATAACTCATTAGTTACACTTAACATCGAGTAAACGAAATCGAATGTGTACAAGACAGTAACACTCACTGGAAGTTGTAAGGAAATAGTATTTCCATTTTCTTTTGTTGTTTCGTTAGAAACTTTAGCAAGTACTCCTCTATTTCCTTGGGCTTATTTTTTACCGTATATTCATGAATGTTATTTGGATCAGTGAAACCAAGGTCATAGATTCGTCTTCTTTTGCATTCGAAAATATTCATTTTGCACAATATCGTACAAAAGAATATAGTGAGGATAATTATACATGCAATGAATGAGCTGAGCTAGAGACTTAATTACAGAAATAAATCACGTACAGACAATAGAAACTGATCAGAGATTTGTCAAGGGCGTCTTGATGGAATAACTGAAATAATTTTGTGAAGTCAATGTGTATATCGCTGTTTCCACAGAAGTAATGCTCCTCTCTAACTGCCACTATGAGCATGATCGTTCCTTCCTCTGAGGCTCAGATATACCACTCATGCAAGTTTCGCATTTGTGTTCGTATAAGAGGGACCTCCTCAGGTCTGATGAGAGGCTTCCCGTACTCGTATTTGTATGCTACTTCGGCCATGGGTGCGGCTTCCGTGCCTAAGTATTGACCAACAGTCATACTAATAACGCTAACTGTTTGTGTGACTAGTTGTGCAACCTCCGGATCTGGATCAAAAAACACTTTCAGCAGGGGGCACGATTGGTTTTTCGGTTCTCCAAGCTGGGGAATTGTTTTCTCGATTCTACTAGTACTTCTCGACCGCTCCACATTCTTCTTATGTGACTTAATAATTGAGCGGTCATAGTCTGATACCAGATCTTTTGACATTGGTCACTCAAGCAGGTTGACATAGTGTTGCACCATTTTCGGTGTTATGTACTACTTTGGTGGGGGGCGTTTCGGTGCAATCTGGCGTTTGACATCTTCATCCATGGCACTTTTGAGTTCCTCATCTGACAGGTCGTAAGCTAACTTGGCAGGTTCTGCTTGGCTTTCTTCCTACCTACTACGGCTTTCTTCGTACCTGCTACATCTTTCTTCCTTGTACATGTTGTAGTACTAGCTGCCGGAGAGCCAGTGCTCTTCCTCTTTTGGAACCGGGGCTGAGGCGGCGGAGTCTGCTGACACGGTGGAGATGGCGGAGTCTGCAGACGCACCGGAGATGGCTAGGGCGGAGATTGCAGATGCGCTGGAGACAGCTGAGGCGGCAGAGTCTACTGAGGCAGCGGAGTCTGTAGACGTGTCGAAGATGGCTGAGGTGGCGGAGATTGAGATGGATTGCAACTGGGAGAAGCCGATGGCCTTGGCGTGAAATTTGGAAGAGCGGTGTTTTCCTTTCGCCATAGAACAATGCCTTTCCTGGATTCTCCCAGTTCAGTCAGATCCCCTTCGCCTGTAGGGAAGTCAAGCTTCAGGTACTCAAATCCCTTCATAACTTCATCCATCCTGACAACAGTGTAGCCATCTGAAACTAGAGAGCAATGGTAAGTTGGTCTAGGTCCAAAAGGTAAGGCAAAGCCGACTGCCACCTTTATGGATATGTTCACAACTATCACATGCAGCTCGCAATTTTTTGGACCTGTGATATCATCCACGGGGTAGCGACGAGCTATGTCAGTGCATCATCATCACCCGGGAGCTCAGTGGAAGCCACCCTGCTTTTCCGCCGAGATGGTGGGCTGGTAGCATCGAATGCAGGATCTTCGTCCTGCCGTTGAAATCGGTCGGTAGCTTGTTGGCTAAGTGTGTTTATTTGCTCCTGTTGCATCCTTAGTGTATCTTCTATATGTTGAGTCCGGTCTGCCTCCTTGTCCTTCCTCCTCTGATGGCTTTTATCAGGATATTTCTTTCTGTCGCCGGGAAACCCGAGCTTCCACGGAACAAAGCCTTCAATGCCTCTTGTTCGTCCTTTGTGTTCTTTATTCCCAAGGGCGTGTGTCAGCTTGTCGTTCTCTCTGTCGGGATAGAACTTCCCTTCTACACATCCTTCGCTGCAGTTATAAGGGATTTGCAAGGTGTTGCAAGATGTTCTTTTGTATAAATAGACTTCCTTGTTTCTGGGTTCAACTTTCCCCCATGCCCGTAGAACCAAGACTTTGCCCGAGTGGTCCACTCTGATGTATCTGGATCAATAACTTTATCAATCAAGTTGTTCTCACCTTTCTTCCACTTAGACCTCGCAGCCTTGTAGCCACATGTCCCCATAAAATGGTGATATTTCTTCAGCGCAACTTTTTCTTGTTTATTTCCGACCTTTTAACAGCTACAGCCGATGTCTTGTACTCCAAAAATTCATACTAGTGATCTCTTAGTTTCTCATTCGCTCTGGTGAACTCCAAAGTCTTTTTTTCTAGGACATACATCTTGTACAATCTTTTATTGTGGTCTTTGAATTGTGTGGCCATCTTCTTAAGATCCCACTCCTTGACTTTTGGCTCTATAACTTTATTTTCTGGATCCACTGATGTCTACACACTTCTATTCTTGTAGACAGTTGTTGGGCCTCCAAGTGCAGAGGCTTGTAGAACAGCAGCAAGTTTTCCCTTAAGTGGATAACACAAGGTTTATCGAACTCAGGGAGGAAGTGGTCAAAGGTATTCCTTCTCAAGAAACCCTGCAATCAAGATACAAGAAGTCTCTTGTGTCCCCAACACACCCAATACACTTGTCAGGTGTATAGGTGCACTAGTTCAACGAAGAGATAGTGAAATACAAGTGGTATAGATAATTATAAGTGGTAACGGTGATTGAAGATAGCTTGATGGCGTGGAAGAGACTAAAGCAAAACTGAAATAAAGATGGAAGCAAGCAAACATGTAACAGATCTAATTGCAAACGGTGTATCAATGCTTAGAAACAAGGCCTAGGGATCATACTTTCACTAGTGAACACTCTCATATAAATATATTATCTTCATGATACTATGCTGAACTACTCTCCGGTTGGACACTCTAATCGTTGGTAGGGCTATAACAACACACCTCAAAGTTCATCTTTCCCATCTAGATAACCCCACACTGTCACCTTGAGCTCTAGATGGTTCCAACAAACACCACAATTTCATAAAGACATCCAACTCCAAATATAACTCATAACAAGTATTTGTAATCTCTAGCCTAAGTGCCACCATGGTGAGCATGCTGTCACTTTCACACACATGGGGAGAGCAGAGATCTATTAAAGCACTTAAGTAGCAAGGTAGATCTATAGATTACAATCTCATGATCTCAATAAGATCATGCATAGAGAGAGAGATGAACACATAGCTACCGGTAGAACCCTTAGCCTCGAGAGAGAACTGCTCTCTCCTCATCATGGGAATCAGCAATGGTGATGGAGATGGTGGTGGAGATCGATGGAGATGGCTCCTGGGGCACTTCCCCGTCTCGGTAGGGTGCCAGAACAGAGACTTTCTGTCCCCCGAATCTCCCCTTCGGTGGCGGCGGCGCTGCGAAACTTTTCGTGGCTGGAGGCTTGATTCTTTAGGGTTTTTGCATCGGGAGGCATCTTATAGGCGAAGAGGCAAGGTCGGTGGGCGGCCCACACCACCTGGTGGCACGGCCTAGGGGGACCTGCGCCACCCTATGGTGTGGCTGCCCTGTGGCCCCTCTCCGTCTCGTCTTCTGGCTCCGTGAGTCTTCCGGTAAAATATCAACTTTGGCTTTTGTCCCGTCCAATTCCGAGAATATTCATTTTCTGACTTCCTATAACTAAAAACAGCAGAAAACAGGAAACTGGCACTATGGCATCCTGTTAATAGGTTAGTCCAAGAAATCATATGAAACGTACTCCAAAGTGTGGACAAAACATAAGAAAGTAGATAAAACCAAGCATGGAACATCAAAAATTATAGATACATTTGCAATGTATCAACATCCCCAAGCTTAACTCCTGTTCGTCCTCGGGTAGGTAAGTGATAAAAAGAAATAATAATTTTTGAGGTGACATGCACCATCATAAACTTGATCAAAGTATTTGTTAAACATTGATAGCTGGGATCATAGTACTTCAACATAGCATGAAAGACAAAGTTCTAACAATAAGACATAGCAACTATGTTGTAACATGAAAAGGCATAAAAAATATATTCATGAATAACAATGTTTTGCAAGACGTTTGTTTGTTTCACATAAAGAAAACATAGCATAGTGGCATTCAGCTTGTCCCTCATAGAGTAGCAAACATAAATGGATAGGACACCTTCAAAGTTCATAAGAGTGACTAGATACAAATAGTTGAAAACAAGCAATATCAAAGTTATGCATCAATCAACAAGTCTTGGGATAATGCACATAGAACTAAGAATGGCCACTATTCGCTCAAAGTAGGTGCATAAAGATAGAAGGTGGAGACTCAACATAAAAGTAAAAGAAAGGCCTTCATAGAAGGAAGTAGAGATTCAAGTTTCATAAAGAGCTTCCAAAAACTATGGTACTTATTAGCTTTCAGCTCTCATTGCCCCTATCATAAGCATCTTGAAGTGATTAAGGTTAAAGTGAACAAACTATGGTGTACATGCTTGACGAAGTATAAGTTAGAAATCTCATGTCCCTTGTATACGAGGGCCGCTCCTCATGATACTCAAGTTTAGTCACCGGTAAGTTCTTGTCATCATAAGTACATGTGTATCATAGAGAACCGCCAATGGGGTACCCCTTGCCCGATGATATGGAAGAATCCCCATATCAAAATGACAAGGCAAGCAGACAACGAGCATCTCAGCAATCTTCTTATTTACCATGGGAATATGGTGCTTTTTTCTCTCTTTCCTCTTTTCATAATCTTTTTTTCTATTTTCTTTTTCTCTTTTTTTCTCAATATATGACTCTTTTTGTTATAAGAAGAATGCTTCATAGACAGCTCATTATGGTTACGATGCAGGTTTCCGCCATGTCAGCATGGATTAGACCAGCGGCCCAGGTGTTTCTCTAACACATATACATAACTCCATGGACTTACAAGCTCCCCTTTCATTTCACACCGACGACATCCATATACAAAAGAGCATTATATCAACTAGGTACAAGTACCAAGTGCAATGTTTTAAAGCGTTCCCCATGAAAGCATGGTTCTGCTAATTCCCAACAAATAAGTGCAAGCATATACAACATAGACGACACAATGGTTCAAGTTTATTAAATGCAGAAAGTAAAGTGTGCCATGAAGTTCGCGAGATCTTTAATCACTAGTTTTCTCATAACAAGTTTAATTTGGAAGATAAACAAAAGCATGAATATACTTGGAATAGCATATGCTAATAGGTAGGTATGGTGGACTCTTTGGAATAACTTGGTTTAGGGAGTTGGATGCATGGTGGAACTCATACTTGGTATGGAGGCTAGCAAAAGACTAGGAGCGACAAACTAAGAGAGCAATAATGGCCATAATCATGCAGAGCGACAAGCATCATTGATCAAAGCATAAAGTGATACTACAAGTTGAAAACTAAAGGATCATAAAGGCTATGGTGACTTGAGATAGTCATAACATGGTGTGAGCATGCGCCAAGTCAACCCAAATAAAGCATCAAAGGAGAATACCACTATATTATGCTTTAATATGCTAAAACAACGCATGATTCATCCAAGGCACATTAAGCAATCTCAATTGTTTATAACAAGTCATGCTACAACAAAGAATACTAAGCATAAAGCCAAAACAATATCAAGCATGGCATGATAGAGCATAGGCCACAGTAAAAAATGAGCTCTTTTTACCACATAAGTATGAACTTTCCTACTCTTTTCCAATCCAAAACCAAACTATTTGCAAACCAATGTATGAAAGAGGGGGTCCAACCAATTTATTCATAAAACTAAGAAAACTAAGCAAACGAAAAAGAAAAAGAAGACGCTCCAAGAACAACACAACTATGCATGAAACAATAAAAATGAAGGGTTTGGAAGAAACCTGGGATTTTTATTGATGAAGAGGGGATGCCCAAGGCATCCCCAAGCTTTGACGCTTGTACTTCTTGGATATTTCTTGGGGTGACACGCGTGGCATCCCCAAGCTTGAGCTTTAGTCCATCCTTCATCTCATTACTCATTCCTTCCATACACCTGAAATTTTTCCTTCATACAAAACTTCACACAATCTTTATTAGCAACATTAGTGCACTCAAGATAATAAGTCTTTGGGTCCAGTTTAAACACCAATAAATCTTCCATTAAAACACTAGCTACTGTAGCACTTCCCTCAAAAAGCTCGATTTTCCAAAAGAACTCAAAAAGGAACCAACAAGAAGCAAATGCAGAAAATGGCAGAAATCTGTCAAAACAGACCAGCAGGTAAAGACGAATTTTTTCGAAGACCTTATGTTTCTCAAATCAAAAGGTGTTTAACTAACAAACGTTATATAACAACCTGGGGCAGAAGCACAAAAATTCATGTCTCAAAAAGACGTTCATATATTTTACACGATTTTTTACGATGAAGCACAAAAATCTATTTCGGGACAGCAACTTTCCCAATCATTACTTCTCTCTCATTAGAGGTTACTCTTGGCACAAAAAGCAAAATAAAAAGGATAAGGAGCGGTTATTACTGAGGTAATAACTTCCAAGACTCATCTAAAACTTTTGGGTTATCTCCCAATAAGTACTTTTTTTAACGCCTTTAAGTTAGGCATGATAGTTTGAGAGGATGCTCACATAAGAAATATGAGTTGAAGTAAAAAAAAATAGCATCAAGAAGCAAATTCAAAGCACATTTAAGTCTAACCCACTTCCTATGCATAGGAATCTTGTAAAGAAAAAATTCATGAAAGCACAAAGCAACAAGCATAGGAAAGCAAAACAAGTGCAACTTCAAGACTTTCAACATAAAGAGGGGAAACTTAATATTGTTGAGACACATAAAACCATGTTTCCCTCTCTCATAATAACTTTCAGTAGCATCATGAATAAAAGTAACAATATAACTATCACAAGAAACATTCTTATCATGAGCCACATGCATAAAATAATTATTACTCTTCCTATAAGCATAGTCATTCTTATTAATCATAGTGGGAGCAAATTCAACAAAAGAGCTATCATTATTATTCTCATCACCATAATCATCAAATATAGGAGGCATATTGTAACCATAATTAATTTCCTCCTCAATAGTAGGTGGACTGAAAATATCATATTCATCATTGTAATCATCATATATTGGAGGTATAGTATCATCAAAGTAAATTTTCTCCTCCGTGCTTGGGGGACTAAAAAGATTATCTTCATAAAAACTAGCTTCCCCAAGCTTAGACTTTTCCATAGCATTAGTAATAATGGTGTCCAAAGAATTCATACTAACAACATTGCTATTAGCATGCAAATAAAGTTCCATAGGTTTTTTCATTTTCTCTTCAAACACTTCATGTCCTAACTCAAGATAAATACTATAAAGCTCTCTAAATTTTTTGTTCTTTTCCATTAAGCCTAACTAGTGAAAACAAGAAACAAAAAGACAAAATTGCAGAATCTAAAGGAAATAACTTCGAGCACTCACACCGGAGGATGTGAGTACCTTTTACCTTACCTCCCCGGCAACGGCGCCAGAAAATAGGCGTTTGCCGTGGGAGGTTCTTCTTCTTTAATCCTCCGGTGTGAATACCTTTTACCTTACCTCCCCGGCAACGACGCCAGAAAATAGCTTGATGTCTATGCACTTCTATTCTTGTGGACAGTTGTTGGGCCTCCAAGTGCAGAGGTTTGTAGAACAACATCAAGTTTTCCCTTAAGTGGATCACCCAAGGTTTCTCGAACTCAGGGAGGAAGTGGTCAAAGGTATTCCCTCTCAAGCAACCCTGCAATCAAGATACAAGAAGTCTCTTGTTTCCCCAACACACCCAATACACTTGTCAGGTGTATAGGTGCACTAGTTCGGCGAAGAGATAGTGAAATACAAGTGGTATAGATAATTATAAGTGATAACGGTGATTGAGGATAGCTTGATGGCGTGGGAGAGACAAAAGAAAAACTGAAATAAAGATGGAAGCAAGCAAACATGTAACAGATCTAATTGCAAACGGTGTATCAATGCTTAGAAACAAGGCCTAGGGTTCATACTTTCACTAGTGAACACTCTCATATAAATATATTATCTTCATGATACTAACCTGAACTACTCTCTGGTTGGACACTCTAATCGTTGGTAGGGCTATAACAGCACACCTCAAAGTTCATCTTTCCCATCTAGATAACCCCACACTGTCACCTTGAGCTCTAGATGGTTCCAACAAACACCACAATTTCATAAATACATCCAACTCCAAATATAACTCATAAAAAGTATTTGTAATCTCTAGCCTAAGTGCCACCATGGTGAGCATGCTGTCACTTTCACACACATGGGGAGATCAGAGATCTATTAAAGCACTTGAGTAGCAAGGTAGATCTATAGATTACAAGCTCATGATCTCAATAAGATCATGCATAGAGAGAGAGAGATGAACACATAGCTACCGGTAGAACCCTTAGCCTCGAGAGAGAACTACTCCCTCCTCATCATGGGAATCAGCAATGGTGATGGAGATGGTGGTGGAGATCGATGGAGATGGCTCCGGGGGCACTTCCTCGTCCCGGCAGGGTGCCGGAACAGAGACTTTCTTATAGGCGAAGGCTTGATTCTTTAGGGTTTTTGCATCGAGAGGCATCTTATAGGCGAAGAGGCAAGGTCGGTGGGCGGCCAAGGGGCCCACACCACCTGGTGGCGCGGCCTAGGCGGACCCGCGCCACCCTATGGTGTGGCTACCCTATGGCCCCTCTCTGTCTCGTCTTCAGGCTCCATGAGTCTTCCGGTAAAATATCAACTTTGGGTTTTGTCCCGTCCAATTCCGAGAATATTCATTTTTTGACTTCCTGGAACCAAAAACAGCAGAAAACAAGCAACTAGCACTGTGGCATCTTGTTAATAGGTTAGTCCAAGAAATCATATGAAAATTACTCCAAAGTGTGGACAAAACAGAAGAAAGTAGATAAAACCAAGCATGGAACATCAAAAATTATAGATACATTTGCAATGTATCATCCACCTCTAGCGGTAGGGTGAAATTTTCATGAGCGTATTCCAAAGATTATCTTAGCATCTATCCTCGACATAACTAAATCCATCCTCCTTTGGCTTATTCCATTTTCGAATTGTGATCGGGATGATGTCCCTAACAATAACTCCGCATTGACTTACAAATAATCATGTGTGGTGCGCGGGAGAAATCAGGGTGCCATCTGTAGTGACTTCTTCGATCGTGAACCTAGCATCGGGGGCCAACTTTTTTGTCGGGCCTCGTTTGCTTCCAGTAGATTGCTTCGATTTGGAGGGCTAAAAGAAGAAAGAATCTTTAATATATATACAAATAAATTAATGCATCTAGTCAGCAGCGTCTTAATATATATACCTTGCCGGACATTGTAGTCAAGGTTCCCTCAGCGGAGTTGTCTCTTCGCTCACCGGAGTCATATCTTCCCTCACCGGAGTTTTCTCTTCTCTCAAGATCCTCCTCAACTCCCTCACTAGAGTCGTTTCAGTTACTGTGAGGTGATATCTTCGCCGGCTATCATACCCTGCAATATCTCTTCTTGATCTTCGCCGCGCTCCATAGTTTCTGCAAAGACTTCCTAGTTATTTCAATGCTATAAACACAACAAAGTGCTAATAAATAAAGGACACCGCGCGAAATGGTTGCCTCCACGAAGTTAAAAAAACTGTGTGAAATGGTTTCCGTGCCTGTCCATCTTCCCTATATGGCGCTGATGACCCACAAGTATAGGTGGTGTATCGTAGTATTTTTGATAAGTAAGAGTGTCGAACCCAACGAGGAGCAGAAGGTGCTGGCTAGTGGTATGGATCAGGAATTCTCTGCAAATACTTAGCAAACGGATTTTTAGGGGTTTTTGATAAAGCAAGTAAACAAAGTACAAGTAAATAAAAGACAGTAGGAATAAATGCAGCAAGTGCCCCAATCCTTTATGCAGCAAAGGGCAAGCCGATTGTATTACTTAAGATGAACAAACGTTCTCGAGGACACATGGGAAGACCGTCAAGTGCTTTCGCTTCATATAGTTCATTAATCTTCTTTAGCTTGCTAAGTGTTGTGTGGGTGAACCTGTGCTAATGTACCGACCTTCCTAGGACTAATACATACTTGTGATTATACCCCTTGCAAACATCCGTAAGTACAAGAAAGTAATTAAGGTAGAAACCTAACCACAACTTTAAACTCTAAGACCCTTACGTCCCTTGTGCAATGGTTTCCTAACGGGGGTTCAGGTTTCTGTCACTCCGGCAACCCCTACAATTAGTAGCCAAATACACAATGCATTCCCCTAGGCCCATATAGGTGAAGTGTCATGTAGTCGACGTTCACATGACACCACTAGAAGAAGTACACCACAACTTAAATATCAAACCATTGAATCTTTATCAACACAACTCCACTACTAACAACATGACTTCTTCCATGTCCTCAAGAACAAAACAAACTACTCACAAGACATCATATGGATCATGATCAGAGATGGAATAATGATGTATAACAATCTGAACATAAACAATAATTTCAATGGTTCACTCAATACCATCAACTACAAAGAGTATTCAACACCGGGAAAGTTTCCCCTATGAACTATGCAAGATTCAACCCAATTGTTACTGCAATATGGAGATGGTGGTGATGGTGCTGATGGTGATGATGGTGGTGGTGATGATGATCCCGATGAAGTCCAGCTTGATGGTGGTGTTGATAGCAACGATCTCCCCTCTCCGGGAAGGAATTCCCCTGGCATAAATCTGTCTGCCAGAGACATCTTTGTCTCTCGGTGTTTTCCGCCCCGCAGAGGCGGCGGAATTTTTCTATGGTCGCTCCTCGAGTCTTAGGGTTTCGGAAGGATGATATACGCTAGAGGGGAGAGCCTGGAGTGGGCCAGGGCGGCCACACCACCTGCTGGCACGACCTAGGGCTGCTCGCGCCAGGGGGTGGTGTGGGCCCCCTGTGGCCCATCTCCAGCCCCCCTTCTGGCTTCCTTCGTCTTATGGAAAAATAGGATTTTCCGTATATTTTCCCGGATTTTCTAATCTTTGCGAATTTTGCCTCGAAACAACACCTTTTCCATCAGAATCCTGACGGCAGCGGTCCATGCTCCAAAAGTCATCAACCATGCAAAAACAGATGAAATAACATAAGTATCACCTCTCAATACGAAATATATCAATGAATAACAGTGAATTATGACATAGAATAGTAATGCAAAATGGACGTATCAACTCCCCCAAGCTTAGACTTCGCTTGTCCCCAAGCAAAACTGAGCTCAAATAAACATGACCTCAGGTTTATGGAGTGAAGAGTCGATAAAAGAATACGGACAAGAAGCATCACATTCATCAATACATAGATCATAATAGAAGACAACTCACTATTATATAACTCAACTTGCAATGAGTAAAGGAAACACAATAAAGATACATAAAGTAAATCATAATTGGTAATGGCAAACTTAGCTCTTGGTCGAAGAATAGTTGATAATTTGCTGGAGTTCACAAATAACTGGTTTTCAATGATAGCTTTCAAAGTAGTAAACATCAAGATAAGAGCAAAGTGCAAAACAAGGAACATAAGAAACATGATTTAATAAATCATCATATGAATGAATGAAACACAACAACTCAAAATACTTGCTGAGATAGAAGGGAATAGGTTTACTGACTCAACTACAAAGTAAAAGAAAGGCCCTTCGCAGAGGGAAGCAGGGATTGTAAGTCTCATAAAGAGCTCCCAAAAATTATGATACTTTTAGCTCTCAATTTACTAGCTTTTAGCTCTCATTGCCCCTATCATAGGCATCTTTAGGTGATTAAGGTTAAAGTGATCAAATATAAGGATATGCATTGACAAGTTGTAAATTGAGAATCTAATGCCCCTTGAATACGAGGGCCGCTCCTCATGCTACTCAAGTTTAGTCACCGGTAAGTTCTTGTCATCGTAAGCATATGTGTATCATAGAGAACCGCCAACGGGTACCCCTTGCCCGATGATACAAAAGAATCCCCATATCAAAATGACAAGGCAAGCAAACAAAAAGCATCTCAATAGTCTTCTTATTTAACATGGGAATATGGTGCTTTTTTCTCTCTTTCCTCTTTTCATAATATCTCTTTTTTATTTTCTCTTTTTCTCAATCTCTATCTCTTTTTATAAGAAGAATGTTTCATAGATACTCGTTATGGTTACGCTGTAGGTTTCCACCATGTCAGCATGGATTAGAACAGTGGCCCAGGCATTTCTCTAACACACATGCATAACTCCATGGACTTACAAGCTCCCCTTTCATTTCACACCGACGACATCCATAGACAAAATAACATGATATCAACTTGGTACTAAGTACCAGTGCAATGTTGAAAGCGTTCCCCATGACAACATGGTTCTGCTAATTCACAACTTACAAACCGCAAGCATATACGCAACATAGGTGAGCACAATGGTTCAAGTTTATTAAATGCAAGAAAGTAAAGTGTGCCATCAAGTTCGTGAGAGCTTTAATCACTAATTTTCACATAACAAGTTTAATTTGGGAGGTAGACAAAATAAGAATTTACTTGGAATAGCAATAATGCTACTAGGTACGTATGGTGGACAAAAATGACAAAGGTTTTGGTTTAAAGGAGTGGATGCACGAGAAGAATTCCCTCTCACTACAGGTTTTTGGCTAGCAAGGCTGGGTAGCAAGTATAAGAGTTGAAGGAAACAAACAAACATACATGTGATAAAAACAAACATGCAATCTTCCTTGGAAGCACAAAAGATCTTAACTAGAGAATACTAGACTTATGAGCAAATCAAGAAAGAAAGATGATGAAATTATTTTTCTTTAGAGTACTTTTATCTTTTCATTCAACTCTCAAAAATAGTGTTGCTACTGACCGAGCCAGGTTTGCCAAAACTAACTAAATTATCTCGATGATCCCAAAGTGATACCAATACTAACAACAAGATCAATCATATAACCACGAATTGAAAACTAATATAAGGTATGAAAAAGAGTAAATGATAGAACTTCTCATTAATATTCCATAACGGCAACTCACACCAAGGGATACATATCTAACGAGAGAGGGGACACTTCCATAATGCAGACCATCCTACATAATAACTTCTCTATTCATGATATGACTCTACTAATAAGGTAAAAAGATAGAAGATAGTGATGTGATACCGCGGCACTCCCCCAAGCTTGGAACAAGCCAAGGGGATGACAAACCTGGTGACGAATTACTCCTTTGGTGGTGGTGGTATCTTCTTGACCAATTTTCCCAAGTCCTCAATCTCAAAGGTGAGGGTGCGAATCAAGTCCGAGTTGTGCTCTATGCGGTGCATGATCATGTCAGATTGTGGATCCCAGCTCTTGTGATTCTTTTTCCGCACTTCCTCCTTGAATTCTTCTTTTCCTGCATGGCTAGAAAGAGGCAAATCCCAATTGGAGGGTAATTTCCCCTTGGGCATTTTCTAGTATTGATGCTCATGGCTAAGGGTATGGAAAGGATTCTTGGTGTGTGGAGGAAGTGACCGTGTAGCCAAACTGTGACGAGGGGCTTTCCCCCCAGTCCGCATCCGTGTAGTCCTTCTAACTCTGGCAGGTTTCGTCACCACTCCAATGCTTGCAATGGTAGTGCCGGTGTGCGGATGTTGGCCTTGCTCCTCTTCACCTTCACTCTTGATCTCCTTCTCCTTCCCGGGATCTTGGAGGTCTTCCTTCATAGGCTCCTTCCCTTTATCCTTGGCGGACACCATGGTGCTTCTAAAATTTAAAAGAGTATGTCTTGGCAGAAACAGATCGAAACAAAAACACGACGAAAACGATATACGAACCTCGGAAGAAACAGGGGGTTATATATTAGGAAGTTTCATAACAAGAGGAAGGTACTGGGTGAAAATGGTTCGGAGACGGAGTCTGGGGTGGCCTCACCACCTGGTGGCGCGACTAGGGGTGGGCCCGCGCCACAGGGTGGTGTGGGCCACCCTGGCGCTGTTTCCGTCCCTTTTTCGCTTCATAACTTTCCTTATTGACTAAAAACTACAAAAATATAGTTGGATCGTATTTTTGCGGAACTTTTCTTACCAGAACTGTTACCTATTTGAAAACCGACTCTTTAGGTCTCTGAATTTGGTCCTTGATGAATCTCTCCGGAGTTATAACTTGAAAGGCATCAACATCTTCATTGTAAGAATCTCCAGCAATATAGTGCTTGAGTCGCTGCCCATTCACTACTTGTGTAGTATTATCTTTTAAAGAAATTTTTTTTATTGCTCCTGAACGGTATACTTCTTCAATAATGAAAGGTCCTTCCCATTTTGACAGTAGCTTTCCTGCAAAAAATCTGAGACGAGACCTATACAATAGAGCTTTCTCACCAACATGAAATTCTCTCTTAAGTATTCGCTTATCATGCCATATTTTAACTTTTTCCTTAAAGAGCCTAGCATTTTCATAGGCTTCACTCCTCCATTCATCTAAAGAACTTAAGTCAAATAATCTTTTCTCACCAGCGAGCTTACAATCTCTATTTAGTTCTTTAACTGCCCGGTAAGCTTTGTGTTCTAATTCTAAGGGTAGGTGACAAGCTTTCCCATAAACCATTTTATAAGGAGACATCCCCATAGGATTTTTGTAAGCAGTTCTATAAGCCCATAAAGCATCATTCAACTTTTTAGCCCAGTTTTATCTAGATCTATTAACAGTATTTTGCAAGATGAATTTAATTTCTCTATTTGATAACTCTACTTGCCCGCTAGTTTGGGGGTGATAAGCTGAAGCAATTCTATGATTAACGTCATATTTCTCAAGGGTCTTTCTAAAACCACCATGAATGAAATGAGAACCCCCATCAGTCATGAGATACCTAGGCACTCTGAACTTAGGAAAGATAACATCCTTAAGCATTTTTAGAGAAGTCTCCCCGTCAGCACTCTTTGTAGGAATGGCTTCTACCCACTTAGTAACATAATCAACGGCAACAAGAATATGAGTGTAACCTTTTGAAGGAGGGAAATGACCCATAAAGTCGAATCCCTAGCAATCAAAATGTTCAATAACTAGAGAGTAGTTCATAGGCATTTCATTGCGGCTAGAAATATTACCAACACGCTGACATTCATCACAAGATAAAAAAAATTTTCTTGCATCTTTAAAAAGGGTAGGCCAGTAGAAACCTGATTGTAACACCTTTTGTGTAGTTCTATCTCCTACATGATGTCCTCCATAAGCACTACCATGACATTTATGCAATATCTCTTTTTGTTCATATTCTGGAACACATCTTCGCATAATACCATCCACTCCCTCTTTCTATAAGTGTGGGTCATCCCAAAAATAATGCCTCAAATCATAGAAGAACTTCCTCCTTTGCTAAGTTGTAAAAGTTGGAGGCAAATACTTGGAGACAATAAAGTTTGCATAATCAGCGCACCAAGGGCTCCCTCGCGAGCTTACCCCTACTGCAGCTAACTGTTCATTTGGGAAACTATCATTAACAAGCATAGGGTTTTCAGCACCCTTCCTATCTACTATATGTAGATCAAACCCTTGTAAAAGCAGCACCCATCTAATAAGCCTAGGCTTAGCGTCTTTCTTCGTCATAAGGTATTTAATAGCAGCATGATCAGTATGAATGGTGACTTTTGAGTCTACAATATAGGGCCTAAACTTATCACAAGCAAAAACGGCAGCTAGAAATTCCTTTTCAGTAGTAGCATAATTCCTTTGAGCAGCATCTAGAGTCTTACTAGCATAATGGATAACGTTTAACTTTTTATCAATTCGTTGCCCAAGGACAGCACCTACAGCAAAATCACTAGCATCACACATTATTTCAAAGGGTAAACTCCAATCAGGTGGTTGAACAATAGGGGTTGTAGTTAAAGCCTTCTTAAGAGTTTCAAAAGCTTCCTTACAATCATCATCAAAAACGAAGGGTACATCTTTTTGAAGGAGATTACTGAGGGGTTTTGATATCCTAGAAAAGTCTTTAATAAACCTTCTATAGAAACCAGCATGACCAAGGATACTACGAATACCTTTGATGTCTCTTGGACATGGCATCTTCTCAATTGCCTCAACCTTAGCTCTATCAACTTCTATGCCTCTTTCAGAAACTTTATGCCCAAGGACAATCCCTTCATTAACCATGAAGTGGCATTTCTCCCAATTAAGAACAAGATTAGTTTCTTCACATCTCTGCAAAACTTTATCAAGGTTGTGTAGACAATTATCAAAAGAAGTTCCATAGACAGAAAAGTCATCCATGAACACTTCTACAATTTCCTCACAAAAACCATGAAAGATAGCAGACATGCACCTTTGCAAAGTAGCAGGAGCATTACATAAACCAAAAGGCATACGTCTATAAGCATAAGTTCCGTAAGGGCAAGTAAACGTAGTTTTTTCTTGATCTTGTTGTTTAACAACAATTTGAGAGAAACCAGAATAACCATCAAGAAAACAAAAATGGGTCTTTTTAGACAACCTTTCCAACATTTGATCAATAAAAGGAAGCGGATAGTGATCTTCCTTAGTAACTTTATTAACTTTTCTAAAATCGATGCACATCTTATAGCCTACTACTATTTTTTGAGGAATAAGCTCATCATTATCATTAGGAACAACGGTAATACCTCCTTTTTTAGGAACACAATGAACAAGACTAACCCATTCACTATCAGCAATAGGTTAAATAATACCAGCATCAAGGAGTTTCAATACCTCATTCCTTACCACTGCCTTCATCCTAGGATTTAAACGTCGTTGGTGCTCTACTACCGGTTTTGCATCTGGTTCTATGTTGATAGAATGCTGACATATAGTGGGTGAAATCCCTTTTAAATCATCCAAAGTATAGCCCATAGCTCCTCTGTGTTTCCTCAAAACCTCCAAAAGCCTTTCTTCTTCCTTTCCTGAAAGTTTAGCGCTAATAATAACAGGATATATCTTTTTATCATCAATATAAGCATATTTAAGATCATCAGGGAGAGGTTTTAGATCAAAAACCGGATCCTTTTTAGGTGGCAACGTGGTACCCAAGTCTTCTACAGGCAAGTTATGCTTAAGCATCTTGGGCTGATCACGGAGAAACCTGTCAATCTCATTCCTTTCTTCCATGAAGATTTCACTTTCATGATCTTCCATAAATTCCTGCAAAGCATTGTTAGGAGCAAGAGAAATAGAAGCAAGTTGGTCGACTCTAAAATCCTCATTATGGGTTTCCTCTTCGCAAGGTTCTTTAGCAAATTTCGAGAAATTAAACTCATAAGATTCCCCAGCAAACTTAGTCAAGATTTTCTCCCTTTTGCAATCTATAAGGGCTCCACAAGTACTCAAGAAAGGTCTACCAAAAATAATAGGATAAGTTTTACTAGCAGCTGAACCGAGTACTAGAAAATCAGCAGGGTACTTAATCTTACCACAAAGAACTTCCACGTCTCGTACAATACCAATTGGAGAGATGGTCTCTCTATTAGCAAGGTGAATAACCACATCAATCTCTTCCAACTCGTAAGGACTGATTTCATGCATAATTTTTCTGTAAGCTCATAAGGAATAGCACTGGAACTTGCACCAATATCACATAAACCATAATAGCAATGATCACCAATTCTAACAGAAAGCACAGGAACACTAGCCTTTTTAGTTCTATTAGGATGTGAAACAATATTAGAAGCATCCTCACAAAAGACTATGTGCCCATGTTCTATGCTTTTAGTGACAAGGTCTTTCACAATTGCTACCACAGGTTCAATGTTTATTTGTTCATCAGGTTTTACAGTTCTCTTTTCACTTTTGGTGATTACATTAGTTATCATAGTATGGCCCTTTACCTTTTCTGGGAAGGGAATCTTCTCGATATAAGGTTCAGGTAAGATGGGATCAATAATGCAATACTTAGCACTCCCAATAGGAACATAGTCAACAATATCTTTGTAAGGTGCATGGTATTTATTCCATCCCCTTTTTGGAATTTCGATATAGGAAGCAAAAGCTCTAAAGCAATTCGTAATAACTTGCAAATCAAGACCATAAGCATTACTAATATTTTGAAAGTCATCAGTTCCCATAAAAGATTCAATGCATTCATAATCATAGTTTATACCTGACTTTCTACCTTTTTCATTCTCCCAAGCTTCAGCATTGTCTTGAATACGGTCCAGAAGATCCCATTTAGCTTCTTCTTCCATGCGAGTGAATGATCCAGCACAAGAAGCATCCAATAAATCTTTGTCATGTAGAGGGAGCCTTGCATAAAAGTTATTGATAATAGTATTGTTGGGGAGATCATGAATGGGACATTTGAGCATTAGTAACTTCAGTCTCCCCCAAGCTTGAGTTGTACTCTCTCCATCAAGAGGCCAAAATTTGTATATTTGATTCTGATCTTTATGAATCTCACTAGGAGGATAAAATTTTGAATAAAAGAGAGGCACTATTTCCTCCCATTCTAGAGCTTGACCATTCTTCAGCAGCTTATACCATTCCTCAGCTCTTCCTTTTGGTGATAATGAGAATAACCTCTTCTTAACTTGATCTGTAGTAATACCTGCACACTTGAACAACCCGCATAATTCGTGTATAAAGAGTAAATGATCACCGGGATGGACTGTTCCATCCCCAACATAGTAGTTATCCATAACACGATCAATAATTCTTGTAGGTATTTTAAAAACATCATTCTCAGCAGGTGGTGGTTTGTCTACTACCTTAGAAGTGGTAGTAGCATTACCAAATAAGAAACTCAGCGAATTATCCATAAGAAAAATAAAGCAACTAGCAGAAGTAAACAATACTCACAGTAGAAGTTTCCTTTACTAGTTCCACTCTCCAATAGCTCTTCACTCCCCGGCAACGGCGCCAGAAAATAGTCTTGATGACCCACAAGTATAGGGGGTGTATCGCAGTATTTTTGATAAGTAAGATTGTCGAACCCAAAGAGGAGCAGAAGGTGCTGGCTAGTGGTATGTATCAGGAATTCTCTGCAAATACTTAGCAAATGGATTTTTAGGGGTTTTTGATAAAGCAAGTAAACAAAGTACGAGTAAATAAAAGATAGTAGGAATAAATGCAGCAAGTGGCCCAATCCTTTATGCAGCAAAGGACAAGACGGTTGTATTACTTAAGATGACCAAACGTTCTCGAGAACACATGGGAAGACTGTCAAGTGCTTTCACTTCATATAGTTGATTAATCTTCTTTAGCTTGCTAAGTGTTGTGTGGGTGAACCTGTGCTAATGTACCGACCTTCCTAGGACTAATACATACTTGTGATTATACCCCTTGCAAACATATGTAAGTACAAGAAAGTAATTGAGGTAGAAACCTAACCACAGCTTTAAACTCTAAGACCCTTACGTCCCTTGTGTAATGGTTTCCTAACGGGGGTTCAGGTTTCTGTCACTCCGGCAACCCCTACGATTAGTAGCCAAATACACAATGCATTCCCCTAGGCCCATATAGGTGAAGTGTCATGTAGTCGACGTTCACATGACACCACTAGAAGAAGTACACCACAACTTAAATATCAAACCATTGAATCTTTCTCAACACAACTCCACTACTAACAACATGACTTCTCCCATGTCCTCAAGAACAAAACGAACTACTCACAAGACATCATATGGATCATGATCAGATATGGAATAATGATGTATCACAATGTGAACGTAAACAATAATTCAATGGTTCACTCAATAGCATCAACTACAAAGAGTAATCAACACCAGGAAAGTTTCCCCTGTGAACTATGCAAGATTCAACCCAATTGTTACATCAATATGGAGATGGTGATGATGGTGCTGATGGTGGTGATGATGATGATGATCCCAATGAAGTCCAGCTTGATGGTGGTGTTGATGGTGACGATCTCCCCTATCCGGGAAGGAATTCCCCCGGCAAAAATCTGTCTGCCGGAGAGATCTTTCTCTCTCGGTGTTTTTGCCCCGCAGAGGCGGCGGAATCTTTCTGTGGTCGCTCCCCGAGTCTTAGGGTTTCGGGAGGATGATATATGCCAGAGGGGAGAGCCTGGAGTGGGCCAGGGCGGCCACACCACCTGCTGACGCGGCCTAGGGCTGCCCGCCCCAGGGGGTGGTGTGGGCCCCCTATGGCCCATCTCCAGCCCCCCTCCTGGCTTCCTTTGTCTTCTGGAAAAATAGGATTTTCTGTATATTTTCCCGGATTTTCTGATCTGCGTGAATTTTGCCTCCAAATAGCACCTTTTCCATCAGAATCCTGACTGCAGCGGTCCATGCTCCAAAAGTCATCAACCATGCAAAAACAGATGAAATAACATAAGTATCACCTCTCAATACGAAATATATCAATGAATAACAGTGAATTATGACATAGAATAGTGATGCAAAATGGACGTATCAGGCGCGCATTGTCGCGTCCGTCCATCGTCCCTATATGGCGTGCGTTGTCGCGTCCTCCCCACTGGTGGAAAATGGGCATCTAGTCCAGGTTCATAAGGGCCATTGGTCCCGGTTCGGAAACCGGGACCAATCACTCAGGACTAATGATGGTCCTGGTTCGGGCACGAACCGGGACCAGTGGGTCCGTGGGCGGGCGCGCGACGAGGGGGTGGATCATTGGTCCCGGTTCGTGGAACAAACCGGGACCAATGGTCTCCACGTGGGAGCACGAGAGACTAGCGGGGCTGGATCATCGGTCCCAGTTCTTGGCACGAACCAGGATAGTTGGTCTCTGTGCCGCGGCAGGGTTTTGTGCCGCCGCAGGATTTTCGGGCTATTTTTGTGCCGCGGTAGGGTTTTGTGCCGCGGCAGGGTTTTGTGCCGCGGTAGGATTTTCGTGCTATTTTTTTGTCGCGGCTGGATTTTTTTATCAATTTAATGGTACTACATATATACAGCAATAATGAAACCACGATATATATATTACACATCATGCATGATCACAAATATATTATACACCGACTCATCCGTCTTCTTGGTCGAAACATATTATAATTACAAACGATACTCTCACACGAATTTGATCTAATTTACATCTTCTTTTTTACACTTCAACCTTCCAAATGAAGCGGGTAATAGTATTCTCCTTTCAAATCTATGACTTGTTCTAACAAGAATCCGGCAATTTGCTCTAGAATTGCTTGCACGCGTTCTTGTGATAGAAGACCGTCCCGCATCCGTTCGATCTAATATAAAGAAGGGGATCAATATATATGAATGAAACTAAACACAATTAGTGGTAATCAAGTAAAGTTGTGATTATTGTTTATCGTACTTCAATTTTTTTGATGTTCCGGTCTGCGCCCTTCTCTTTGGTCGTCTGGCGAATGAACTCGCATACATAGTATCCACATAAGTTATTCTCGGCTTCCTGCGTCAAGCACTTTACAAGAACGGAGTTCAGTCAAAATAATAATCAAGCATGATAATGGTGGTATTGAAACTAGAATCAAAGAGATGCATGGATCTAGCAAGTAGTACTTACAGTCAATGGTTGAAATGTAAGCTCTGGCTTCCAAACACCCCTAGTTTTGGCGGTGAACCATTTCCAAGCCTTCTGGAGGCATTCCTGCATGTCCGCCCACTTTTCTAATGGTGTGCGTTTCGAGTCCAGGACTTTTACTACTCCGGTGTCAACAGCAATGATTAACAAAATATAGTGGAAGTTGGACACACAAACAAAATATAACACGAGTCAACTATATGCTTAACATCGAGTAAGCAAAAATAGAATGTGTACAACACAGTAACACTCACCCAGCGTTGTAAGGAAATAATATTTCCCTTCTATTGCTGAAATACTTCAACGCTTGTACCAAGTTATCCTCTCTCTCCTTGGGTTTTGTTTTTCGAGTAACTTCATGAACGAAATTGCAGTCAACAAACCCAAGGTCATAGATTTGTCCTTTGTTGCATTCGAGAATCTTCGTTCTGCATATATAATTAATATAGTGATGAGTAAGATTATACAAGCAACAAATGAGCTGAGCTAGAAAGACTTAATTACAGAAATTAATAATACTTACAAACAATAGGCACTGACGATAGTTTTGTCGAGGGCGTCTTGTTGGTAAAACTGAAATAATTCTGGAAATTCGATCAGTAGGAAGCCATCTCCATGACCATAATGGTGGTGTTTATATGCAGCATAGATCCAGTTTTTGGATTCAGCACATGCTTGGATGTACCAGTTATGCAATCTTCGCATTTTTGTTAGTGGATCTTTGACTAACTCGGGTTTAACGAGAGGAGCCCCGTACTGGTACACGTATGCTATTTCTTGGTACCCCTCGAACTCATCCATACGGCTCATGTACTCAGTAATAGACAGTCCATATAATTGGGCCTTTTCTCCGTACAGTTGAACAAACTCCGGATCAATGTTCAGATCATGCCGCTTCTGGGCTCTCCACTCATTGGTATCGTACACTTTGAGCAGTTCGATCGATTGATTTTTCTGTTGTCCGAGCTGGGCAACTTTTTTCCCGACTCTCCGCTCTTTTTCCTCAGCCGACTTGGTAATAGAGCGATTATAGTCTGATGTGAGGACTATGGGTTGGTGATGCTGAATCTTAAGCGCGGCTGCTTTGGCTTTATCTTCTGCGGTGACCGGGAAGAATGCCTCTATCGGCCTTTTCTTGTTAGCCATGTAAATATTCCACTTTTCATAATGGGCAGCTGCGGCCGCAGCAGTTTCCTCATTTGTCTTCTCACAAGGTAGCTTCTTCATATTCTGATGAGGTACTTTTGGGAGGGGCAATAGCTTACGTTTCGGTGATCGGAAAGTGCTCTTGCTACTGCTGGTGGTGCTGCCCCTCTTAGTATACTTCCACTTTTGTCTCTGAGGCTCAGGGGACGTAGACGGCTGACGCGGCGGCGGACACGGATGAGGCGGCGATGGAGACGATTGCGCTGACTTGTGAGGTGGTGAAGGCGACAGTTGCGCGGGAGAATGGTGAGGTGGCGGCGAAGGTGGATTGCTGCTCTCAGGAATGGGTGGCCTTGGCGGTACATAATTTGGAAGCATGATGCGCTCCTTTGGCCATAGAATAGTCCCCCTTTGGCTTCTCCTAGCTGAGTCAGCTCCATATCTTCCCCTGCAGGGTGGTCAAGCTTCAGCTCCTCAAAATCTTCCTTCACCTCATCCACCGTGACAACAGCGTACCCTTTTGGAACCGGTCTGAAATGCCAAGTTGGGTTAGGCACAATTGGTACCGCCATGCCTACCGTCGCCATCACCCTTAACTTCATAACGTGCACCTTTAGCTCACAAGCTGTGGTCTCCGTGATATCATCCACTGGGTAGCGTTTAGGAGGAGATGTCGTTGGTGGATCGTCATCAATATCATGGAGTTGCGTGGAAGTGACGCTGCTTTTCTTATTCGATAGGGAGCCGGTACCCTCGAATACAGCTTCTACCATGTGTCGCTGAGATTGGCCGCTAGTACCTTGCTGGCTAAGTCTGTCGAGTTGATCCTGGTGCCACTTTAATGCTTCTTCTACATTACGCAGCCGGTCTGCAGCGGCCGCTTTCTCAGCTGCCTCCCTTTCCTTTCTCCTCTGATGGCTTTTATTGGGATATCTCTTTATTTCTAGGGGAAGGCAACCTTCCACGGCTTGGAGCCTGGTGTGCCTCGTGCACGTCTGTCGTGTTCAGGATTTTTAAGGGCGCGTGTGAGCTTGTCGTTCTCTGTATCGGGAATGAACCGTCCCGCTGCAACATCATCTACTGCATTTCTAATATCGATGGGCAGTAGGGGATCATATTTGTGTTTCTGATTATATATTTCCCTCCCTTCTTTGTCCAGCGTGCCCCCATGGCTGTAAAACCAGTTTCTCGCCCATGGTGTCCATGTTGCGGGCTCTGGTCTGATCCCGGTAGCTATGTAATTGACTTCAAGTGCATCCCACTTAGGCATGCAACCGGCGTAGCCAGCAGGCCCCATGTTATGATGGTATACTTTCTTAGCAGCGTTCTCCGTATTTAGTCTAGACCTTTCCTTAGCTTTCTCCAATGCCTTGTACTTCACAAAATCCTCTCACCGGTGTCTTAACTTAGCATAGCCGCCTTGATTGAAATTCGGAGTCTTCTCTACCTTGACAAAGTTATTGTATAATTTCTTCTTCTAGTTCTTGAATGCATTGGCCATCTTGATGCGAGCAAACTTCTTGACTCTTTGCGGAAGCTCCATTCTTGCTCTCTCCTCCTCATCTGGATTCACATCTGGCATCGGCAGGAGGAAATTAATCATGAGCTTCTCAAAAAGCTTATCTTTAGCGGTGTCGCCGACATACGGGACTCCACCGCCGCTTGGCCGATTTCATTCTTGAACGGTGATCGGGATGTAGTCCCTCGCAAAAACTCCACATTGCTTGACAAATTTTCTTGCGACATCGACGGGATCTTGCGGTTCGCCATCTACACCGACCACTTCGATCCTATACCTCGCAGTGTCATCCAACTTTTTTGTTGGGCCTCGTTTCGTTCTTACGGAAGAAGTTCTCGATCCGGAGGGCTAAAAGAAGAAAGAGAGTTAATATATGCATGTATATATATAGACAGCAGCATTTTAATTACAAAAATACATATATACACCTCGCCGGTGTTTACAAGATTTAAGGTTCTGCCGGAGCCGTCGCCTTCTCCCTCATCGGCTTCTCCCCTGTCCTAGGCTTCGGCTTCTACCTCACCGGAGCCGTCTTCTCGGTTGAGAGACTCATCTCCCTGACCGGAATCGTTCAGAAACTCACTGGTGACATTAATATTGATATCTTCATTTTCGGACATCATTCCATGGAGGATGTTTTCCTGATGTTCTGGAATCATAGTATCTTGCTGTGTTGGATACATAGTATCTACAAAGATGATGATATGACAAGTTAATTTGTATTGTAATGAAACCCTATAGCATGCTTGGAAATTTAAGCGGGATCCAAGGGGTCCAACCCCTAATACAGGAGAGACCCTCGAATCACCTACGGGGTTCATTTATTCTTCTAATTAAACTTGTGATTAAAGTTGTTGAACAATGCATGATATTGATGGTAAAGTGTAGATGTCATTTTTCTGAACATTTTGATATATTATTTGTATTTTTATGACTTATAAATAATTACTATTAAGTTTATAAGATTTATCCTTTTTCTAAAATTATTAAACTTTTATTGCGTCAGCATAGGTAAAGGCTGCCGTCACCTAAGGCTGGGGAACCTTTTCTCACCGATGCAGCGCCTACCCATAGTGACTGACTAGTAGGGCCAGGGCCACGTCGGGCTGCCACGCTGGTAGAGCTTTCTCGACGCCCACGTTAGGGCCACATGAGCGCCACCTTGGCGCCACATGGGCTCGCCGGAGGGCGCGTCGGCCGGCGGTGGTTAGCGGCACTAGAGTGCTTGCTGGAACGCGCAGAAGGTCGGGTTCAAACGAGCGCGTCGCGAGGAAGCTAATGGTGGTCGTGCCGCCCCTTATTGGTCATCAGAGCGTCGTCTACGACGACGTCCGACGACGGCGGATAGTGGCGCTCGGCGATAGAAGGAAAGAGAGCGAGAGAGAGAGAGAGAGAAAGGAGAGGTCCTAGAGGACCAGCGGCTCACCACGAAGACGATGGACGGGTCAACAAGGCCGGAGGAGCTCGGAAGCAGCGGCAATGGCGACAGCCGGATTCGGAGTAGACAGTGACTGTGGCGTCGATTTCCAGCATGCGCGGTCGATTCCTCAGACGGTGGCGGCGGGAGTCGACGGCGTGAAGCGGCCGCTCTGGATTTGGGCAGCCTGACGGCGTGATTTTGCTCCGCTGCAAATTTTCCTTAGCCACGCGTTGATGTGCTCTGTGATTTGGGGGAGTTGGGGAGGAGGAAGGGCGGGGCTGTTAACTGTACAGGCCTTTGGTCCCGGTTCGTCCCAATAACCGGGACCAAAGGATCAACGGTCCCGGTTGGTGGGACGAACCGGGACCAATGGTCTAGGCAGGAGCATTGCTGTGCTGCCACGTGCGCGGGCCTTTGGTCCCGGTTCGTCCCAACAACCGGGGCCAAAGGATCAACGGTCCCGATTGTTGGGACGAACCGGGACCAAAGGCAGGTTGATGGCAGCGCGCGCACCCAGGATCATCGGTCCCGGTTGGTGGGACAAACCGGGATCATTGACCCGTTTTTCAGATTTTGGCAAACCTTTTGGTCTTCCCGCCATTTTCAAATTTGTTTTCTTCTTTAATTAATAAGATGTTTCAATTTAAGATGATTATTTATTTGGAATTTCAAAAAACTTTTAACAGGAAAAGTGCTTCAATTTAAATAAATAATCAAAAACCATTTTCTGTTTTCAAATATTTTTATTTCAACTATACAATTTTACTATTTTCAATTAAAATTGCATTACCAAATATTTATTGCATAATTTGGAATTTCAAAAACTTTCAACAGGAAAAGTGCTTCGATTTAAATAAATAATCAAAAACCATTTTCTGTTTTCAAATATTTTTATTTGAACTATACAATTTTACCATTTTCAATTAAAATTGCATTAACAAATATTTAGTGCATAATTTGGAATTTCAAAAACTTTTAACAGGAAAAGTGCTTCAATTTAAATAACTAATCAAAAACCATTTTCTGTTTTCAAATATTTTTAGTTGAACTATACAATTTTACTATTTTCAATTAAAATTGCATTAACAAATATTTATTGCATAATTTGGAATTTCAAAAAACTTTTAACAGGAAAAGTGCTTCAATTTAAATAACTAATCAAAAACCATTTTCTTTTTTCAAATATTTTTATTTGAACTATACAATTTTACTCTTTTCAATTAAAATTGCATTAACAAAATATTTATTGCATAATTTGGAATTTTAAAAAACTTTTCAAGATTTGAACTACAAGTACATGATATAATGCTTGTGAATTTTTAAAAAAAATCATTTATAGGTTCACAACATGCTATTTCATCAAAGATGCACTTCAAGTTCAGCGAGGCTCAGCCCCGGGCTGAGAAGCTTCAGGCCCGCCGTTTTGAATATAGTCTGAAACGGGCAAAAGAAATTAAAAAATGATCCAAACAATGTGAAACCTTCGCGTGGTGTCATATTATGTCTCACAGTTGCAAGGAAAAATATTGAACTTGAAAAATTACAAACATCATAAAAAATCCTTTACAAAATGACCTATCATGTTCGCGGTTTCATGGCATTTAGGCCAAACCACCAATGTTATGGTTAGAATTAGGACATAGTTTGTGATAATGTGCGCATATTGTGCACACATGTGCATCTTGGGATGGCTTACAATGTTGCAGGAGGAAGTTTTCCTTTTCGACGCACGAAAAAGCCAATTTCCATTTTGAGGTGCCGAAATCGGGGTGTTCTGTGAAGCAACCACCAAATTAAAGTTTGGCATTAGTACCAACCCATTTTTCAAAAATACTAGACCACCTTATATGGAAAATCTCCCACCGGTGTATGTGGAACCTTTCCGTCCATCCCTCATGAAAAAGACAAATTCCTGCCAAATCGATAGGAGGTTGCCAAGATTTGAACTATAAGTACATGATATAATGCTTGTGAATTTAAAAAAAATCATTTATAGGTTCACAACATGCTATTTCATCAGAGATCCACTTCAAGTTCAACGAGGCTCAGCCCCGGGCTAAGAAGCTTTAGTCCCGGCTGGTGGGTGCAATCGAGACTAAAGCTGCTAGTGGGTTAAGGACGTGTGGGTAACCTTTAATCCCGGCTGGTGGGTGCAACCGAGACTAAAGCAGTCGGCAGGATAAGGACATGTGGCTGGACGCACTGCTCGATGAGATAAAGCATATAGCGCACGACGCCCTGTCGGAGGAACAAGACAAAGTAGAAGCGACACCGTGCCTATAAAAGGAGCATCGATACGCCATGACAAGCAGCTCAACAAGCCAACATATGTAGAGAGAGTTTCATCCCCATGGATGGAGGGTTGGGAAATCTCCCGTGGCGAAGCTTCTCGAAGATGTCGTTGGTGCACACGCCCTACGGCATCTTTGGAAGCTCCGCCTCGGATTTTTTTTCCTGCAAGCCCGTAACAGACTCCATCTCCTCGAACAATGTTGGGGAAAGGGTTGGGAAATCTCCCGTGGCAGAGCTTCTCGAAGATGTCGTTGGTGCACACGCCCTATGGCATCTTCGGAAGCTCCGCCTCGGAAAAATTTCCCTGCAAGCCCGTGAAAGACTCCATATCCTCTAACAGTGTTGGGGAAAGGGTTGGGAAATCTCCTGTGGCGGAGCTTCTTGAAGATGTCGTTGGTGCACACGCCCTACGGCATCTTCGGAAGCTCTGCCTCGAATTTTTTTCCCTGCAAGCCCGTAAAAGACTCCATCTCCTCTAACAGTGTTGGGGAAAGGGTTGGAAAATCTCCGGTGGTGGAGCTTCTCGAAGATGTCATTGGTGCACACGCCCTACGGCAACTTCGGAAGCTCCGCCTCGGAAAAATTTCCCTGCAAGCCCGTGAAAGACTCCATCTCCTCTAACAGTGTTGGGGAAAGGGTTGGGAAATCTCCCGTGGCGGAGCTTCACAAAATGACCTATCATGTTCGAGGTTCTCATATAAAGTTTTCATACATCACATAAAGTTTCCATACATTATAGAGATTTACATAGGGTTTAGGGTTTAGGGTATGAATCCTTCGTCGCGTATGTCGATCCCTTGCCTATGATCGCTTCTTAGGTCGTAACCATGGAGCATCTTCTTTGCTTAACGGGATGAATGGTCAGTTTTCATCGAAGGGCGGAATTTCATCAAACTTATCATAATATGGTGACATGTATGTCTTGTCCTCGACTCCCGCGATGTTTCTTTTCCCTGAAAGAATTATGTGACACCTGGGATCATCGTCTGACGTATTCGTTTCCTTATTTTTCCTTTTTTCGGTCTAGAGGACATGTCCTTCACATAAAAAACCTGAGCCACATCATTGGCTAGGACGAATGGTTCGTCTCTGTAACCAAGATTCTTGAGATCCACTTGTCATTCCGTACAGCTGGTCTACCTTTATCTCTTCTCCATTCATGTTGACCCAACTGCACCAAAACAAAGGGACCTTTAAAGTAGGTCCATAGTCAAGTTCCCATATCTCCTCTATGTAACCATAGTATGTGTCCTTTTTCCCATTCTCGCATGTTGCATCAAAGCGGACACCACTGTTTTGGTTGGTGCTCTTTTTATCTTGGGCAATCGTGTAAAATGTATTCCCATTTATCTCGTACCCTTGGAAAGTCAATACAGTCGCAGATGGTGTGGCGGTCAACAAGTAGAGCTGATCTCCAATAGTGGTGTCATTCATGAGATGTAATTGCAACCAAGTGCCAAAAGTCTCCATGTGATTTTCTTTAATCCAGTAGTCATCCTTCCTCGAGAACTTGGAGCGTACAACATTCATGTGTTCCTCGGTATACGGAGCCACGAAGGTAGAACTTTGTAGAACTATGTAGTGTGCTTGATTCAAAGAATGTTCGTCCCTAAATATCGTTGCTTTCTTTCCTAGCATGCCTTTTCCACTCAGTCTCCCCTCATACCGTGATTCAGGAACACCAATCAGCTTAAGGTCAGGAAGAAAGTCTACACAGAACCCAATGACCTCCTCTGTTCCATAGCCCTTGGAGATGCTTTCTTCTGGCCTAGCACGGTTACGAACATATTTCTTTAAGACTCCCATGAACCTCTCGAAGGGGAACATATTGTGCAGAAATACAGGACCGAGAATGTAAATCTCTTCGACTAGGTGAACTAAGAGACGCGTCATAATATTGAAGAAGGACGGGGGGAAAACCAACTCAAAACTGACAAGAAATTGGACCACATCCTTCTATAGCCTTTACAGACTTTCTCGATCGATTACCTTCCGAGATATTGCATTGAGGAATGCACATAGCTTCACAATGGCTAATCGAACATTTTCCGGTAGAAGCCCCCTCAATGCAACCGAAAGCAACTATGTCATAATCACGTGGAAATCATGAGACTTTAGGTTCTGAAATTTTTTCTCTGCCATATTTATTGTTCCCTTTATATTTGACGAGAAGCCAGCCGGGACCTTGATACTGTAAAGGACTTCAAAAAAGATTTCCTTCTCTGCTTTGGTAAGAGCGTAGCTGCTTAAGTATTCACGTCCTTTATCTGTATGCTTGTTGTATGGGTCTTTGATACGTTGCTGGTCCTCCCGTGCTTCTGGTGTATCTTTTGTCTTCCCATACACACCCACAAAGCCTAGCAGGTTCACGCAAAGATTCTTCGTCACGTGCATCACGTCGATTGAAGAACGGACCTCTAGGTCTTTCCAATACTCAAGCTCCCAAAATATAGATTTCTCTTTCCACATGGTCGTGTGTCCGGTAATGGGGTCTTTCGGAACTGATTGACCACCAGGACCCTTTCCAAAGATTACTTCTAGGTCCTTCACCATACCAAATACATCAGCACCTTTAGGGAGCTTAGGCTTCTTCCGGTAATTTGCCTCACTGTTGAAATGCTTGCCTTTCTTTCTTACTTGATGATTGGTCGGCAGAAATTTACGACACCCCAGGTACACAACCTTCTTACATTTATCCAAATATGTACATTTAGTCTTATCTAAACATTGCGTGCATGCATTGTATCCCTTGTTTGACTGTCCTGAAATGTTACTAAGAGTAGGCCAATCATTGAGGTTACGAACAACAACGCTCGTAGGTCAAATGGCTCCTGTTTGTGCGCATCCCACACCTTTACACCTGTTTCTGCCCACAACTGCAAAAGTTCATCGACTAATGGCCTTAGGTACACATCAATGTCATTGCCGGGTTGTTTCGGTCCTTGGATGAGCACTGGCATCATAATGAATTTCCGCTTCATGCACAACCAAGGAGGAAGGTTGTAGATACATAAAGTCACTGGCCAGGTGCTGTGACTGCAACTCTGCTCCCCAAAAGGATTCATGTCGTCTGTACTTAGCCCAAACCATAAGTTCCTCGCGTCACCTGTAATGTTCGAGTACTTTCTGTCGATGTTTCTCCACTGCGACCCATCGACGGGGTGTCTCAGTTTCCCGTATTTCTTACGCTCTTCTTTGTGCCATCGCAACAACCTGGCATGCTCTTTATTTCTAAACAGACGTCTCAACCGTGGTATTATAGGAGCATACCACATAACCTTAGCAGGAACCCTCTTCTAGGGGGGCTCGTCATTGCCCTCAACATCACCAGGGTCATCTTGTCTGATCTTGTATCAACATGCAGTGCATACCGGGCATTTATCCATATTCTCGTACTTCTCACCACAGTACAGGAAGCAGTTATTAATGCATGCATGTATCTTCTCCATATCTAATCCTAGAGGGCAGATAGTCTTCTTTGCTTCGTACGTTATCTCGGGCAACTCGTTATCCTTTGGAAGCTTTGGCTTCATTATTTTCAGTAACTTCTCAAATCCCATGTCAGATAAGCCAGTCTCTGCCTTCCATTTCAGCAGTTCAAGTGTGGTACCGAGCTTTGTGCTGCCATCTTCGCAATTTGGGTACAACAACTTTTTGTGATCCTTTTGCATGGCCTCCAACTTAAGCTTCCCCCTTTCTGTATCACATTGTTGCTTTGCATCAGAAATGACCCGACCAAGACCATCAGCGGGCTCATCCGATGCCCGTTGTTCTTCTTCATTGACGTCTCCCTCTTCTTCATTGTCTTCCATTGCAGTATCACCATATTCTTCAGCGGACATAAGATAGCTGTCATCATCCTCCTCTTCTTCATTTTCTTCTAGCCTAACCCCTCTTTCTCCGTGCATGGTCCAACAATAATATCCGGGCATGAAACCTCTCCGAAGCAGATGGCTTTGAAGGATTCCCGGGGCAGAGTGCTCCGCCACGTTCCGACAGTCGACGCAGGGACAAAGCATAAAATTATCCACTTTGTTTGCCTTAGCCAAATCGATAAATTTATGCAGGCCTGCAATAAAATCGGAATCGCGTCGGTCGCCATACATCCATCGCATCCGTGCATCGATCTGCGTCATAATAATTAACCATTACAATAACATCGTGAATAGTAAAATGACCACCCTACATGGACACATGCAATATCTTTGTATCAGTTACAGATAAAGAAGATAAGGTTTCTAACCTCGGCCGAGGATACCGTGTTGTGCGAACTTAAGCGTGGCTTGGACATTTTGTCAAACACCTTGTGTGTAGTGTGAAGAAAAAAAACCTAGCATCCACCTCCCACACCAAATATCACCTCCCACACCAAATATCAGAAAAATTAAGTGGATGGGCTGAGCTTATATATAGCCAGGGGAGGGTTTTTGGTCCCGGTTAATGCCACGAACCGGGACCAAAGCCCCTCCCGCGCGACACGTGGCAGCCCAGCAACGCGCCCCCCACCCAAGTCATTGGTCCCGGTTGATGGCACGACCCGGGACCAATGACCTGGGTGGGGGCGCGCCACGTGTCGCCTGGGAGGGGCTTTGGTCCCGGTTCGTGGAATTAACCGGGACCAATGCCCATTGTCGCTTCGTCGTCCCTGTGTATAAATATGAGGCCACAGCCCGTCGCTTTCGCTATCGCCTCGGCCTCTGATCTCCACCCACCCCTTTCACCATCGCCTCTCCACCGCGCCGTCGTCTCGCCTCCCCCCTCTCCAATCTCCATCGTGCCGCCATGGAGGTGCCCATGCTCAACTGCTACGAGGCGGCGATGTTTGCATACTATGGCATCCTCGCGCCGCCGCGCGTGACGGTGCCCGCCGGATTTCGCATCAGCGAGCAGGTGTTCCGGTGGCTCCGCTCCTTGTCCCCAGCGGATACGAGATGGAGTGCCTAATCGTGGAGCATCACCACCAGATGCCCGCGTGGAAGAGGGCGTTGCCCTGGTACGAGGCGGCCAGTGAGTACTGGCCCCGGCTGTTCAAGAAGGAGCGGAAGGCCAAGCTTGGCAACCGCATCGTGGATGGGCGCGTGGTGCACCCGGATCTCCGCAATCGAGAAGGGCGGGAGATGTTCTGGTCTGTCCCTGGACGGACCATTTACACCACCATCGACGCCGCTAGCCGCGTAGAGGAGCTCCGTCTCCCGAACAATACCGAAATCATGGAGGTTTCGTCCGATGATGACGAGGAAGCCGGCGGCTTGGAGGACAGGTTCGGGGTTTTTGGTCCTGGTTCATTGCATGAACCGAAACCAATGCTCCGCAGAGCGCCACGTGTGTGTCGCGGGGGCATTGGTCCCGGTTCATACCACGAACCGGGACCAGTGCTTAGAGATAAACCGGGATCAATGCCCAGGCGGCATGAACCGGGACCGGTGTCTGGCATTGGTCCCGATTAAGGAAACGAACCGGGACCAATGGAATTTGGGCGCTGGACCAAAGACCCTTTTTCTACCAGTGCCCGAAAGTCAAACGCCAGTTGGATCGTGTCTAGTGTAAACCAACATGTATATCGTCAGAAAAATCAAGCTATGACGAGTGTGAGTGATAGAATATTTTGGCAACTTAACACCATTTATCTTATAACAATACATGGCACTGCACTAAAACACATGTTGACAATATGAATGAGTTGGATGATAGAACAAACAACTCGCTAGGAGAAAGTAGTAACTATATATTTTTGATAAGAATTCATAATGAGAATTCGCACAAATGAAAATGTAATCGAATATATAGGGATATCTAGAGGCGACATCCATATATTAACAAATAGACAATATATATTAGAGGTACATAGGTACATAAATCTATATCACACCTATTATATCTTGATAAATTTACTTAATTGCATCATAATGGGTAGATCTTCAAAACTATAGGTAGATATGTCGCAATAAATAGATCATCACAAGGAACTCACAAAAAATTCGAAGCCGTTCACTTAGAATATATTCGCAAAAAAATAAAATTTCAAAGGGGGTCTGCACTGCTGCCGTGCGTAAGCTGAGGCGGCACTACAGCACTGCCACTGGGAAGCCGGGGCGGTCACCCCGCTCGCTCCCGCATAGTGGCACCGCCGTCCCTGCCTAACCCTAGCTAATTCGGACGATCGAGGCGGAGGGAGGGGGCGCACCTGGGGACACGACGACGACTGCAGCGGTTGGTGGTGGTGACGGTGCGCCGGGGCTCGCCCAGACGACAGCGCGCGACGGTTGGTGGTGGTGGTGGCGGTCGGAGCGCCTCCTGTAGGCGGACGAAGAGGAGGAGGAGCGTGGTGGCCGGAGCGCCTCCTGCGACGGTGGACGGTGACGGATAGGAGGAGAACCGCGGCAGAGTTGGGCAGCCTGCCGTCGTAGCTCGTGGTCGTCTTCAGCGCCACTTGCTCGATCGGGAAGAATGAGATGGGAATTGGGGGAGAATGAGCCGCTAGGTTATATATCAAGGGCCTTTAGCCCTGGGTCATGCCACGAACCGGGACTAAAGGGTCTTTAGCCCAGGGTCGTGGCATGACCCGGGGCTAAAGGGTTCTCGCAGCAGCCCAGAGGGCGCGAGCCAACCGTCCACCTTTAGTCCCGGTTTGTGGCATGACCCAGGACTAAAGGGCCTTTCGAAAATAATTTTTGAACTTATAGTATAAATTATGGTTCCCGCCTTATTGCATATTAAAATATTAATAATAGAAATAAAGAATATATATCTAATAAAAATATATATAGCATATCAAAATGTTCATAAAAGAAATATCTATCTAATAAAAATATAATTTATTTTTTATGAGAATTCTATTTTTAATATGTGTACTATTCCTAAATTCCATAAAAGGGTTTTTAAATGGTAAATCATTTTTAAATAAATAATAATAATGTCTGTCCTCCAAGACATTGATTGCCATGCTGAGATAGATATGATCTAATGCTTATGATTTTTTTTTAAAAATCATTTTTAGACTTACAATATGATATTTCTACAGTGATCAAATGCAAGTTTTAGCGAGCCTCATCCCCTATCTTCATGCCCGCCGTTTTGACCATAGTTTGAAATGAGAAAATTTGAAACCGGGCATAAGAAATTCAAAAACTATCTGAACAATGTAAATCCTTCGCGTGGTGTCATACAATGTGACATAGTTATAAGGAAAAATACCGAACTTGGTATATTGATTAGCTGGGCTGTTCAGTTCACCGATAGACAACACACGGGAGCTTCTTCTTCCTCCCGATAGGGTTCCACATGCCCAGCAGTGCCGCCGCCACGCCACCCATAGTGTTGCCGCTACGCCGCCTAGCCGCCCAACAATGCCGCTGTTGCGCTGCCCCGCCACCCAGCACTGTTGCCGCGTCGCCACGACACCAAGCACACCCGCCATGATGCCAAGCACTGTCGGCGCTGCTCTAGGTCCTGCGCCGCCGCACTATCGCACTCGTGGAAGAGGGCCCACCGGTCAGTGAGTAGCCCCTCCAACCTTGCGAGCTGGACCGAGCTCGTCGGAAGATCAGGTCAAGCTCAGTTGTGTGGCTCGCCGGGGGCGACGAGCTGGCTCGCGCTCGGCAAATTCAGCCCGAGCTTTTTGCGGCTCAGCGGCGAGCTGGATCGAGCCAACTCGTGTCCAAGTATAGCTGTGATGGTTTTTTATTTGAAATGGGAACTTAGCCCCGGCCTCTGCATCAAGCGATGCACACAGCCTTTTTTATTAAAAAGTTTTCATAGTATAGTTTATTACAATCACGGATCAGCTAAGGTTGAAACATGTATCAACCAATGGAAAATGAAAAGCAGCAAATAGCTATCCATTTTGAAGTCTGCTAGTGTGTCGCCACCCAGTAGCCTGGAAATAGAAGTCCCGTGCAACCGTTAGCATACGGTTGCATCCAATAATCATGGGTTTCCGTTGATCCACCGGGAGTAAGTAAGGCCACAGTTGAATCCAGTGCGCAGCCAGTCGAATAACCTGCAAAAAATTTGTACCCGTTTGTTTGTTAAAAATAATATTGTTTCGACAATTCCACATAGACCAACATAAAGCCGACACCCCAATACGGATTCTAGCTTTATTTCTCTTGTCTATACCATTCAACCAATTACCAAACATATTAGTAATACTTGTCGGTGGCGGTAGACTGTAAGTAAAATAAACCATGCGGCAAATGATTTGTGCAAAAGGACATGAAAGAAACAAGTGTTCAATAGTCTCCATCGAGTCACAAAAACAACATTTCTGACATCCATTCCAATTGCGTTTGGCCAAGTTATCCTTTGTTAACAGGACTTTTGTACGAAGGAACCACATAAAAATCTTTACCTTCAAAGGGATTTTTAATTTCCATAAGTAACCATGTAGAAATCTAGTATGACCATTCATTAAGTCTAGATACATAGATTTCACGGTAAATTTTCCATCGAAAGTAAGTTTCCACACAAATTCATCGGGATTTTGAGTTAATTGTACATTCATTAGTTTCTGGCATAAATTTAACCAATCGTTCCATTTATTGCCATAGCTGTGATGGTTAGCTAGCTTGTGTGTTGCGATCAAAGCCTAACGAAGGCATGTCGTGTTTTAGCTATTTGGGCCAGCTGGTAGAGTGCCGCATGCGAGCCATTCCAGCCAACCATCTCTCTTTTTCGACGATTTCCCTCAATGATGTCGCATAGAGACTATTTGCCCAATAAAACTGGTAGCTAGTATTGAACTTATCCCTCAATTGTGAAGAACACAATCAGTAAGTAAAGAACTCGACATGCACCAGTGGGCAGTGAAGTCGGCCTGCAGCAGAGGCGTGGGCAGTCGGGTCCTTCCCCAAGGAAATAACATCAAGGGCGCGCTACAGGATGTGTCGGAAGTAGTCCTTGATGGACACAACCATGGCGTAGGCGACCAGCGCTGCTTGAGCTTCTGTACATCGCGCTCGTGGAAATTCTTGGAGATCCGACTTTTCCGACCTCTCTTTGCCGCGAGAGGAGGAGGGGGCCGGGCTTCTAGGGAATTAGAGGCGTACGTTGGCCGCTAGCCCGCCCGCAGCTGATTCTTAGCTGTTGTAGGAAGCACTCCCGTGGAACTCTGGTGCCGTACTATCTGGTACCGGCAGAGCTCCGGTGCGCAGATGTCGTCTCCCTTCTCCTTCCCGTACTATCTGGTGTTGTTGTTATACGTTGTCGCTCCCCCATCGGTGGAGGCGGTGCGGGCAGCTCGAGGTTGCAGCCTGCCACCCCCTTCCCTTGATGAGTAGGCGGCCCACAGACCAGCTGGCGAGGCATGAGAGGTTAGTGGAGGTGCTCGTCGTTGGCGTCGCCGCAGCCGTGGCAGAAGAGACCGTTTTCCGCGCAGCGCCTGGCGACCCAATTACGGACTCACGGTTGGTATCTACTTAGGCGGTGGCACTACCCCTAAATAATCCCGAACTTGCATGAGTAAAAAGAAGAAGAAAAAGTAGAAACGGTAAGAAACACCGTTTTTTTATTATTAGGTATATATAGATATATAGATAATAGATGATGATATTACAGCTAGCACAAGATGAGAAAGGACAGATGGACATAAAATAACATAAAGCCATCGGCGTAGGGAAGAACCGTCAGCGCGACGCCTCGCTGTTTTCCTGTAGTGAGTAGACCTACCAACCGTGGATCATCCGGGTTAGCCGGAATAATGATATGTTGATACATATCACAACACTTTTAGTACATAATAGATGAAATTACAGCTAGCACAAGATGGGAACGGACCAGATGGACATAAAAATAACATAATACCACACGAAATTATTAATGATCCTTATGGACTTATTACATACACATCATAAAGTATTCGCTTCATTTTATTTCACGCACAAGCCATACATATATATCTTACACACATGGTGGGGTTCAAATAATTAGGCGCCATGTGGAGCCTGATGGTTCTACATGACTGGATAAGTACCCCAACCCGCGACACCGCACAGCCCTTCCGGGCCGTCGGCTTCCCTGCGCATGAAGAAGAAGCCCTTCTGGCCCCATCCCTCTCCCCATGAGTTCTTTAGGATCCAGTACTTGTCACCCTTGTCGCTGACTCCGTAACCGATGAGAACCACGGCGTGGTTCTGCCTAGTGGTGCAGGGGCCCTTGTAGATTTCGGTCTTGTAGTTCTGCAGGATGGTTCCCTGCGCGTCGATGGCAACGGCCACCGGCCTCTTGAGGACGACCAGCTTCAGCCATGGCTCCCCGTGCACCGGTTTGACGCCGGTGATGGCTCCCACTCGTTTGGCGCTAGGAGTGGTCTTGCACACGCCCTCCCGTGCCTGGTACGGGTACGTGGCCTCAGTCACCGCTCCTCCTTTCTTTTGGATCCACTTGAGTGCGTCGTCGATGTACCAGGGTTTGCAGCCATTCTTGTCAGCCACACTGCAGTCTACCAACTCTTGCTCGGATAGGTCCAGCAGCTCGCCGCCGTTTATTTTGTTCAGACTTTCGACTGTTGCCACGGCAGCGAAGGCCCAACAACAATCTACATATATAGTAGGAAACTTCTACTGTTGATGACTTTATATTAATCAAATATATCTAATCAAATAGTATTGGATTTAGACAGAATGAACAAGGAAGGATTATAATACATGGCAGTGCATGCATTCTTGCTTACCACATGCCCCTTGGGACTTCGCGGGCGTGACCACGCCTTGGTCCCTCCAGTCGAAGCTCTCCGGCGCCACCGACAACGAGGAGTTTAAATCGGCCGTTGACGTGTGGTGGCCCTCGTTCACATCACCGGCCAGTGTGGTGATGATGCCATCTACAATGGCGCCGCTGTCTTCCTTAGGCACAAGGACGCCCCCGGTGTACCGTGCGGCGAACTCCTCGTTGGTGAGGTCGGTGAACTCGTTCTCCCCGAGCTCATAGCCGAGGCGCTCGCTCTCCCTGTTACTCGCCTCTATGAACTCCACGTTGCGGCGGTACACCTCCAGACGGTGGAGCTTCTCGTGGACGCTCGGGTACGTTCGCCCGTGAGCCGTCATCCACCGGTGGAACCTGTCTAGCATCAGCAGGTCGCCGCCGTTGGGTGCATCATGGCGCACAGGATCAGCAGTAGGGGCAGTGGAAGCCAAGACAGTGATGGAGCCATGCCGACAAAACTGACTTGTCCTGTGGAGCCATGACGAGGTACTGGTTTCATATTAGGCTGCGTGCGTCAAGTACGGCTGAATGATTGGCTGTCATCTCATGCATGGATTGTTTTTCATTGATTGCACGCACACATGGCATGGACCACAGAGGTGGGATTTTTTTACAAATATATCCCCTGCAACCATGCATCGCCAAAAATGTCCCCGGCGAAACAATTGCTGAAAATGCCCTGGCGGGAGGGTAAAAAGCCGACACGTGTCACCTCCCGCCAGGGCCGGTGGCGGGATGAACCTCCAACCATGGGGCGTGGCGGGATGTACGTACCGCCTCGAGCAGTGGCGGGATGAGGCGGGCCCCACAGGCGGGCTGGCGGGACGTGCACCTGCCGCTGGGGCGATGTTGACTCGTTTCCCTCCCGCCTCAGCCGGTGGCGGGATGCCTGCTACCTAACGCCTCGGTACTTGGTGCGAGCCTCGGTACTCGGTGCGGCTCGGTAATTAGTGCGGATGGAATTTTCCCGCCCATGCTGAGCTCACCCCGACAGTTTATAGACCACCGAAAGTTGAAAGTTGTACCTGCTTTTTTTACTTTCTAGGGACTTGTTTGTTGGCTATATTCCTTTTGCGAGACTCGTTTGTTGGCTGAGGCTTCAGTTCTATAAGTACAGCAGCTGCAGTTATTCTCAGTTCATTCCGTTCAGCTGCGGCTATTCTCAGTTCATTCCTTCCAGTTTCTCTCAGTCCATTTGCTTACACCCACTGTAATCGCTCTCTCTCTCTGAGGCTAAAAGAAGACTGCACCAACGTTCTCGGGTCGGAAGATAGTCATTGATCAAGGTGAGTCGATTGATTGTATTTTAAGCTATGCATGTCGTATATTAGTCAGTTGCTATAATTTGTTGTGCAACGTTAGAACTATTAATTAGCCTTGCAACTTAGTTAGCTCGTCTAGAAATATTTTAGCTAACCAACGTAATTAGGTATTTAGGCCGGGTAGAAATATTTGTGCTCTTGTAGCAATATTTTAGGTATGCACCTTAATTGGACCTGTAGAAATATTTGAACTCATCTAGTACTATTTTAGCTATGCAACAATAATCAGGTCTAGTAAAAATATATTCGGTGGTGTAGTATTATTTTAGCTTTGCAATATAATTAGGTTGTGTAGAAATATTTGAGTTGTTGTAGCTATATTTTAGGTATACGACTTAATTGGAACCTGTAGAAATATTTGAACTCGTGTAATAATTTAGACCATGTAATAATATTTTAGATAAGCAACTTAATTAGGTCGTGTGGAAATATTTAGCTAACTAACGTAATTAGGTATTTAGGCTGGGTAGAAATATTTGTGCGATTGTAGCAATATTTCAGGTATGCACCTTAATTGGACCTTGTAGAAATATTAGAACTCATCTTGTAATATTTTAGCTATGCAATTATAATTAGGTCATGTAAAAATATATTTGGTGGTGTAGTATTATTTTAGCTTTGTAATGTAATTAGGTGACGTAGGAATATTTGGGTTGTTGTAGCTATATTTTAGGTATACGACTTAATTGGAACCTGTAGAAATATTTGAACTCGTGTAATAATATTTCTTGCATGTACGGTTAGATAATTACATGTAGGTGGTAATATAAATAATTGTATTAATGAACTATGGTTATGGTTATATATAATTAATATGGTTATATTAATGTGATGCGATTAGGTACGATGAACACTTTGTATGTTTTTTATGGTGAGGACATCACTCGTGATGGGCCGTCGGGGCTTGATCTGTCGCGTTGTGAGACAAAGAATGTGATAGTGGAAGAATTAGTGAATGTTAGTCTCACGGATGTTAGAAGGCGCATCCGTGCAGAGTTTGGGCCAGAGATGGCCCGTAAAAATATGACCGTTGAAGCGGTCATTTGCAAGAGAGTGGGAGAAGATTACCGTTGGGCACTTTGCCAGGTTAAAGGCGAAAATTCGTGGGGTTCATACATGAAATTTGCAAGCACACCTGGTGCGACCATGTATGGTCAACCGATGGTGTATGTGCACTTTATTGATGCTACGATGAACCTGGTAGCAGCACCTCCGCCGGTGAGCTCCAGTTATCCATCGCCGCAATGGATATAAACATGGAGATGACGGAGGAGAGGCATGTGGAAGATGCCCTTGTTCCCACCAAGAATAATGGACCTTATTCCATGGCGGTTGTCGACCTCAATGAACGGATTGAGGGACAGTCAAATGAGCTTGATTCTGGTGACGACGGTCGTGAATCATCGGATGATGATGAAGACGACGACGCCGGTCCGAGTCAAGTCAGAGCAGTGGCGCCATCAATGGCACCTGGAGACATAGAGGCTCTTGTCATCGGTCACGATGATACCTCTGTCCGTGGAGTCAGAGCTACCATCCTGGAAGAAAACCAGCAGTTCCCGAGCAAGGAGGCTGTGGACATGGCGATCAGGAGATATGCCATCTCCATTTCCCGACAGCACAAAGTGAAGAAATCTGACAAACATTTGTTGAAGGTTCTTTGGGTAGAGTCTGGTTGCAATGGAAGAGTCGTTGCCTGTCAACCTGCGGGCATATGCAAGCCTTGGACGATAACTCGCATGGTTCCTCACAGCTGTGAGTTACATGGTAGTCTGTCTGAACACCGCAATGTCAATGCCGCATATGTGGCACAGGTCATTGCATCCATGGTAAAAGATAAAATTAGTGTATCAGTGAAGGCATTACGAGATGGTGCAGCAGATACGATTGGATTCTCGGTAAGCTACGGCAAGGCCAGACGTGCCAAGGAGTCTGTTTTGGAGGGGATGTATGGGACATATACGGAGGCTTACAACATGGTTCCGAGAATGCTACATCAGATTGCTGAAGCCAACCCGGGAACTATTGTATATAGGATGGAAAAGAACCACCCGAGTGGCACTCCGGATCATTTCATCCCGGACCGTATCTTCTGGGCATTCAGCCAAACTGTTCAAGCATTCCACCACTGCCGATCTGTGATATCAATTGATGGTACCTTCCTCACCGGACAATATAGGGCTACTCTCTTTGTAGCTGTGGCGTCAGATGCCAATAACCAGCTTCTTCCTATTGCATATGCAATAGTTGAGAGTGAGACCATGTTAGCTTGGTTGTGGTTTCTCGAATGCTTGAAGGATGGTGTTGTGAGAGATAGGCCTGGTGTATGCATCATTTCTGATCACAACCAGGGGCTTCTCAGTGCACTAGAAAAAATTAAGCATGAGGTACGGATGGAGTTCCATTGGCCTGATCTTGAAACTAGGTGGTGCATGAGGCATCTAGCAGCAAACTTTTACTCTCGTTTCAGGAACAAGGAATGTTTCAAGGCATTCAAAGTGATGTGTATGCAGAACCAGTCGAGGAAATTCGATGCCCTCTGGATGACATTGAATGCCGCAATGACCGCAGCTTCAGGAGATGCACCGGCCGAGCCAGCAGGTGCAGGGAATCACAGGAGGGCCAGGAATATGGCTGAGTGGGTGAACGTTAATTGCCCGGATGTTCGGAAGTGGGCGCTGGCTCATGACAATGGTGCTCTCTATGGCATAATGACAACTAACATGTCAGAGGTGTACAATGCAGTGCTTAAAGGTGTCCGCGCCCTCCCTATTACTGCTCTAGTTGCTGAAACATGGTCCCGCACTGTGGCGTACTTTACGGATAGAGTTCAACTAGCACATGCACGAGTGTAGATGAATAAACAATGGTCTGAAGCAGTGCAAAATCACTTGGCCATAAAAATAGAAAAATCAAAGACTCATGGTAGCAGAGTTGTGGACTCGCTAAGAAAGAGGTGGGAGATCAGAACAAGACAAAAATATGTGCATGGTTACTTGAGAGGGGATAAAAAGCAGGAGGTTACACTCAACCCAGTGACATGTGAATGCACGTGCAAGAAGCCTTTGCTTTATCACTACCCTTGCAGCCATGTCCTTAGGGCGGCTGCAGACCAGAAGATTTCCGTTGATTCATATGTCTCTTCATACTTCAGCATGCATAATCTTATGAAGACGTGGGATGGCGAGTTCTGGGCATGGGGTGTTAAGGAGCATCACAACATTGTTTGGTATGGTGGACCAACGTGGTGGCCCAACCCTGCGCTCAAGCGAACCATTAAAGGACGTCGTCAGACTAAGCGTTTTAGAAACGACATGGACCATAGCCAGGCTGGAGAAGGACGTACGTGTAAGACGTGTAAAATTCCTGGGCACACGGCGAGAAATTGCCCTCACAGGCTATAATGTTGTACTTTCATATTGTATTATGTTATAATGTTGTATTTCAATGTTGTAATATTTCGTATTTGCTCGGTTGTAACATTTCGTGTTTGGTTGTACTATGTTATTTCTGTAACGTACACTGTTTTAAATTTTGATTTTGGTGATGTAATGTACTACTTTTTAAATTTGTATTTTTTTGCATTCGTACAGACTATGGCGAATTTACCTCCTCTCTTGGATGGGCAGTACGATACTACCCATCGGTGCCAACAGTGGATTAATCCGGAAGGTCCGCTAGAAGGGCCAAGTACTTTCAGATGTCGAGGCCCAGCGAACCGATGGATTCTTGATGAGCGATTCGTGCCTTATCTTTCTCGCAGCGGACTACTTCCTTTCGCTAGACTGACATCCGCGCCTCATTTGTTCAAACTGGACCCCTGCCTTCTAACATCACTTGTTGACTGGTGGAGACCGGAGACACACACCTTCCATTTTCGTTAGGGAGAGATGACACCTACACTTCAGGATGTGTCCATGATCACTCGATTGCCCCTTCGTGGTATTCCTCTCGTGTTGCCGCCACCACTTTCATCATGGAAGGAAGAATTTGAACAACTGATGGGTACCGTTATCTCGAGAACTCGCACTGATAAGTTAGCTAGAGGTGTCCCCATAAGTTGGCTAGTAAATTTTATTGACTTTCCAGATTATGTTTCTGAGGAAGTAGTACGTAAGCACCTGGTTGCGTACTTACTCTACCTATTTGGCATGTTGTTCCCATCGGGAAATGGTGAGGTAGTCAACCCGATTTTTATTAGACTAGCAGAACACATAGCACTTCCTCTAGACAATTTAGAGATCACCCAGTACAGTATCGGTTCGGCGGTGCTATGTCAGACTTATAGGGGGTTGTGTGACGCCTCATATAGGAAAAAGAAGGTTGGTAGTGTAGCCCCAATTCTGTGTGTATCCTACATGTTCCTCCAGTTATGGTCTTGGGAACATATATCGGTCGGACGGCCGATGATAGAAGATCCAGTGCACCCATATAGTGGTCATGACGTCCAGTTTGAGTGCGCGACCATGGGTACCCGGTGTGATGGGTTCGTAGCATGGAAAACAAAAAAATTCTATCGCAAGAACGAACAAAACCCAGATCTAATCTAGATAAAAGCCAAGATCTAATCTATTAGACATGTGCAACGAGATAGATCGGTACTAACCCTTGTAGACCCGAAAGCGTTACGAGATTGGATCTCGTGGTTGATGTAGTCGATCACTTGCCGATCTCAAGATCGTGTGGACGATCCTTCCGGCGCCGCGTTCCGGCAGCGCTTCCGCAGTCGGTCACACGTGCGGAGTCGAAGTAGACCTTCCTCTCCTCGTTCCAGCGAGCAGCGGAGGTAGTAGATCTTCTCCACGGAATCCCAGCAGCACGACGACGTGGTGGTGGTGGTGGAGTAGAGAATTATGCAGGGCTTCGCCTATGCCTGTGCAGAAGAAAGGAGGAGGAGAGAGGCGGCGGAGATTTGGAGTAGTGGAGGAGGGGCAAGGGGTGGTGCCTCCCCCTTCTATTTAAAGGAGGGAGGGCGCCTTGGGAGGGGGAGTCCTAGTAGGACTCCCCACCTCCTTGGCCGGCGGATTGGGGAGGGGGGAGGAGTCCACGACTCCTTGTCTTGACCCACCAGGACTCCTTGATCCCTTCCTTGGTTTTCAAGCAAACTCCAAGAAACCTTCCAGAACCTTCCGGAACATTCCGAAACCTTCTAGAAACCTCATACAAATACTCCGGAACATTTCCTAACTCAGAAAATGATCCCCAATATATGAATCTTATTCTCCGGACAATTCCGGATCTCCTCGTGATGTCCCGGATCTAATCCGAGACTCCGAACAACATTCGGTGTCCACGCACATTCCATATCTACTTAAAACAACTTCGAACCTTAAGTGTGTCACCCTACGGTTCGTGAATATGTAGACATGACAGAGACATATCTCCTATCAATAACCATCAGCGGGACATGGAGATCCATAATGGCTCCCACATACTCAACGATGACTTCGTGATCGATAGAACCATTAACATACGAAACCAATTCCCTTTGTCTCGCGATACCATACTTATCCGAGGTTTGATCGTCGGTATCTCCATACCTAGTTCTACCTCGTTACTGATAAGTACTCTTTACTCGTTCCGTGATATGTCATCCCTTGTGACCCAGTCACATGCTTGCAAGCTAACTAGATGACATTCCACCGAGAGGGCCCAGAGCATATCTATCCGTCATATGGATGGACAAATCCCAATCTTGGTTCATGCGCTTCAACACATACTTTCAGAATACCCAATGACATCTTTATGACCACCCAGTTACAAGCGGCGTTTGATGTCATCAAAGTATCCATCCGGTGATGGTGATTAACATAACCTCATGGTCGAAGGATTAGGTTACTATGTATTTGAAAGCTTATAGCAATACGAACTTAATGACTTGATCTTATGCTACGCTTACTATGGGTGTGTGTCCATCACATCATTCTCCTAATGATATAACCTTGCTATTAATCACATCCTAATGTCCATGATCAGGAAACCATGATCATCAATTAATCAACAAGATAGTTCAACAAGAGGCTTACTAGGGACTCTTATATGTTTACAAAACACACAAGTATTAGTGTTTCCTAATAATACAATTATAGCATGGGATGTAAACATTCATCATAAACACAAAGATATAATAATAACCACTTTTATTATTGCCTCTTGGGCATATCTCCAATAGTCTCTCACTTGCACTAGAGTCAATAATCTAGATTACATGGTAATATACCGAACACCCATGGCATTCTGGTGTTGGTCATGCTTTGCCCTAGGGAGAGGTTTAGTCAACGGATCTGCCACATTCAGATCAGTGTGTACTTTGCAAATCTTTATGTCACCATCTCGGACATACTCGCGAATAGCGTGGAAACGTAGCTTGATGTGCTTCAGCTTGCTATGTGACCTTGGCTCCTGTGCATTATCTATGGCACCTGTGTTGTCACAGTAGATGGCCATCGGGTCCAACGTACTGGGAACCACGCCAAGTTCAGTAATGAATTCCTTCATCCATATGGTTTCTTGTGCAGCCTCCGAAGCAGCTATGTATTCTGATCCAGTTGAAGATTTCGCCACAACGCTTTGTTTTGCACTCTCCAGCTCACTGCAGCACCATTCAAAATAAATACGTATCTCGATTGTGACTTCGAGTCATCCGGATCGGTGTTCCAACTAGCATCGGTGTAACCGTTTACAACAAGTTGTTCATCACCTCCATAAGAAAGAACCATATCCTTAGTCCTATTCAGGTACTTTAGGATATTCTTGACCGCTGTCCAGTGCTCCATTTCAGGATCACTTTGATATCTGCTAGTCAAACTAACAGCATGTGCTATATCCGGTCTTGTACACAGCATGGCATACATGATAGAACCTATGGCCGAGGCATAGGGAATATTATTCATTTTCTCTCTATCTTCTACCGTAGCTGGACTTTGAGTCTTACTCAAGGTCTTACCTGACAACATGGGCACGAACCCTTTCTTGCTATTTTCCATTCTAAACTTCTTTAGAACTTTGTGTAAGTATGTACTTTGTGAAAGCGCTATTAGGCGTCTTGATCTATCTCTATAAATCCTGATGCCTAGAATATATGCCGCTTCGCCAAGATCCTTCATTGAAAAACTATTATTCAAATAGGTTTTGACGCTATTAAGAAGTTCTATATCATTCCCAATCAACAATATGTCATCTACATATAGTACTAGGAATGCTACAGAGCTCCCACTCACTTTCTTGTAAATACAAGCTTCTCCATAAGTTTGTATAAATCCAAAGTTTTTGATTACTTTATCAAAACATTGATTCCAACTCCGAGATGCTTGCTTCAGTCCATAAATGGAGCGCTGAAGTTTGCGTGCCTTGTCAACATCTTTAGGATCGACAAAACCCTTGGGTTGTACCATATACAACTCTTCCTCAATGTCACCATTAAGGAACGCCGTTTTGACATCCATCTGCCAAATCTCATAATCAAAATGTGCAGCAATTGCTAACAAAATCCTCATAGACTTTAGCTTCGCTACTGGTGAGAATGTCTCATCATAGTCAACTCCTTGAATTTGTCGGAACCCTTTCGCGACAAGTCGAGCTTTATAGACGGTAACATTACCATCAGCATCTGTTTTTCTCTTGAAAATCCATTTGTTCTCGACAGCCTTACGGCCATCCGGTAAGTCCACCAAAGTCCACACTTGGTTTTCGTACATGGATCCCATTTCGGATTTCATGGCTTCTAGCCATTTGTCGGAATCTGGGCTCACCATAGCTTCTTCATACGTCGCAGGGTCATCAGCGTTGTCCACCAACATGACGTTCAAGGCAGAGTCATACCAATCAGGAGTGGTACGAACCCTCGTTGACCTGCGAGGTTCAGCAGTGACTTCGTTTGAAGTTTCATGATCATCATCATTAGCTTCCTCTCCAATTGGTGCAGGCGGCACAAAAACATCTTCCGGTGCTGCACTACTCTCAAATCCGAGAGAAGGTTCAATAACCTCATCGAGTTCTACTTTCCTTCCAGTCACCTCCTTCGAGAGAAACTCCTTCTCAAGAAAGGATCCATTCTTGGCAACGAAAACTTTGCCTTCGGATCTATGATAGAAGGTATACCCAATTGTTTCTTTAGGGTATCCTATGAAGACGCATTTCTCCGCTTTGGGTTCTAGCTTATCAGGTTGTAACTTCTTTACATATGCCTCGCAACCCCAAACTTTAAGGAACGACAACTTAGGTTTCTTTCCAAACCACAATTCGTACGGTGTCATTTCAACGGATTTAGATGGTGCCCTATTTAAAGTGAATGCGGCTGTCTCTAATGCATAGCCCCAAAACGATAACGGTAAATCTGTAAGAGACATCATAGACCGAACCATATCTAAGAGAGTTCGATTACGACGTTCGGACACACCATTACGCTGTGGTGTTCCTGGCGGTGTCAACTGCGAAAGTATTCCACATTTCTTTAAATGCATGCCAAACTCATAACTCAGATATTCACCTCCGCGGTCAGAACGCAGAAACTTAATCTTCTTGTTACGATGATTTTCCACTTCACTTTGAAATTCCTTAAACTTCTCGAAAGTTTTGGACTTATGTTTCATAAAGTAGACATACCCATATCTACTCAAGTCATCCGTGAAAGTGAGAACATAATGATATCCACCACGCGATGCTACACTCATTGGACCGCACACATCGGTATGTATTATTTCCAATAAGTCTGTAGCTCGCTCCATTATTCCAGAGAATGGAGTCTTAGTCATTTTTCCCATTAGACATGCTTCGCATCTTTCAAGTGATTCAAAATCAAGTGATTCAAGAAGTCCATCAGAATGGAGTTTCTTCATACGCTTCACTCCAATGTGACCAAGACGACAGTGCCACATGTATGTAGAATTATCATTCAATTTGATTCGTTTAGCATCTATGTTGTGAACATGTGTATTACTACTATCGAGATTCAGTAAGAATAAACCATTCATCTCAGGTGCATTACCATAAAAGATATTACTCATATAAATCGAACAACCTTTATTCTCGGACTTAAAAGAGTAACCATCTCGCAATAAACAGGATCCAGATATAATGTTCATGCTTAACGCAGGCACCAAATAACAATTATTCAAATTTAAAACTAATCCCAAAGGTAGATGTAGAGGGAGCGTGCCGACGGCAATCACATCAACCTTGGAGCCATTTCCAACGCGCATCGTCACCTCGTCTCTTGCCAGTCTTCGTCTATTCCGCAGCTCCTGTTTCGAGTTACAAATATGAGCAACCGAACCAGTATCAAATACCCAGGCACTACTACGATTACTAGTAAGATACACATCTATAACATATATATCAAATATACCTTTCTTCTTGATGTTGCCATTCTTCAGATCCACCAGGTACTTGGGGCAGTTACGCTTCCAGTGACCAGCACCCTTGCAGTAGAAGCACTCAGTTTCAGGCTTGGGACCAGCCTTGGGCTTCTTAGGAGGTGCGGCAGCTTTCTTGCTGTCTTTCTTGAAGTTGCCCTTGTTCTTAGGCTTGCCCTGTCTCTTGAAATTGGTGGTCTTATTGACCATCAACACTTGGTGCTCCTTCTTGATCTCCACTTCAGCAGTTTTCAGCATGGACGATAGTTCGGGCAACGTCTTGTTCATGCAGTGCATGTTGTAGTTCATCACAAAGTTCTTGTAACTTGGTGGCAGTGATTGGAGGAGACGGTGAATCCCCAACTCATTAGGAATCGATATTCCCAACTCTTGGAGCTTGTTTGCGTACCCAGACATGGTGAGCACGTGCTCGCTAACGGAGCTTCCCTCTTCCATCTTACAGTTAAAGAACTTTTCGGAGGCCTCATAGCTCTCCATGGCCGCGCGAGTCTCAAAAATTAGCCTGAGCTCCTTAATGATCTCAAACGGGTCGTGGTGCTCAAAATGCTTCTAAAGCTCCGCTTCTAAACCGTATAGGATGGCACACTGAACTGTGGAGTAATGATTTTTCCGAGTGGCGTAAACATTCTTTACGTCATCGGTGGCATCTTCTGTAGGTGGGTCACCTAGCGGTGCTTCGAGCACATAGGTCAACTGACCAGCCCTGAGGACGATCTTCAGTCCATGGAACTAGTCCGTGAAATTGCTTCCATTGTTCTTAAGCTTTTCTTTCTCTGGGAACGCATTGAAATTGATGGAGGGGGTCGCCATAATCTACAACAATTTGCAAGTAGTTTAGACTAAGTTTATGACAAATTGAGTTCAAATTTAATTCTTAAACTAACTAGGTGAACTCCCACTTAAAACAACATCCCTCACATTGTCTTAGTGATTACACAAACCAAGTCCACTACACCAAGTCCGATCTTCACGAGAGAAGATGTAGTTTCATCGGCGAACAATCTTCATGTTCATCATATCATTTATATGACTCATGCTCTACCTTTCGGTATTCCGTGTTCTGAGACCATGTCTGTACATGCTAGGCTCGTCAAGATAACCTTAGTTTCCGCATGTGCAAATCTGGCTTGCACCCGTTGTATGCACACGTAGAATCTATCACATCCGATCATCACGAGATGCTTCGAAACGACGAGTCTTAGCAACGGTGCCAACTAAGGGTGAACACTTTATAACTTGATATTTTGTGAGAGGGATAATCTTATAATGCTACCATCGCGATCTAAGCAATACAAGATGCATAAAGGATTAACATCACAGGCAATTCATAATTAGTGTGATATGATATGGCCCTTTCTTCTTGCGCCTTTGATCTCCATCTCCAAAGCACGAACATGATCTCCATCATCACCAGCATTGCGTCAAGGTCAGTGGCGCCGCTTCATGGTTGTCCATCATCACCAGCAACTATTACAACTACTTGGAATAAAGCTATTACAAGATGAATAGACACGCAGGTCTTAACAGAATTAAAGACAACCATTAGGCTCCTGCCGGTTGCCATATTACAACAAGGATCATTGCATACATCAAATAAAATCACAATCACATGATGGCCATATCACATCACAAAACCCCTGCAAAAACAAGTTAGACGCCTCTAATTTTCTTTGCATGTTTTACGTGGTTTGGGGCTTTCGAACTAGAACGGATCTTACCTACGAAACTGAACCACAACGTTGATACAAGTGCTATCAAGTGCAAAGTGTAAATTGGATCTATACTATGGTGGGAGAGACAGACACCCGCAAAGCCACTTGTGCAAAGCAAGTTACACGTCAAGCGTGGAGCAAGTCTCATGTGCGATGACATGTAAGGTTAGCCCGAGCCGCTTCATCCCACCATGCCGCAAGATGCAAAGTACACAAAGCAAAAGACGGCACGAGCACCAACGCCCACAACACCATTGTGTTCTACTCGTGCAACAGATCTACGCATAGATACGGCTCTGATACCACTGATGGGTTTGTAGCATGGAAAACAAAAAATTTCTATCGCAAGAACGAACAAAACCCAGATCTAATCTAGATAAAAGCCAAGATCTAATCTATTAGACATGTGCAACGAGATAGATCGGTACTAACCCTTGTAGACCCGAAAGCGTTACGAGATTGGATCTCGTAGTTGATGTAGTCGATCACTTGCCGATCTCAAGATCGTGTGGACGATCCTTCCGGCGCCGCGTTCCGGCAGCGCTTCCGCAGTCGGTCACACGTGCAGAGTCGAAGTAGACCTTCCTCTCCTCGTTCCAGCGAGCAGCGGAGGTAGTAGATCTTCTCCACGGAATCCTAGCAGCACGACGGCGTGGTGGTGGTGGTGGAGTAGAGAATTCTGCAGGGCTTCGCCTATGCCTGTGCAGAAGAAAGGAGGAGGAGAGAGGCGACGGAGATTTGGAGTAGTGGAGGAGGGGCAAGGGGTGGCGCCTCCCCCTTCTATTTAAAGGAGGGAGGGCGCCTTGGGAGGGGGAGTCCTAGTAGGACTCCCCACCTCCTTGGCCGGCGGATTGGGGAGGGGGGAGGAGTCCTCCTCCCCCACGACTCCTTGTCTTGACCCACCAGGACTCCTTGATCCCTTCCTTGGTTTTCAAGCAAACTCCAAGAAACCTTCCAGAACCTTCCGGAACATTCCGAAACCTTCTAGAAACCTCATACAAATAATCCAGAACATTTACTAACTCAGAAAATGATCCCCAATATATGAATCTTATTCTCCGGACAATTCCGGATCTCCTCGTGATGTCCCGGATCTAATCCGAGACTCCGAACAACATTCGGTCTCCACGCACATTCCATATCTACTTAAAACAACTTCGAACCTTAAGTGTGTCACCCTACGGTTCGTGAATATGTAGACATGACAGAGACATATCTCCTATCAATAACCATCAGCGGGACATGGAGATCCATAATGGCTCCCACATACTCAACGATGACTTCGTGATCGATAGAACCATTAACATACGAAACCAATTCCCTTTGTCTCGCGATACCATACTTATCCGAGGTTTGATCGTCGGTATCTCCATACCTAGTTCTACCTCGTTACTGATAAGTACTCTTTACTCCTTCCGTGATATGTCATCCCTTGTGACTCAGTCACATGCTTGCAAGCTAACTAGATGACATTCCACCGAGAGGGCCCAGAGCATATCTATCCGTCATATGGATGGACAAATCCCAATCTTGGTTCATGCGCTTCAACACATACTTTTAGAATACCCAATGACATCTTTATGACCACCCAGTTACGAAGCGGCATTTGATGTCATCAAAGTATCCATCCGGTGATGGTGATTAACATAACCTCATGGTCGAAGGATTAGGTTACTATGTATTTGAAAGCTTATAGCAATACGAACTTAATGACTTGATCTTATGCTACGCTTACTATGGGTGTGTGTCCATCACATCATTCTCCTAATGATATAACCTTGTTATTAATCACATCCTAATGTCCATGATCAGGAAACCATGATCATCAATTAATCAACAAGCTAGTTCAACAAGAGGCTTACTAGGGACTCTTATATGTTTACAAAACACACAAGTATTAGTGTTTCCCAATAATACAATTATAGCATGGGATGTAAACATTCATCATAAACACAAAGATATAATAATAACCACTTTTATTATTGCCTCTTGGGCATATCTCCAACACGGTGGACATATGGTACATTACGTTGAGCCCGTGATTTGGCTTCAAAGTGATATCCTCTTTACCATGAAGATTTCGAGACCATACATCATTCTTCTATCACATGGGGAGCGTGGCATGTACAATACATAGAGAGTGTGGCCGGGGATAGGGGTTTAGCACATGAGTGCTTCCAAGACCAGGAGCTTTGGTGGGCACGTTGTCACATTCTGTGCCTCTATATGGTGGAACCACTGAACCCTGAGCGTGTGATACGCCAACTTGATCTATACCAGGAAGTCCCTCCACCGCCTCCCAACTGTGTTGAGTCTACATTTCACGAGTATGTTCTCAGTCTTAAATCCGTTTAAATTGATGCAATGTTTTGTGGTCAAATATTATAACTATGGTTATGCGCATTTTAAGCAAAAAAATCAAGGGAGAAAGAATCATAATTGGTTGCGGACCCAGAAGCTATGGATAGATCAATGGAATTCGAATAAGCTTGTGAACATAGTTCAAGAAAATAGGTAATATTGTTAGATTATTTTAATTTTCAATGGTATCCTCTTGAGACTGACTATGCAGGGTGTTTTCCGATAGTACGTGGGATGCTTATATGACATGGTACATTGCAAACACATGTTCCATGCTCACCCGCGCTCCAACAGATAGGCCAACACATCGCACGTGTCAAGAGCAGCTAGGGGGAGGGATAGAAAGTACTACAACAAACCGTCGAGATGACACGGTATATATATTTTTATACTGTCTTATTTATAATTTTACATTTATGCTAATAACATTGGTTGTTATTTTCAGCTAAGTAGGCAACATAGCATAATGGCGGATGTGCGTAAAATAGTTAGAGAGAACCCTCGTTCCATGACGAGTATCATCAAGAACAGGTTGACACGCATTTTCCAAAATGCTTTACATACAGCTACTAATTGGAGTTGTGGCCGAGCGGATGATGTTATGCTACGACAGTACAACATGCCTGAGTCTTTATCGCCGAGTGAAGCAAGAACAAGCGAGGGGCATCCAGCACGCAGCGCCTCTATGCGTGAGATGTAGCACGCAGCGCCTCTATGCGTGAGAATGTATGTATTTTCTATACTTAAAACCCGGGTTCAGGAACATTTATTTATAATATGCTTGTCCTAACAGACTAGAACACGCCAAGACACAACTCTTCTGCGTACATCATCGAGGATTACCGTAGAACCCTCTAGACCTGAGTTTTCAAGACAGCCGCCACGCGTGAGTCCAATAATTTTATATCCACATCTGCTGCACTAATTGAATTCTAACATGCTGACCTTTTTTAGATTGACCTTGGTGCAACGCATCAACCAGCACCTAGAGGAATATTTCCGGAAACTGCTAGAAAACTATTTCAGGAGACACCGGTACGCGTTTCTATAATTGTACTAACTTATTATTATATTTTAACCATTCTAATATTTAATGTTCCTATATAGACCACTCCTGACGATGCATGGGATGATGATGATGCTGGATTTAATTCCAACATGCCACCTCCTCACCCAATTATAGGCCATGGCAGTTACTACACATATGATCAGGCATACGAGCAACCTCAGTCTTCATACAATCCTGGACCATCGCAACCAACATATGATCCAATGATGGACTTCTTATATACTAATATTGGTACGAGCCAAATTCCGGACACTCATCAAGATTCAGAAATCAGGGATCATTTTATACCATCCCCGCCAAATCTCCGCACGAATCCTAGACCAACGGACCCATTAAGTTATCCTTCAGATCACATATACAGAAGGCGTGCAAGGAAACAACCGAGACAGTGAGAGCGATTATTGTAACTCCGGCGGTGTAGCCATATTCTATATGAACATTAATGTATTATTCTACATATTACTATTATTTTGCATTCATCAATTTCAAATAAAAATTCATAGAGAATTAAGATATAACTAGAATGAAAATACTTCGTCATTTATTTTTCATTACCACACGATACAACCGAAATTAGGAGACATTCAAATGCAGAATTTAAAATATGAGTACTTTAATTAAGATAAAATGGGAGGCGTGGATTTAGACACTAGGACAAAAGTTTAGTGGTCTTGGGTCCAGCGTGGCCATTTCCCTGTCTTATCACCGCGTTCTTCGGCTGCCTTTGCCTCAGCAGCCCTTTCTCTCAGTCTCTGCCTGTTCGCCTTCCTAGCATGTCGTTCCTGCTCCTCCCTGAGGCGTCGTTGTTCCTCTCTCTGCCTCCGTAGCTCCTCTAACTGACGCCGTTGCTTCTCTTGCGCCGCTCTACGCTCTTCCGCAGCTTTCTCACGACGCTCATCTTCGTAAAATCTTTCCCACGCACGGCGACTCCTTTCTTCTATCTCACGAAGCGCCCACTCCGGCTGCTCCGTGTCAATCCAGCGATACCACATGCACAAAGGCGGAGGAGACTACAACACAAATATAACACAATAAATATTTTATAACACAAACGATATGTCATTTCGTTATGGACAAAACATACCGGAGGCCTGTTGTAACTCCAGGGAGCTGGATCATACTGATAATTGGGACACATAAAAAACTTCATGCCCATTTTATCAGAAAAATCGGTGGACTCTTTCACCTTGCAAAGATGCCCGCACCAACACCGAAGATGTTCCACACCCGGAGGCAAACTCGCATCCTTCATATTTTTTGGCCTATAGTCTTGGTCCGAGCAAGGCAAACTCATAGTCACCAAATAAACTAGGAAATGAAGGAATGAATGGAGAAGAATGCTTAGATGCAGAGCCTGATACTACTCTTTTTATAAGCCAGCCTTAGCTATTAGCCGGACAAATCTGCATGCGAGTGGGCTGCAACTTTCGGTGATCAATTTGTTGTACCGGTGCTCCTTTCGGTGGTTTATTTCCTGTAGAGCAGCAGCAGTCCGGTGCTCCTTTCGGTGATTTATTTCCTGTAGACCAGCAACAATTGGTGCTCCTTTCGGTGCTAATATTTCATGTAGAGCAGCAGCAGTCAATCAAGCATCAATTACCGAGGGGGCATATAGCAGCACCAAGTACCAATGCGGTAGCTGCAGGCTTCCAGCAGGCATCCCGCCACCGGCTGAGGCGGGAGGGACGAGTCAACATCACGCTAGCGGCAGGTGCACGTCCCGCCAGCCCGCCCGTGGGGCCCGCCTCATCCCGCCACTCTCGAGGTGGTACGTACATCCCGCCATGCCCCATGGCTGGAGGTTCATCCCGCCACCGGCCCTGGCGGGAGGTGGCACGTGTCGGCTTTTTAGCCTCCCGCCAGGGCATTTTCAGCAATTATTTTGCCAAGGGGCATTTTTGGCGATGCATCGTTGCAGGGGGGTATATTTGTAAAAAAAATCCAGAGGTGGAGCTATGGGATCGCGACATGTATAGTGAGAGATAAGATCGAGATAATCTACTCCCTAAGTTTTTTATACAAAGTCAGTAGAAAAATACATTTGGCATTTATACAATGCCACTAACACTAATTTAGAAAAATGGTTGGGTTTCACCTCACTATAATTTTTTAGTTTTTTCATAAAAGAGATTTTTTTTGGGATCTTTTACGATTTTAACCAACTTTGGCTAAATTATCTAAGATTGCTGTTGTTTTGGGTAAATAACCATTTTTTCCATATTCATAAACCCCCCCCCCCACACACACACACACACACAGAGATTTTGAGTAATATTTTCTAGGTATAACTACATTGCATGCTATCCATACTCATACTCCTTCCTTCCACAAGTGCAATTATTATTATATTTTGTCCCAAGTTAAAAACTAATAATGTTTCACCAATTCTATCTGAGAAAGTAGCTTCATGTATGACACGAAATTAGTATTTGGAATGGTGTTTCATAATATACGGATTTGATGTGATATATGTTGTTTCTCTTTTCAAAGTAAGTCAAATTTAAAAATATGCGACTTAAGACAAATCTAAAAGGACAAATCTAAAAGTATGGATGATTTGGTCCTAATAATCAAAATAAAGGCCGTATGCATTCTTTCAATGCAGAGGCCGGGGTTTTTGATCCCCATTTCGAAAAAAAAAGACAAATCTAAAAGTACACTAATTTGTGCATGGAGGGAGCAGATATCTTTATTTGTGTAGTTGGCACATTCGATTTCAATGTCGGAAGTAGATGAAGTGTATCTATTGCTCATTGAATGCACACACAACTGTCATCGCCACCAGGCGGAGCTAGGATCATGACATATATAGGGTGGCAGATAACTATCGAAATAATGTACTCACTCCATTTTTGTATACAACTCCACTAGCCAAAAAAATTACATTTTGCATTTATATTACTCTATTGGCACTAATAAATAAAAATGGTTAGCTTTCTATCTCGTATAGTTCCTTGGATCAATCATATAAGAGATTTAAGTCTTTTTTTAATCAAGTGTGGGTAAATTACCTAAGGCTACTGCCCTTTTTTCATATATTCATACAAACCTCGACATTTTGAGTAATATTTTCTAGGTATAACAAGTGATTTTAATATTGTAAGCACATAATCATGCAAATGCTACAAGAGGAAACTTCAATTCCTAAGGCTTGTAAATAATATCTACTCACCACTTCCAAGATTTCTTGGACTATAAGCTTGGTCACGAGTGTCGCACCTCTCGTGCACATAGTTTATGTTTACAATAAATATATTAAATATAACGATTTAAAATATAGATCCTTGACAAATTTTCTAACTTTACCAAGATTAGGGATATAAATGAATAGAAGTTTGTTTTCTATAGTTTGTCGTTATAATTAGAATTTACGACACTATGTTCTAGTTTGTTTGCTATCTTCGAGACACACAGAGGATTCCACACCATGTCCTTTGGAACCTCGTCTGGTATTGAATAAAATAGTTAATTTCCAATTGCTTGATCTCAAATTTAACCATGTCTTAGAAATGATCCATGAACCTATCTGCAAACTCTATGTAAATTTAGTGGAGTCATGTATGACTAAGATGATGTTGTTTAGGGAGGCCACGTGGTGGATCAAAAGCAATTCACATATTTATAATGAATTGTTTTACTTCGTCATGACTAATGTGGACATTAAATGTATTTAACATTACATTCACACATCATTTATAATACAGTTTGAGTAATATATACTATGTTTTATAAGCAGGTTTTACATACTACATAAACAAATATATATAACTTCATGAAATTTCTATATTTAACACTACAAATATTTTGTCCCAAAAATATTTTTCTTGTAAATAATGCTAATGTAGGGGAGTCCCCAACAGCCTTTTCTTCCACCTTCAAAAAGAGTCTTATGTACATAAATACAAAAACATAGAGTAGAAAAGAGCTAATCTAAAAACATTACAAAAGGTGGTCAAGACAAGATGACAAATGGGGGATTGAACATCTCTTGATTATATGCCTAAGAAGAGAAACATCATAAACAAAACCTTCCTTCCAAGATCTAAAAGTTGGCCTCACATCTTTAAAAATTCTATCATCGCCTTCGCTTCCATATGTTCCAACAAGCAAGAATAATGATCTCAACAAAACGTGGTCCAGCAAATGATTGCTTAGCTCTTTGTATAATGTCAGTTCTCACAAAAATAACTGATCTTTAAAATCCTTGTTTGGTATGTTCAATATATTTGTGGTCACGAGGAATTCCACCAAATGCTATGTAAATAAAAAGTCCCACATTAATCTATAAGTTAATTTATAGCCTTAATAGATGTGTTATATATGTCCTTCGGTGCCAACCAATTTTTATACCACAAGAACCTTGGGAGCATATTTGCCTACAGAAAACTAGGAATGTAGAATGCTAATGATTGCATATAATCTTAGATATAAAATAAAAACTATACAAGTTTACTTGATATAAAAAATAAGGTTTGATAATTCTACACACTGGAGACCTATTTTGAGATATTTTGAAGACACAACAAATCTAGAGATCTAAAACGACATACATAAGGACATTAATTAGAAGGATAGAGTATTTATACAGATGAATTAGAAATGACAAGGAATATAATATCACCAACCAACGATAATGAAACAAAATGTCATATGTGACTCGACTTGGGCATACATGTATTTAGAAGAAACATTTTATTGTATTTTTTTTGGACAAAGTTGTTATGTGTATGTCTAGTAAAATCACATTTTATCTAGTAATTATGCGTGCATCTAGCAAAGTAACATTTTTGTGGGAGGAGAGATTAGATGTCTTTGTTTGTGTGGCTATCACATTTGATTTCCACGTTGCAAGTAGACGAGCCGTATCTATTTGTCATTAATTGCACCCACATGGCATGGCCATAGGCGTAGGTCTATAGGACCGCGACATATATATAGGGTGGGAATAACAATCTAGATAATGTACGCCCACAAATTTTGGATACAAGGTCAGTACAAAAATATACTTTCAATTTGTACAAGGCGACAAACACTAATTAATCGAGAAAGCGGTTAGGTTTCTACCTCATATAATTTCTTGGATTGATCATAAAAGAGTTTTAAAGGTGTCCCTGAGCAAAACTTGGATACATTGATCCTGCTTTGCTTGCTCTCAGTTTGGCCCGAGCACAACACGTGTGTCTTTGATAAAAAAGGTGTTCCCGGCTTCAAATGTCTCCTCGCGCCTTTGGGTTGATTAGTAGTAGAGGTGTGGCTGCTAGTTTTTTTTTAGATTCACTGGGATTTCTCCCCGGTTCCATTTCAAAAAATGAAACCACAGAGTCTTACATGAAATTAAAACCTTCGCAGTGAAGCTGCTTATCGAGGGACTACGAAAGTAAAACAGAGTTCCTTACAACGTTACAATCCAATTTACAAAAGGATGGCCAAACGGACTGGACAATTCAGCTCCAGAGAAAAGAGAAACAAGGAAGAAGGCTCTACTCCATGGTTTACCACAACAACGGCACAACACCCTTCACATCACCATATGTACGGGATCCGGTAGTTTAGCGCTATGGGATGCATCTCTCGCTCCATATGGAGGAGAGGTTGGTGGTTCACATCGACGGTGCAGCTTCCTTGTCCTTGATGTAATTTCTGAAATGTGTTTCCTTTGATTGCTTAATCTAAAGACACACAGGTCTCCTACGCGTTCTCGAAAAAAATACAGATTTTGATTTTGGCATAATCGTAGAAAAACTTTGTTTAACATGCTCTGAAATTGAACATGTTAAACAAAGTATTTCTGAAATTCAACATGTTCAATTTCAGGCTCCTGGTACTAGGTAGGTGGGGTACTGTAGGGGCTGGTGTTGGGGGAAACCCTTGGCCGCGGTGGGCCACGAGTATGACGACGTCTCCGACACCGTGCTCCCTCTTGAGAGGTACCGTCCCTCTGTAGCTCTCCGTTGTGTGGGCGAAAGCCCTGGTTTCCTGCGCTGACGGTGGCGGCGACGCTCGTCGTTCCCCTTCTTGGAGGCGATGTCTTGGGGACTACAGTGAGATTCTTGGGTCGTGTGTTCTGTGGTGGCCGTGGCAACGCATCTTGTTCTGCGATGATACACCCATGTGTCTGGCAGGTGCCTGGCCGGATGCTTTGCTGCTGCAAGGCCCCTGCTTACCGGTGGGTCGACACCCTCGAGTATGGGCAACAGGGGAAAGGGTTCCCCTCTATGGTAGTAGTGGTGCTTGGCCGGTGTGCGGCCCGCTACGGTGGTCATGTTCTACTGCGGGGGATGGTTGCTTATCTTCGGTCATTTCTTCTTTGGTGCTCCTTCATCCAGCAGCTTTGTCGCGGGGTCATGGCGCCTCTGGTGGTAGTGGTCTCGTTGCAACTTCCCAGTGGACTTGTCTTCTCCCCGGCTACCTCAGTCCCGTTGTGTCGTCGTCTTCTTGGCGGAACTTCTTCGCCTCCCGACGGTTCGGTACCTTCCAATGCAGGGCGAGGGACAAGGGGTCCCTTCTTCGTAGGCGAAGACGGTAGAGGATTGGCCTAGGTGTGTCCGGTTGGCGCAGTTGATGGTTCGTGGTAGTTTCTTCGTTGCCCTCGGCCTCCCTGGTGCTCTCGGGGTTGATTAGAGGCTTAGGTGTTCCTTGTTGTGCTTTTGTTGTTCATCTTTGCTTGCTTGTAATCCCTTTGGCATGTGGGCTGTTTAATCGCACTCTGTATCTACCGTTTTTGGTGTTATTAATTTAACGCGGGGCCAAGGCCTTATTTAAAAAAAATCAAAAAATCGCAGAAGGACCTTGCTTTAGTGTTTCAATTTCAAAGTACAACTTCTTGATCAAAAGTGCAGATTTCAACTTAGCTCCTAGTGGCCGGATTTGATTGTAAGAAAACAAGTTAAGTCTATTTCAATAGTCAAACGACAATACAAATGGATTATCCGAGCCACGGGCCACTAGTATGATGGTAACCTTGGGTTTGTTCCTTGTTTTTTTGCACGCCTAAGCTCCTGCCACTGGCCGCCGCTACTGCTGCACGCCGAGAGTGATCAGAGCATCTCCAACAAATGCGCAATAATAGGGCATCTGTTTTTGCCTTTGGCACCACATTTCTAGTTTTTGGCATCCATTTTAGATGATAAAGATAGGACAATAGTGAAATTTCAGATGCCGTAAAATAGGGCACCATCCCACGTATTCAAACCATAACTTGAAAAATGTACTACATTTGAACATGACACTTTCAAAGTATGACATATTTAAACTTAAAATATGACACATAAAAAACTAGACAAGTTCAAACATGATACTAAACTTCAAACCAAACATCTACTCGCCATCGTGGTCGGGCCTGCCGAAGTAGTAGTCAACCCACCCCTCGGAGTCTCCGGAGTCCACCGGCATCGGGCGTGATGAGGATCCGGTACCGTCGTCCTACTTCTTCTTCATCTTCTCGGCGTCCTTCTTATTCTCATAAAAGTTGAGCTCCGCGCTCACCACCTCCGGCTGCTCTTCTGTAGTGTGCCATCCTCCTCCCGGTGGCTCCATGCGTCGTGATTTGTTGCATCACCCACCAGTGCTCCCTCTCCTCGTCGGCTGTGGTGAACCACACGTCCGGAGCAAGGAAATCTTCCTTTGCGAGAGACTCAAAGTCTTTGAAGTTCATTAGTTGACGCGGACGGCCGAATTGACATGCATCGAGGTTGGAGGCGCACACCGCGAGCTCGGGCGTGTCACAGGAGCCGAGGCAGAGATGAAAGAACACAGATGCTGCCTAGAGGAGGGTGAATAGGCGGTTTAAAATTTTTACGAGAAGGTCTTAACAAAGGTGGAATAAAACTAGTGTTTACTTTGTCAAGCAGAAAACCTATATAAACTATGGTTCACCTATGTGCACCAATAACTTATGCTAAGCAATACAAGCAACTATGTGATAGCTAGATATAAGATTTCAAGAACGAAGGCTATCACAAAGTAAAGTGCATAAGTAAATAGCTCGGGTATAGATATAACCGAGGCATGCAGAGACGATGATTTATTACCAAGTTCCTCCCATAAAGGGAGTACGTCTTGTTGGAGGGGTGGGTGGTACTAAGACCACCATGCCACAAAATGTCTCACCCTATTTTCCTGTGAACCTCGTCACAAGAGGCCTGGTTCACTTCTTCACTATCGGTGCACTTGTCGGTGGCAATCCGTAACCTCTCACAAAGATTGGGGCACTTCTCCACAACTTAATTGGAGGTTGCCAACAAACAAGCTTGGGAAAAGTTCCACAACTTAATTGGAGGCCCCAAGTAATCCACAAACCTGCAAAACAACTAAACCCTCTATGGTTCCAAGAACCCAAGAGTAAAAAGCTTCTCACCTTTCACCCAATCGAATCCTCACCGAGAACTCAAACTGATGCACCAAATGCAATGACAAGAACACAAGAAGTGCTCAAGTACTTCTCTCCCAAATTCCACAACCAAGATGTTCTCCTCACATAGAGGAGAGATGGATTGGTAGAGTTGTAGATATAGATCCCTTTCAAATCTCCCAAAAAGATTCAAGAAATATGGGAGAGATTGAGAGTAGTTGCAAGCTCTTGAGGGTTAAAACAATGGAGGAGAGAGAATGCAACCAACCAGCCTAAGGAGGAAGAAGGGGTCTATTTATACCCCTCCCCAACGAAATATGACCGTTTGGGACCTCCTAGGCCGGATAATTCGCCCCTCCCCCAGATATTTCGGGTTCCCTAGGCAAAAATATGGCCAAGGACTTCGCGGCGCGGCCTCTATATAGGGGGTGGATATTTGGCCAGATAATCCACCCCTCTGAAAACTGGCAGAAACAACAAAAGTAAAACCATCATAACTTTTGCATTCGGACTCCGATTTTGATGATCTTGGGATCATTTCGAAGATAGTAACAAGCTCTAAAAGATCATGCAGGGGAACCATCATAGTCCAGCAAGGGAGGATAGAACCAAATGATGAAAGGTTTAATCTCTCTATAAAATACAAGCTGATAAAACCTCCAATATAGAAAACACAATAGAGAATGCATATGAAATCTGTTTTCGATGAACGTGAGCTTGTCGTGGAGATTGAAACAAGACCTAGATACTCTCATGGATAAGAATGAAATATAACCAAGAAATATGATGCCAATTATGCAAAGGTTTGAGCTCTCACCGAGGGATATGATAAATTTACTCACTCGAGAGCCCCTCTTGATAGTACGGTTATCTATCCTATAAACTGGTCTCCCCAACTAACACCATGAAACCGTTAAGAAAGAAACCCTACCAAGACCATACCTTTACCTTGTGCACATTCCACATGATCTTAATGATGACGATCCTCTATACCTCAAGATGGAGCACCTTTCTTGATTGCACTATCTTGGTGAAGACTTGGAATTTGCTCGCACATACTCCACTATGGAAGAGCCTCTATTTTAGGCATATCTTCAACATATCCATGATCACCATAAGGATGTAAATATTCAAGCAAATAATCTCTTCGAGGTGGCTCATCTTGAACTTTCCCTTCATTTCTTCTATCTTTATTATATTGGTGTCTTGAAGGTACACAAGAGGTATCACTCCATCTTATTCTTTCAGACACACTTGCTATAGGCCCAACTCTCACTTGACCGATTTCTGGGTCACTCTTTAAAGCTTGGTCAACACTTGATCTTCTTCACTTTCTTCTTCTTTCAACCTTGAAGCCAACATATGGTTCAAGCATTGCCTATGCACAAATCCTACAAGTAAAACTCAACACAAACATAAGTCCATAAAGCTTTTCATTAATTACCAAAACCACACATGGCCACACATGCTCTTTCAATCTCCCCCATTTTGGTAATTTATGACAATCCCTTTGAGAGGATTTATATAATGAATTTAACTAACAAAAATGGTTATTCCAACACCAAATAATACATAAGTATGTGATGTTGGTACACCCACAATATAGAGCAAGTTCCCCCATGATATATGCATGTGTGATGAACTTGAATTTCATTACATATATTGTCAACCATTACCATTGGAGGAGTTTCCTCTATATATTCAACATGTAAAGCAAAAACAAATATGCAAGAGCATGAAAAGGAAATGTTTAAGAACAAACTCAAAGCATAAAACCAACTTCCCTTAAACGCTCCAAAACTTCTCCCCCATTGGCATCGATTGCCAAAATGGGTGAATAGTTCAAGACGGCCAATATAGTGAGAATTCCTCCGAAGGCGCACATCTAAAACAAATTTCTTATGATTGGAAACATTTGCACATATCTAATGATGAATACTTAGGAGGAGGGTCAAACTATATTGAGGATCAAAATATTGCAAAAAAAAATAACAAGGTGAAGAAGCATCAACAAATGAAGCTAGCAATCAAAAGATCCAAAGAACCACTTGACAAAAAGAACATTCCAAATGAAAGATAGATATTATGATAAGATCGAAAAGAGAGTGCTCTACATAATACGAGGAGGCTCCCCAAGGTTTGTGTAAAAAATATAATTTGCATTTGAATACAATATGGACAAACGTGGCATCCTCACTCCCTCAATATTATTTAAAACACAACTATGTAAAAAAGAGCATATACGAAGGCATAAAACTTACAATAAACAAATGGTTGAGAAACAATTAAGATATGACATACTACCAGGCTCAACCACAAGGATGTGTGAGATGCATGACAAAGCATATTATTAGACTAATTCAAGGATGAGCGTTGAGCATCAACATAGTCTTCAATGAATGATATTGCTTAGTATGACCATATGACACACATGAATAAAAGAAGATATCAAAAAAAGTAACGTCTCTCATGTGGATAAGTTTCTATGTAAACAGTCTCACAAAGATATTGATCCACAAAGAAACATGTATGCACAAAATAACTACTAAGATAGATAGACCATGATATCCAAAACAAAGTCATACAGTACACCAATAAGATCTTTGCTTGATAGCATGGCCAAGAGGCTAGATTTTCTCTTATTGTATACTGATGACCTTCAACCACAAACAATTTCAAATACGAAAATTCATTCCTAGGTGCAACCTACAAGAGGTTGGAAGCAAAAAAATATAGGCATGAGTAAGAGATACTTGTTACCGAGATATCATCGGTGTGATGAAGTGGATCGAAGTTTATTGACCATCCTAGATTGTCTCTAAATTATCATTGAGTCATCAATTCTTTCTTATGAAATAGACAAGCATCCAATGCATCTCCAATGTACCTAAATTAATATTCAAGTACGATATGATCCCCAAACTTATTGGGTCCAAAGTAGTTAGAGCAACTACAATACATAGGAGATACTCCACATAAATATGTGCATATCAGTATGAAATGGAATTTGAATTGAAAATGCCCCGAGAGGTAATAATAAAGTTGTTATTATTGTAAACAAATAAATGGTTCCTAGTTATGCCTCTCTTATAAACTAACTCGTTGATTAACAAGATCAAGGTTTCTTGATCATGGACATTGGTTGTTAATAACAAGGTCATAACATTGGTGAATGATATGATGAACATTCATCTGAAGTATAGCATTACGATCAAAGACATTGTGTTTATATTGCTATAACATTATATGAAGTAATTTTAGTCCTTAGACCATAAGATCATATTAATTGCTAACACTAGAAGAGTAACTTGATAACATCAAACGTCACACCGTAACAAGGTGACTATAAAGGTGGGTTCAGATACTCCGAAGGTGTTATCTTGAGGCTCATGGATCAAGAGTGGGATTTGTCTATCCCGATGACGGATGGATATAATCTAGGCCCTCTTGGTGATATCACATTGTGATAGCTTGCAAGCAAGTGATGTGATCACTAGAATGTTATATCACGGGAACGAGAAAAGAGTGCATATCAATAACGAGATAAAACTAGGTATTGAGATACTGATGATCAAATCTCGGAGTAATAATATTACGAGATAAAGGGATTTAGTTACTTGCGTTAAAAGTTCTCACGATCACAAGAATTAATCATTGAATGTGTGGGAGTTAGTATGGATCTCCAGGTCCCGCTTCTGATTATTGATCGGAGAATGGTCTCGGTCATATACGCATTATTCGTCAACCGTAGGGTGACACATTTAAGGGATACCGACACCATTTGGAGCAAATATATTCCAGATAAAAGAATTACAAAGTGCGGGAATTATTTCAATGGACACCGAAATTGTTTCGGGTGAAATTGCTGAAATTGGTTCTGCATGTGATATTGAAATGTTGCAGGGGTTTTATGTGAATGTTTGTAAATTAAAGTAATTAAAAAATTCTGAATAAAATAAACAAAATAGTTTTATTAAACGAGAGTTGCATTAAATTTGGTGGAAATTTAATGCATGTGAGTGGATGTGTGAGTGGAGGCATGTTTATGTGAGTGGAGCTTCCACCCACATGAATGAAGGAAGAGGTGGGGGAATCTCCATGTCCTCCGGCCATGAGAGGGGCTGCCCCTCTCCTCCTCACAAAGCACACCTCCTCGTGAAGGATCTCTCTCCCCCTCTAGAATTATTCCCCCATGCATGGTCTCGGATTAGCGAGATACATGTTCCCGGTGGCTTTTCGTTTGGAAGGAGTTGTTGCTTCTGCTGCATCGCTGGAGCGAGGAGGTGGAAGTTGTTCGGTGGACCGGACGTGTGTGCAACCACGGATGCGCTACTGATTTGCGGCGCTAGGACTTTCTCTCGATCCTGAGATCAGCAAGCGATTGACTATATCATCCATGAGTAAAATCTCGTTACACTTTATCGGTCTTCAAGGGTATGATCTCTATGGATGTATATCCACCCGTTGCTTGTATCTAGTAGATAGATCTTGGTGCATAGTAGTTCCCATCGTAGGAATTTTTCTTTTCTATGCTGCGAACCCAACAAAATTTTATGCACATCTTATCCAATTAGGTTTTGGTGGAGTTTCCCTTGTATATTGGATCAAGGAAAGCAAGCACACCATAATATATACATTTAGTAAATATGCATGCACACGACTTTCAAGAACCAAAGGAGATACAATTTGAACAAAACACCAAGCAAACCAAGAAGGTCCACCAAAGTGTGACACGACAAAAGGTTGTTCAAACTATATCAAAAACCAAATCAACACATGGTAAACCACAAGTCTGACAAATGAACTAGACACAAACCAAAGAGAGAGCGATGGACAAAAACACAAATGCTCAAGGGTTTATCTCACTCTAAAAGATCAAAATAATCAAAAAGGAATGAGACAAATCCAACTCCCAAAAGACCAAGGTTTAAACAACCACACCAAACTCTCAACACTTTTCAAGATGGCACAAACTACCCAAACAAATATCTTCCAAAGACACAAAGCATGATATGGCCCAAAACATGTTGTGCAGAGGCATAAAAGGAGTGTTCTAAATAATATAGGAGAACTCCCCCATGATTAGTGCATTATTTAAGATTTTGCACTTGAATACAAAATGCACACACACAAGATCATCATCACTACCTACACTAACTAGAGAACTAAATGATTTCAAGTCAAAGAAAGATCCATAGGAGGCAAGGAAGACATGGGAGTCAACACCAAACATTTTCTTGGAAAATGATAGGGCAAAAATAGACAAAATCCAAAGTAGGTTTGTAATATGCACAAAGCAAATGACTCCACCATAATGTGATAAACAATTATTTTACAACAACAGGCAAAAAGGTCCAACATGAGACAACTAATGGACATTATAGAATTTGAATTTCTCATGAGTATGTGATGACCCACAAGTATAGGGGGTGTATCGCAGTATTTTCGAGGGAAGTGAAACCCAATTTATTGATTCGACACAAGGGGAGCCAAAGAATATTTATAAGCCTTAACAACGGAGTTGTCAATTCAGCTGCACCTGGAAACAATCTTGCTCACAACAGTTTATCAGTAGCAACAGTTTTGTAGTAGCAATAGTAAGGTAATAGCAGTAGTAAAAGTAAAGACAGTAGTAACAATTGCAGCAAACAGTAGGATTAAAGCGCGGTAGGCATAGGGATGGATGGACGGGCGTTGCATGGACAAGACAATTCATATGGCAATCAGAACATAGGGCATTTGCATAAAAATAAGAGAAAGCATCCAAGTACTAAATAATAATAGGCATGTGTCCATATATAGTCATACGTGCTCGCAATGAGAACTTGCACAACATCTTTTGTGCTGCCAACCCGTTTGCAGCGCGGCCTCAAGGGAACTACTGGCAATTAAGGTGCTCCTTTTAATAGAGCACGGGAGCAAAGCATTAACCCTCCGTGAACACATGTGATCCTCACATCAAAGCCATTCCCTCCGGTTATCCTGATTTCTGTCACTTCGGGGCCTTTGGTTCCAGACAACAACGTGTGTATACAACTTGCAGGTAAGACCGTAAACAATACTATCATAATGAATCAATAACATGTTCAGATCTGAAATCATGGCACTCGGGCCTGACACATTGCAAATGTATGTATAATTTTTGATGTTCCATGCTTGGTTTTATCCACTTTCTTGTGTTTTGTTCCAACTTTGGAGTACTTTTCATATGATTTCTTGGACTAACCTATTAACAAGAGCCACAGTGCCAGCTGCCTGTTTTCTGCTGTTTTTGGTTCCAGGAAAGTCAGAAAATGAATATTCTCGGAATTGGACAGGACAAAAGCCAAAGTGCCTATTTTTCCAGAAAGATCACGTGCCAGAATACAAGACGGAGAAGGGCCGGGGAGACACCACACCACCTGGCCGCGCGGCTAGGCCTGGCCCACGCCAGGGGGTGGTGTGGCCACTCTCGACACCCCCTCGGCCTCTCCCTCCGCCTATATATTGCCCTAGGGACGAAAACCCTAAGTACCCGATCAAAAATCCACGAAAGAGTCTGTAGCCGTCGTCATCTCCAACCCTAGATCGGGAGGGATCTAAAGCTCTTCCCGGCACCCTGTCGGAGAGGGGAATTCACTCTGGAGGCCTTCTTCATCACCATGCAAGCCTTCAGTGTGATGCGTGAGTAGTTCATCCTTGGACTACGGATCCATGTAGTAGCTAGATGGCTGGTTTCTCCTCCTTTGTGCTTTCATGTTTAGATCTTGTGATCTCCGTTCAGGATCAAGATCATCTATTTGTAATTCATACATGTTGTGTTTGTGGGCATCCGATGGATATTGAGATGCTATTTCAGATTGATTATTGATTCTATCATGTCTTTGTTATTTGAGATCTTGCATGCTTTCCGTTGTTAGTAGCTATCTTGGCCAAGTAGATGCTAGCAACTGCAAGAGTTAGTATTTATGCTCGATAGTGGGTTCATGCCTCTGGTAATCTGGGGAAGTGACAGAAATCTCTAAGGTACTAGATGTGTCGTTGCTACTAGGGAGAAAACAACAATCCTTTGTTCATAGAACAATCGTATTGTTTACTTTACACGTAGTTCGTAAAGCAATAATCTGTTGCTTGCAACTTAATACTAGAGGGGGTTCGGATGATAACCTGAAGGTGGATTATTAGTCATAGATGCAGTTGGATGGCGGTCTATGTATTATGTTGTAATGCCCAATCAAGTCTTAGACGAGTCAAGATGATTAGTATATGCATGTATTGCTTTCTCGGTGTTTGTCAATTGCCCCACTGTAATTTGTTCACCCAGCATGTTATCTATCTAAGGAGAGCCACCTCTAGTGAACTATGGATCCTAGTCCTTTTCTTTACATACAATCTATAAACTGTTTCTGCTTTGTGTTTACTTTCTGCAAACTATTACTTCTTTCCATTCGATACGTTTAATCCTTTGTTTTCCGCAAAACACGGTGAGATTGACAACCTCATCGCAAGTTGGGGACAAAGTTCTGTGGTTGTGTTGTGCAGGTCTCCACGTTGCTACTAGCACTGGTAGTGCGCCCTGCCAAAGCTCAGCTAGTAACACCTTTGGGGTGTTTCCTTGATCCTACTGGTTCGATTAAACCTTGGTTTCATAACTGAGGGAAAACTTACTGATGTGCTCATCATACCTTCCTCTTGGGTTTCCCAACGAGCTCTACGTCCAAAGTCGAGCGCATCATGGCCCTAGTGACAAGCATTAAGCACAACAAGTTGCAACAAAGTCAAAAAGCACTAATAGTACATACTAGGCACCATGCCCTAACAATCCGATGCCATTACATGAACGATCTCATCCAATCCCTACCATCCCCAAAGCCTAAAGTGGGGGATTACTAACTCATAGATGGGGGAAACATGGATGGTCGATGGTGAAGAGATGGTGATGATGATGGCGATGATCTCCTCCAATTCCCCGTCCCGGCAGGGTGCCAGAACAGAGTTTCTGGTTCCGAAACGCGGAATCTGGTGGTAGTGCGGCAGAACTCTTTCTGGAAAAACGTCGAACCCCCCTTGGTTTTAGGTCAAGAGGCAACTTATAGGCGAAGAGGGAGGCCGAGGGGGCAGCCGAGGCAGCCACACCACCCCTAGGCGCGGCCTGGCTTGGCCCGCGCGGCCAGGTAGTGTGGGCCCCTCGTGGCCCTACTCCGTCTCATCTTCTGGCTCCGTGAGTCTTCTGGTGAAATAGGATTTTTGGCATATTTTTTAGGATTTTTCCTAATAGTTGATTTTCTGCACAAAAACTAGACACCAAGATAATTCTGCTGAAAATAGCGTCAGTACGTATTAGTTGCATCCAATTCACACAATTTTAGAGGAAAAACAATAGCAACAGTGTTCGGGAAAGTAGATACCTTTTGGACGTATCAACTCCCCCCAAGCTTAGCTTATTTCTTGTCCTCAAGCAATTCAGTTGAAAACTGAGTGCGATAAAAGAAACTTTCACGAACACATTTGCTTCATAAGATGTATATATTCTCAGCATATGATCAACTACTCAGGCAATTCATAATAAGGAGTATGCAACTAAGTTTACTTAATAGTTATTGCAAGCTATGAAGAGATTCCAACTCAAAAATGATAAGTAGCAAGAAACATAAACATAAGCGACATTGTAATGCTCATAAAAAGGTATGATAGAGTGGTATCTCGCTTACCTTTGATTGTAGAGCAAACATAAATGCCAAGGCACTTCTGAAGTTCAAGTCAAGACTAGAAGTAAAGATATCAACGATACAAGCATGAAAGTCATAACACAATTAATCCAGTTTTGAGACAAGCACTTTATACTAAGAATGACAACTATGCTCTCAAGAAAGTGCTCAAAGAATGGGTGATGACTCAACAAGGAAATGAAGAAGGTTTTGAAAAGTTTGAAAGGCTTCCAAATGCTAAAAGTATGGTACTCATTTGCTTTGAGGTCTCATTGCCCCTATCATAAGCATCTTCAAATGGTTAAGGTTAAAGTGACACAACTAAGAGGATATGCTTGACAAGTTATAAGTTAAAATCTCATGCCCCTTACTTACGAGTACCGAACCTCATGCTACTCAACTTTAGTCACAAGTAAGCTCTTGTCATTGTAAGTACATATGTATCATAGAGAACCGCCAACGAGGTACCCCTTGCACATGATACAGGAGCTATCCCATAATCAAAATGACAAGGCAGGCATACAATGAGCATCTCAGTGATCTTTTTATTTGCTATTTGCATAGGTTTTTATTGAGGATGCTTCATAGAATGCTCATTATGGTTATGCTGCAAGTTTTCACCATGATTAGGCATGGCTTAGGCTAGCGGCTCAGGTGTTTCTCTAACACATATACAAACTCCATGATCTTACAAGTTCCCCTTTTATTTCACATCGCCAGGATCCATAAGCAAAAGAATCATGATATCAACGAGGTACAAAGTACCCGTGCAATGTTGAAAGCGTTCCCCATGATACATGGTTCTGCCAACTTCAACTTATAAAGCGCAAGCATATACGCAACAAAGATGGACGTAATGGTTCAAGATTATTAAGTGCAAGAAAGTAAAGTGTGCCACCAAGTTCATGAGATCTTTACTAACTAACTTTCTCATAACAAGCAAACATTTTATTCATAAGAAAACAAGGCATACTAAGCATGCACGGAATAGAAAATGATGCTAATAGGTAGGTATGGTGGACACTTTTGGCAATATTGGTTTTAGGGAGTAGGAAACACGAGTAAAACTTATACTCAGTGCAAGTGAAGTATAGCAATAGTAAGGGAGCGACAAACGAGAGAGTAGTAACTGTCATAGTCATGCTTGCAACAAAACAGGACTAATCATGGCATGAAAGTGATTCAAGACCCCCGAGGCAAAATAATTCAACGAGGCTTAACTAATTATTGTTTCAGTCATATGCATGCATGAGCATGTGCCAAGTCAATTCAAGTGAAACACTTAGAGGAGGGTACCTTAGTATCATACCAAGTTATGAATAGAGCAATGCAAGCGAACATTCATATGACATGCTACAAATTATTAGCGAGCTGGAGCTAATCATAAGAAAGAAAGAACTACTAAAAATCCATAAATAACATACACCCTACATGAACAGACTAAGCAAGCCCACAATGATGAGTATATGTACAAAAATGAAAACAAATAGAGTTCGTTACCAGCCTCTTACCACACCTCAAGTTGTCATTAATCCTCATTATTGCCCTTCACTTGTGTGGCTTGACTAATAACATGAAACCAAATTCCATTGAGGACTGCTGAACCCTACAACAAACTTCACAAAACCAAAGAAGAACAACAATTTTTTTTGGTGTTTTTAATTTTCAAAGACAAGAACAAAAAGGAAAAACAAGCAAAGAAAAATCTTTTTGGGTTTTTTGAATAGTTCAAACAAAGAAAAAAGGAAAAGGAAAACCAAGGCAAAAGAAGAAGAAGAAGCAAACAAAGCGAAACAATGGAAATATTTTTGGTCTTTTTGTGTTTTAGAAAGCAAAAGCAAAGAGAGAACGAAAACTAAAAAGAGCACAAAACATGAATATACAAAGTACCGACAAAACATGATATATAGATGAGTGTGATGTCGGTGTACCTCCCCCCAAGCTTAGGCTTTTTGCCTAAGTGGGTATGAATCCAAATGCGAGTAAGGGTTCCAAGCAGGCGGGTCATTGTAAGAATGATCGTGGTTAGGCCTCTAGGAAGAAGAAGAAGCTCCTCAATCATAGGTAGGCTGCTGATATGAAGACTCCCCCTCATATGAGGGCTGTACCGAATCATCTGTAACCTCCCTTCAAGTATCCTACTCCTTTTGGGAGAGCTCTCCCAAGTACGTATCAATCTCCTCCTCAGTGAGTGACCATCCTACCCTGGTATCAAGGTTAAACAAAACAGGTGCAGGCAAAATAACAAATCGCTCGGACTTACTCCTCCAACCATCCTTGAGAAAGATTATTTCATAAGACAACTCACTCAAATTAGCCCAAGAAGAAACAAATTTATGCTGTATCATGGAATTAAGGTCAAGCCTTTCTATGGGAAACTGTAGGTCTCGATGATTAGGCATTAAACCATGCAACGCTAATAAACGAGAAGCAATGAGGCCTCCACAAATTCCACCTTTCTCGCGGTTAACGGCGAGACGGAAAGCTATCAAGGCACCCAAGTTGTAAGTTCTATCTCGTTTTAAATCAGTTGAGATGAATGCTAGATCATATGAGGATAGCTTATTAGCAGTTTTCCTAGCGAGAATACACTTGGCAATAAAGTAAGCAAAGTAGCGAATAGATGGGAGATGAATGTTACGGACTTTCCCACTCCCCTTTGAGAAGCTGCTCCCTTGGAAAATCTCTGCATACAAATCCATGAGTGGTGCAGGTCGCTCTTTAATCCTTCCACACGATCCCCACTTAGGTACCTTAATAGCTGCACAAAAGTCATCAAGAGGAAGGTCGACAACTATATTGTAAATTTTGTAGTGGACCATGGGGTTAGGCAAAGAGTGACTAAATCGAAAGTCCTGCACTACAAACATAGTTAGTTTCACAAATTGACAAGGTTCATCTTCCACAAAGTGCTCCAATCTTGCATTAGCAACTAAGGTGTGGAAGTCCTGGGAAATTCCTGCAACCCTCATGAATTCGAAGCATGGATAGATGGAAGGAAAAACTTCCTCCTCTCGGTGAACCTTCATAACCTCAGGCACCCTCAGTTCATGTTGGTTGAGTTGATGCTCATTCATCTTCTATTCTGAAATTTAAACATCCATTAAATAGGTGATTGCAAAGTGAATATATAATGAAGGGCACTACTCATGGGGACTTGTAAGAGGCCTACGAATGCATCAAAACAATATCTCTAAGCATTGAACAAGCTTACAAGCTCTCATAACCTGTCACCTACAGCAGCAAAATACTCAAGATATAAACCACTAAACACAAATCTACTTGGACAAGCGGAGAAGTCACATACCGGAGAACAAATGCTCCAAATTTCAGCAGCAAAGATGGGCTGAGCAAGGAGATCGAAAAATCGTGGACAAGAATAGCAAGAACGCATTTCGAGCAATGAACTGGTGTTTTATCAGGAGAGGGAGAGCACTGGCAAGTGAGAGAGTGAGTGGAGGGCTAGGGGTGGCCCACACCATGGCCAGGCACGCCCCCTGGGCTGGCCGCGCCACCAGGTGGTGTCCCTGCCTGGTGGGCCCCCCTGGTACTCTCCAGGCACTTCTCTGTTTCTTTTTTCACGTAAAAATTTAATATGAATTTTCTGGAATTTTCTGGAATTTTTGGAGATACTTTATTTTTGAGCAATTTTCATGTATAGATGAATGATTTTCTGACAGGAAAAGATTTCTAGAATGATGCAATGACAAAACAAAACAAAAACTTCAGAAGTTCTAAGACACTCTAACAAGCAAGCAACTAGCAAAAGAAAAGTCAAGTAAACAAAAGAAAAAACTAGAATGGATAGAATAAAAGTAAGAAAAAATAATAATGGTAAAAACATTGTTTTGTTCATTGAAATCCTTTTGTTCACAAGGTTGATCAGGTCTTATTACCAAAAAAAATTTATATGAAACAAAACTTTGTATTCCACTAATGATTATGTTACCTCAACCTTGATAGCAATGGTCCCAATCATAATAGTTTCATATTTTTCTCGTGGTATGGGAGTGCCCTCAACATGTTCAATTGAATTTAAACCATAAGTTATCTCAATCTTCTTGGGGAAATAGACAGTATGCTCCTTTTCATTAACATTGAAAGTCACCTTTCCTTGATTACAATTAATAACAGCTCTTGCAGTATTAAGAAAGGGTCTCCCAAGAATAATAGACATATTATCATCTTCAGGCATTTCAAGCACAACAAAATCAGTTAATATCAAGCAATTATGAGCCACTTGAACAGGTACATCCTCACATATACCAACAGGAATAGTAGTAGATTTACCAGCCATTTGCAAGGATATATCAGTTTGTATTAGTTTTTCCAGTTGAAGTCTCTTGTAGAGAGAAAAGGGCATAACACTAACTCCTGCTCCCAAATCACACAAGGCAGTTCTAACATAACTATTTTTAATAGAGCACGGGATAGTTGGAATCCCTGGGTCTCCAAGTTTCTTTGGAACTTTACCATTATAGGAATAATTAGCAAGCAAAGTAGAAATTTCTTCATTAGGGATCTTCCTTTTATTCGAGACAATATCCTTCATATACTTTGAATAAGGAGGCAATTTAATAGCATCAGTCAAAGGAATTTGCAAGAATAAAGGTTTCATCCATTCACAAAACTTATTATAGTGTTCATCTTCCTTTGACTTGTGTTTCTTATCAGGGAAGGGCATAGGTTTTTGGACCCAAGGCTCTCTTTCACTACCATGTTTCTTAGAAACAAAATCTTCTTTAGTGTATTTAGTATTCTTAGTGTGCCTTTCAGGTTCTTCTTCAACTTTTTCTTTATCAGGAACATCATTTTCTTCATTACCACTTTTAGTTTCAGCATTAGAGACCGATATGCTATTAGGATCTTTAGCAGGTTCATAAGGTTCTACAATAGTTTTATGTTTCTTCTTTCTTTTCTTAGGAGTAGTACCACTATTTTCAGCTTGTTGAGAATCCTCCTCATTTCTTTTAGGATGCCCCTCGTGATATAGAGGATCCTGAGTAGCAACACCACTTCTAGTTCTAATTTCATAAGCATGTTTTTTCTTTAGCAGCATTAACTAGCAAGTCTTTTTGTACTTTGATAAGCTAATCTATTTGAGTTTGAACCATTTGAAAATGTTTAACAAGCATTTTAACATCATTGGAGGTTCTTTCCACAATAACTCAACAATAGCTCTAGATTTTTCCATTAAATGATTTTGCACCCTTTTATTAAAATTATCTTGCTTAACAATAATAATATGAATTCTTCTAATCATTGATCAGGAGGTTTAGAGTAAGGGATATCACCTTCATCAAAATGTTGGAGAGAGTGTACCTCAATAGTGGATGAGTGGGAGATTGCCTTACATAATTCTTCAATAGGAGGTAAATTCTTCACATCTGCAGCTTTAATTCCCTTCTCCTTAAGATATTTCTTAGCTTCCTTCATCACTTCATCATTTAGTTCAATAACTCCCCTCTTATTAGATGATGGTATAGCTGGTTCAGGTATAATTATTTCAGGTATAGCTGGTTCAGGAGGAGTCCAGTCTTCAAAATTCTTACTTATTTTAGCCATTAATTCCTCAGCTTCCTTAGGGGTCCTATTCCTGAAAACACAATCAGCACAACTATCCAGGTATGTCCTAGATTATTCAGTTAGTCCATTAAAATATATCAAGAAGCCCATTCTTAGGTAATGGACATCCAGCCTATGCATGAATCAAAGCACAAAACCTTGCCCATGATTTAGGCAATATTTCTTTTCTCCCTATTTAAAATCAAAAAGTTCCTGCAAAATAGCATGTCTAGCATTAAGAGGAAAATATTTCTGCAGGAAAGTACTAATCAAGCAATTAGGGCTATCAATAGATCCAGGAGGTAAATTATTAAACCAAGTTTTAGCTTCTCCTTTGAGTGAAAAAGGGAAAATTTTAGCAACAAAGTAGGTGCGCATCTTAATATCATCAGAAAACAGGCCACTCATGGTAGAAAGCTCAGTCATATGTGCTACCGCACTTTCATTCTTAGTCCCACAAAAAGGTTCTTTCTCAACAATAGCTATGTAAGATAGATCAAGAGAGAAATCATAGTCCTTATCTTTAATGTTTATGGGAGATGCAGCAAACTTAGCATTAGGAGACAATTTGGGTTTTATAGTACGCCTCTCAAGGAGACTCTTAATAGCACTCCTATCATGGATGTTTTGACATTCTTTAATAAATTCATCGGTCATCTCTATATAACCGTCTTCAATATCATAGATCTCTCTAGACTTAGGTGAACTGACAGGTGTAGTAGTGTCTTCATCAAGAGTTTCAGTGTTTCCAGCTATAGTTCTAGCAATCGTAGCATCTAGGAAATGACCTAATGAACCACTCTTATCAAGCACGGTAGAAGCAGCATCATAAGTATCAGAAGTTTCAGATTCAGCGGTAGTAGCAGTGTGTGTAGCATGTGTATGTGGTGGTGTAAGGAGCTTACTCATAACATATGGTGAATCAAGAGCAACAGATGTGTTCAAAACCGTACCTCTTCTTGTAGTGGATGGTAAAATAGGAACCTTGCCATCACGAGACTTACCCATGAGGGATGCATGGCAGCGAACAATAATGATTCCAGGTGAACTTCATAAATAAAGCTATGCTCCCCGGCAACGGCGCCAGAAAATAGTCTTGATGACCCACAAGTATAGGGGGTGTATCGCAATATTTTTTAGGGAAGTGAAACCCAATTTATTGATTCGACACAAGGGGAGCCAAAGAATATTTATAAGCCTTAACAACTGAGTTTTCAATTCAGCTGCACCTGGAAACAATCTTGCTCACAGCAGTTTATCAGTAGCAGTATTTTTGTAGTAGCAATAGTAAGGTAATAGTAGTAGTAATAGTAAAGATAGTAGTAACAATTACAGCAAACAGTAGGATTAAAGCGCGGTAGGCATAGGAATGGATGGACGGGCGTTGCATGGACAAGACAATTCATATGGCAATCAGAACATAGGGCATTTGCATATAAATAAGATAAAGCATCCAAGTAATAAATAATCATAGGCATGTGTTCCATATATAGTCATACGTGCTCGCAATGAGAACTTGCACAACATCTTTTGTCCTGCCAGCCCGTTTGCAGCGGGGCCTCAAGGGAACTACTTGCTATTAAGGTGCTCCTTTTAATAGAGCACCGGAGGAAAGCATTAACACTCCGTGAACACATGTGATCCTCACATTAAAGCTATTCCCTCCGGTTATCCCGATTTCTGTCACTTTGGGGCCTTTGGTTCCGGACAATAACATGTGTATACAACTTGCAGGTAAGATCGTAAACAATACTATCATAATGAATCAATAACATGTTTGGTAATTGGTTGCACGGATTTGATAAGTCATCCAAGGCTAGAATTCCCATTGGTGCATCGGGGCCCTAGTGACAAGCATTAAGCATAACAAGTTGCAACAAAGTCAAAAAGCACTAATAGTAGATACTAGGCACCATGCCCTAACAATCAGATGCCATTACATGAACGATCTCATCCAATCCCTACCATCCCCATAGCCTTCAGCGGAGGATTACTCACTCATAGATGGGGGAAACATGGATGGTCGATGGTGATGATGATGACGATGATCTCCTCTAATTCCCCGTCCCGGTAGAGTGCCAGAACGGTGTTTCTGGTTCCAAATTGCGGAATCTGGTGGTGGCGGCGCAGTAGAACTCTTTGTGGAAAAACGTCGAACCCCCCGTGGTTTTTAGGTCAAGAGGCAACTTATAGGCGAAGAGGGAGGCCGAGGGGGCAGCCAAGGCGGCCACACCACCCCCAGGCGTGGCCTGGCTTGGCCCGCGCGGCCAGGTGGTGTGGGCCCCTCGTGGCCCTACTCCGTCTCGTCTTCTGCCTCCATGAGTCTTCTGGTGAAATAGGATTTTTGGCATATTTTCCGGGATTTCTCCTGATAGTTGATTTTCTGCATAAAAACTAGACACCAAGATAATTCTGCTAAAAACAGTGTCAGTCCGTATTAGTTGCATCCAATTCACACAAGTTTAGAGGAAAAACAATAGGAAAAGTGTTCGGAAAAGTAGATACGTTTTGGACATATCAGTATGGCATACCACATAGAGACTAGATAAACTTGCAATATCAATAATAAGTGGTATTACTCATGTACACATATTTTTAGGATTGTGAGGTGCCCTAAGGACATCACACTGTCTCAAAATGGAATAGTCCATTAATTTCTCACAAGATCCAATTAAGATGTAAACAAGATGGAATAGGCTCAAACACAAAACAGATACATGGTGTGCAATCCCACATACACAAACCTGATTTCTCAAGTTAAGCAAGTAGGAAGCAAGTGGAGATGTCGCGAGTTGTCAAATAGGGTGTTAGTTCTGTCCTTGTGACGGCGGGATCTGCACTTGTGGCGCCTATGCTACCGCGTGTTGTACTTGGCCTCTTGGCATTTTCCTTCTATGAAAAAGATACGTCTCCCGGGACCTTAAAAATTATCTCGTCGACAAAAAAGGCAAGTTGCACTACCATGTCTTTGTCCTACTTATTTTTGCTATGATATTTTTCTTATAAAGTTTAGGGATACATGCCCGATAGATATATTTTGGTATCTCAAGTATTTTAGAAATTGGTGATGTTTTCTTAGCTATGTCCCATAGTATTATAAGCCATAGGATTTGTCACCCCTCTTTGACAACCTAGTACATAAAACCAGTACATAACCACGACACCTTACCATCAAGCACATAAAAATATCACACGATATAATCATGGAGTTACATAGTATGCGCTGCATCTTATTTTGCTATGCATACATAAGTATATGACCCACTTGCCCACATGTTTATTTTATAGGGGTTGGAATTTGTAGACCTGGTAAACCCCGGTGAAGTATATATGATGGTGGTTCTACATGAGGGGGTAGGTTCCCCAAACCGCGATGCCGCAGAGCCCTTTCGCGCCGTCAGCTCCCCTGCGCATGAAGAAGAATCCCTTCTGGCCCCACCCACTACCCCAGGAGTTTTTGAGGATCCAATACTCTTCACCGGTGTTGGTGACCCCGTACCCGATGAGAACCACGGCGTGGTTCTGCATAGTGGTGCACGGGCCCTTGTAGATTCCGGTCTTGTAGTTCTGCAGGATGGCGCCGCGTGCGTCGATGAGGACGCCCACCGGCCTTTCAAGGACGGCCAGCTTCATCTGCGGCTCCCCGCGGACCCGTCGGGCGCCGGTAATCTTGCCATAGCGTGTGGCACTACCGACGTCCTTGCACTGGCCCTGCCGCTCCTTGTAGGGGTATGTGGCCTCGGTCACTGCCCCTCCTTTGCTTTTGATCCAGTTGAGTGCCTCCTCGATGTACCCGCCTTTGCAGCCATGCTGATCGGCCACATCGCAGTCTAGCAACTCTTGCTCGGATAGGTCCAGCAGCTGGCCACCCTTGATTTTGTTCAGACTTTCCACTGTTGCCACGGTAGCAAAAGCCCAACAGCATCCTGCGCACACGCGTGCATGTACATGCATATATTAGCGTGCATGTCTATATATGGGGTTCTCCATTCTTTCAATTAGCCTCGAAACTGCGACACTTATTTAGGATCGGAGGGGAGTAGTAGCATGCATGCTTACCGCATCCCCCTTGGGCCTTGGCGGGTGTGACCACGCCTTTGTCTCTCCAGTCGAAGTTCAGCGGCGGTGGTGTCACCGCCGAGGCGTTCAAATCGACAATGGACGCACGGCTGCCCTCGCTAACATCACCCGCAAGAGTGGTGATGAAGGGTCCCATACCATCGTCCATGGCGTCGGCGTCCTCCCTAGGCACAGAGGCCCCGGTGTACCGCGCCATGAACTCCTCATTGGTGAGGTCGGTGAACTCGTTCTCGCCGAGCTCATAGCCCAGGCGCGCGCTCTCCCTGTTCGTGGCCTCGATGAACTCCACGTTGCGGCGGTACACCTCCAGACGACGGAGCTTCTCCTGGGCGCTCGGGTACGTTCGCCCGTGCGCCGTCATCCACCGGTGGAACCTGTCCAGCATCAGCAGGTCGCCGCCGCTGGCTGCCGCCGGATGGAGCACGGCGCACAGGATCAGCAGCAGGGTCAGAGGAAGCGAAAGCAGTGAAGGAGCCATGTCGACAAGACTGACTTGTCCTGTGGCGCTCCAGCTGCCTTTTATAGACTATGTACTACGGTTTATATTGAGCTCCGAGCGTTAAGTACGAATGAATGATTGGCTGCCGCGCCATGCATGATATTGTTTTCTAGATCATATGCATATACACTACTTCGCTGTGCGCTGAGTCCGACAGGCTATCTACCGTGTGCTGCTCAAATCTATTTTGGGCCCATGAATAAAATCGGATGATGTCTACTCCCTCCGTTTCAAAATATAAAATGTTTTAGCTTTATGCAAGAAACACATTTTAGTATCTAGACACCGAAGGAGTAGTTAGCTGCATGCTGTGGGCCAACACAACCTACATAGACAGGGCCCTTCGTCCATAACTCTACTAATAGCATCGGTCCTAACGCATAGAAAAACTAAAGTATTACCAATTTTATAAGAGAACCTAGCTATATGTATGACATGAAATTAGTATCACTAGATTAGTTTTGCAATGGTGTTTCATAATATATGGATTTTATTTCATATATGTTGCTCTCTCTTTTTTATTAAAGTTCGTCAACTTTTTAAATACCTGTCTTAGAAAAAATCTAGAAGTACACTTATTTATGGACGGAGAGAGTAAATGTCTCTATTCGTGCACAGTCGATTTCCACATGGCAAGTAGATGAGATGTATCTGTTGCTCATTGATCGCAGACACATGGCATGGACAGATGGGCCGAGCTTGGATGGCGACATATATAGGGAGGGAGGTAACGATCCAGCTAGTGTACTCCCTCATTTTTTTTTATACAAGGTTAGCAGCAAAAAATTATTTTGCATTTATACAAGGCCACTAACACTAATCCAGAAAATAGTTAGGTTTATACCTATTATAATTCCTTGGATTGATCATAAAAGATATTTAAAATCTTTTTAGGATATTTTACAAATTTAATCAAGTTTGAGTAAATTATCTAAGGCTACTGATTTTTAGGTAAATAACCAATTTTCATATATTCATACAAACCTCGACGGACGTTTTGAGTAATATTTCGTAGGTATAACAAGTGATTTTAATAATGTAAGCAAGCTTATGCTTATGAAGATAAAGATGTCGCATGTGGTTCTGAATTCATCTTTTCTGGTACAATTTTTTATGTCTATTGAGATTTTTCTATCACTAAATTTATTTTCTCTTCCCAATTTGGTTCAGATGTTAAAAACATTTTGTGTCAATGGATTTTACACTAAATAATAACAAACAATTTTATCAAACTACATGACAAATTGGTTTATACATGTATCATTGTCCAAAATATCCTAATTATGTGCCCTTGATAGAGTAAATAGAGTGTAAGACTATACTAAATTACCGAGAGATTCCTTTTTCAGATAAAGGGATTATATGCCAAGATGATATCAATTACACCCATCATCCACAACACCATAATGATTATGGTCATATATGTAATTCTTATGTGGTGGATCTTTGTTTTATGAGATGATATTTGAGAGATTGAAATTCTATTATATTTATGATGTATTGATAGATGCACGTTATGTACCTTGTTCTGAAGTGCTTGTTCTGATCAAATTTGTATGTAAGGGCGTGTGTGCGGAAACTTGTGCACTAGATAGAGTAACATGGTGGTAGTGATAGAAAATTCGAGATCTACTATGGTGTTTATCTTTCTTTTGTTACCTTACTAGGAATAAAGTGAATACATGTGTAGGTCTCCGCCGCTAGCGGATGTCGGATTGCTGTATGTGAACGATTGTCTGCCATTCATGAATATTTTTCTAGATCATGCATGAATAATTTGTTGTACGTGAGTTCGACAGGTTACCTACCGCATTGCTCAAATTGAGTTTCGTCCCTACCATGAAATCTGTTGATGCAGTTAGCTACATGCTATCTGGCTACTTACATATGCAGGGGAGATGCTTATTGACTCATACTCCCATCGTCCATAAGTGTACTTCTAATATTTTCCCTAAGTTAGAAAAAATAAAGTTTGACCAATTTTATCAGAAAGTATAGTATGGCATGAAATTAGTATCACTAGGTCCTTTTTGCACCGGTGTTTCATAACATATGGATTTAATGTCACATACAATTTCTATTATTTTTAATAAATTTGATCAAATTTTAAAATATTTTACTTAGGACAAAACTTACCAGTACACTTATTCGTGGGCTGATAGATTAGATGTGTTTGTTTGTGTGGCTGCCATAGTTGATTTCCATGCCATTTATATCTGATTGATTGCACCCACATGCCATGGCAACAGCCCACGGTGGAGCTATAGGATTGCGACATATATATAGAGTGAGAGATAACGATCCAGATAATCTACTCCCTAAGTTTTTTTATACAAGGTTAGCAGCAAAAATACATTTATACAATGCCACTAACACTAATCGAGAAAAATGGTTAGGTTTCTACCTCATATAATTCCTCAGATTTTTCATAAACGAGATTTAGTTTTTTTTGTATTTTATACGATTTCAACCAACTTTGGGTAAATTATCTAAGATTGCTGCTCTTTGGGGTAAATAATCAATTTCCAATATTCATACAATTCCTGCTAAACATTTCGAGTAATATTTTCTAGGTATAATAAGTGAAGTTTAATAATGCAAGCAATCTTATGCTTATGAAGTTACATATATCACGTGATTCTGAATTCGTCATTTAAAATACAATGTTTTGTGCATATTGGATTTTTTCTATAACAAAAACCATTTCCTCTTTCTAGTTTGGTTCAGATGTTCAAAACCTTTTGCATCAATGGATTTTACCCTAATTAATAACAAACATGAAATATCACACTAGTCTACAAATTGGTTTATACATATATCATTCTGGAAAATATCTCTAATTATTCGCACTTTATAGTAGAGTGTAAGGATATACTGAATTATCAAGAGAGGTTTTTTCATATATATAAGAATATATTAATACCAAGATGATATCAATTACACGTAAGCTCCACAACAACATAATGACTATAGCAATTATACACACTAAAGATGCACACGGCCATAAATCAAAATAAAAAATAAAAACTTGGTGAAGTAATCAGAGATTCCAGCAGTAATTGACATGGGCATAGCCCTTCGGGTGCCCACTATTAGCATATATGGTGTGGCCCGACAGAAGGCTCATATGAAGATATACCAAGATACATGAAGCCCATGATGATTAGGCTGATACGAAACCTATAAGGACACTGATTCCAAGCGTACAAGACGAGATAAGTCCAAGACTAGATTACATAGAAATTCTAATGTATATACTACTCGTATTGGTACCTGAAAACTAGCATCCCCATATATAAAGGCTAGGAGGTACCAATGAGGTGAAGGGAATATGTCTGAGAGGCAATAATAAAGTGGTTGTTATCTTATTCTTTGTTTATGATAAATGATTATTTTGCATGTTGTAATTGTATTAATTGGAAATGTTAATACATGTGTGTTTAATAAACAAATAAAGGATTCCTAGTTATGCCTCTCTTATAAACTAGCTTGTTGATTAACAAGATGATCAAGATTTCCTGATCATAGACATTAGATGTTGTTAATAACGAGGTCATAGCATTGGTGAATGATGTGATGGACATTCATCCGAAGTATATCATTACTACTAAAACCACTAAAACCCTAATTTAATTTTGAGGCACGGCATAAATACAGTTACTTTGATCTAGATAGCACATTGCAAACAAACATCCAGGCAAATAAACCTCAAATTCATCCAAAAAAGAGTGAGAATCGAACTCACCGTAGACAGGTACGGGGTCTCCTTCTGGCCGCCTCACGGGTGCCATCTCTGGCGCGGAGGAGGGCCAGCTATAGCGCCACCACGGTAACCTTCTTCACCACCGTCGACCGCGTCATCTGCCTAGGTCTATCCCCTTGTTGTGTGGCCGATCGCTGCATCGCTGGTACGTTGCTCCTACATTACGTAATCCAAACGGCATAGTGTGATAGCAATATGCCCTGTACGGGGTAATAAACGCAGTCTTTATTTGATCATCTGGATTCAGGGGTATCTGGTGAAAACCAGAATACGCATCAATGAACGATAATAGCTCACATCCTGTAGTTGAGTCTATGACTTGATCTATTCTAGGGAGCGGAAATGGATCTTTAGGACACGCCTTATTCAGGTTCGTGTAATCGATACACATGCGCTATACCACAGCCACGTTCGGATCATCTTTCTTTTTATCCACCAACACCGGATTAGAGAGCCAGTCCGGATAGAGTACCTCCATGATAAACCCGGCCGCTAGTAGTCTTGCTATCTCGTCTCCAATAACTTTCCTTCTATCTTCTGCGAAACGCCTGAGAGGCTGCTTTACCGGCTTAGCCCCGGGTCTTACATTTAATGAATGCTCAGCCAACTCCCTCGGTATACCTTGCAGATCTTGCGTAGACCAAGCAAAGATATCCTGATTCTCATGGAGGAAGTTGACGAGCTCGCTTTCCTATTTGCTGCTTAAACCGGCACCAATGGTGACGGTACGCTCTAGGAACTGATCATCTATTGGCACCTTCTTAGTGTCTTTAGTTGCTTGGAATGACACACTTCCATGTGGGTTAGTCAGTGCCGGCATATGCAACTGCGAGGATTGAGCTAATGCCACTACCTCCAGTATCTTTGTTTTTTCCTAAGCTATTACGAGTGATTCGGCTAAGTTAGATCTGTCCGAGGCACACTGGATCGAGCGCCTGAAGTCCCCTGACACGGTTATCAGACCCCTTGGCCCGGGCAGTTTCATCTTAAGGTAGCTGATGTGGGTGGTTGCCATAAACTTGTTCAGCGCTGGCCTGCCAAGTAACGTGTGGTAAGCGCTCTCCAAATTCACCACTTCAAACTCTAAATTCTCAATCCGGTAGTTATCTCTTGTGCCGAATAGTACATCAACCCATACCTTCCCAATTGGTTCGTAGGAAATGCCAGGTACAATGCCATAAAAGGTGGTTCTCGTTGCTTGCAGCATGTTCTCTGTTATTCCCAACTTGTGCATGGCGTCCTTGTACATAATATTGATACTACTGCCATTGTCCATCAGTACCTTGGAAAATCACACATTGAGATTCGGCCCAATGAACATCGGATCCAGGACTAGAGCGTAGGTTCCCGGGCTTGGCATGATCTTTGGGTGATCCTTGATACTCCATGTGATTTCTTGATCTGCCCAAGGCATATATCTCAGCACAACCGGCATTACTGCGTTCACCTCCATATGCCGGCACTGCAAGATTTTCCGGTTATTTTCCTCCGTGGTAAACACACAATAACTTTGGTGATGTTCCCTGTACTCATTTTGCCCCTCATTCTCGTTGTAACCTTGACCTTGCTGTTGGTTATTTCCCACGTGACGTACAACGTCCCTTCTTTCCGGATTCTCGTACCTCGGAGGAGCTGGTGGTAGCATTAGTTGTTGTTTGTTTCCCCCCGTCAGTAAGGGTGGTCGTGGTTCCTCGTTTCTAGGTGCTTCGTTCCGAGGTGCCTGTGTATTCCCCGAACTTCCCTGTTCCAGTTCCCTCATCCATTCACACTGCCAGGTTGTATGATTCGCTGGACTGTTCGGACTTGGCGTATGAAATTTGCAAGGTTGATCTAGCATAGATTCGAATGTATACCTCGGTCTATCCTTTCGCTCTTGCCACTACTTTTTCTGTTCCGGGGTCCAAGGCTTTCTCCCTTCGTTCTTCTGTTGCCAGTTTTGCCCTCTAGTTTTCTGGCGTTGGCTTGCTCCGGCATTGGGCTGATCCCGGTCTACTACTATGACCTGCTGCGAGTTATACCAATAATCCGGACGCTCATCCCTTCTTTTTCCTCGAAAATCATTCCTCCTGGACGATCCAGGGCCATCCCGGCCGTAATACTCTTCATTTGCCTCGCTAGACATTAACCGGGGTTGCGTCGGATCTCCCAAAGCATACGAGTCTGCGATCCGGATTGTCTCAGCTAAGGTAGTTGGCATATCTTGCTGTAATCTTTGCCACAGCATACTTCCATATCTGCATCCCTGAGCGAACCACGCAATATCTTGTGATTCAGTTACTCCTTCACGTGAGTTTCGCACATTGCACCATCGAGTCAGGAAATCTCTATCTGGCTCATTCGGTCTCTACCGGCATAACGCAAGGGTTTGCGGTCTGTTGGGTCTCTTGTAAGTGTTTGAGAAATTGCTAACGAACAACTCCTGGAAATCCAACCAGCAGTTGACGCTTCCTGGTGGCAAATTATTCAACCAAACTCACGCTGGTCCTTCCAGCATTTGTGGTACATATCTCACCGTCCATCTCAAATTTCCTATTGCGATCTTGACTGTTGTGGCATAGTCGATCAGCCAATCCTCTGGCCTGGTACTACCATCATAAGTTCGGGTTCCTCTAGCCAGCTGAAAGTTCAGCACTAGTGGTTCATTCATGATCCGTGGCCCGAAACATGCTAGACCTGGTGGACCTTGTATTTCAATTTGCTCTGACCTGTAAATCCTATCCAGCTTCAACCTTGCATCGTTTGGCTGCAAATTCTTGCTTCCCATCCGCGATCCAATTACATGGTGATCCAGTCTGGGGTATCCATCGTTGACCATAGCTGAGTAACCATCATTGTACCTTTCCTGATCCGGATGTGCACGAGGCTGTTGCGCTGCTTGTCTGGCACTCCCCTCTTGCCGAAGTTCATGCTATTGCTGCGTCCAAGGTAAATTTTGCCCCGTTCCCACGGGATAGCGCTGTCCGGCATTGCCGTTGGCAGCATTTCTTTGACCGGCATTGACTTGGTCACGATTACCTCGGGCAGCCACACCTCAGCTGGTACTGTGTCGGTCCTCATCAACTTGCACTGCTTTGCCTTTTCCAGCCCTTACCGGGTCATAAGGAACCATTTGCTTGTCTCTTCTCCTGGAATCCACTACATCTTCTCTCCTGGGATTATGACCCGGAGATGACACGGCTCCTCTGGATCTTGCCGAGTTATTTCTGGCCGAATGTACCACCTGTGAGGCCCCTGGCGGTGCTGGGTTAGCCTTGTTTATTTCTTCATTTTGTTGGCATGAAACTCTCAACAAGTGATTTACCCTCTCTTGCTGCCTTTGTCGGGCCTCTCCGGTTAAACCTTCTAACTCAGATGCGGCCGCATTTGCTGCTCTGAGGTTCTTAGCCGGGGTGCTGTATCGATCCAACCCTCCTGTTACTATCGTAGCTGTCTGACCCGGCCTAGGCTCGTACTCCTTGTCAATCTCGCTGATCAGGTTCCTGCCCCAGATTTTTACTCCATCGATACGGTTGGCCTTAGCATACTCTCTCAAGGTGATGTTCAGCGACTGATGCAGCTCTGCTACTTTCTTTGCTCCAGCTAACATTTTCCGCCTAGTTTCCTCTAACTCAACTTGTGCCTGAGCCGGATCTACCACAGGTGCTATTGGCGTTGCTAAGCTATCTATCGCTTCCTGGAGCACATTCTCTTGCTTCTCTAGCGGAGGAAACCTAGATCTGGTCGGTTTGGGCGTTACCTCTAGCTCTGGTGCCGGATCTTTGCTCGGTCCCGCATCTGGCGCGGTCATCAGGACCTCAACGCTGCTAGTGGGGCGAGCGATACGCACTCCACCAGCTGCGCTGAGAGGTGGGTAGCCTCCCTCGACGATGTGTCGCGGTTGGACACATGACTCATCCACCCCAACGTAGATATTGTGCGCTCCAAGCTTGAGGAAGATGCCGTTGCGCGGTGGAGGGTGCCTGCCGAAGCTTCCCGCGTTGTCTCTGACGTAGTCCAGCGCTGAACCAAGCCTGAGACGATACGCTCGCCGGTGCTTGAGAAGTTTCTCGTCTGGATTTTCACCCCTGCTAGCACCGCTAGCCCCACGGTGGGCGCCAACTGTCATGGTGGTGGCACGACAGATGCCATGGATAGGCTAAAGATGGGGCCAGTGAGCGCTAGGGGAATCCAGGGAGGGAGAGCGTGGTGATTCCAGGCATGGAAGTTCTTGTATATTCTCTATCAATGGTGTTTACAAGTGCTCCCAAGGCTCTCTACAAGGAGACAATGTCTCTTACTCCCCGTTCACTAGCCCTAGCGTTCTACCTTAGACAGAGAGTGATTCATCTATTGGCCGTCCCTCTCCATGGAGGCCCCGGTGCTCCTTATATAGGGGAGCCCGGGTTACAATTCTAGGGCACAGGTGGCAGCATATTCTTTGAATATGCTCTTTTCCTAAAGCAGATGCTTCTTTATTCCTCTTTAACGGCTCGTCCGGGCTTTAGACGTTACCCGCAGCGTCATCCTCGTCTTTTGGCGTCACCAGACACGGGCTACGTCATCCGGCTTTGCCCGCGTCACCTTGGTCGCCCCTGACCCGCTGGTCCTCTTCTTTACTTTATTGCGCTCACGCTACAGCTAATAAAGCCACCTTTTGACCAACAGGGATTTCCTTCACTTGGAAGCTAAGATTATCCGGCTAGCATATATCTAATCCGGCTTACCCATTTACCTGCAAAACAAATAGACATGGCCGGCATAAATCTTATACCGGCCGGGCCATTGTCAAGGAGATGCCCCATGGGCAGGGTCACACTGTGATTCGGCCTACCTTGAGGTGACCCGGTCAGCACTTTGCTTTGACCGCGCTGTACCCCGGCTAACTCGGCCCTTATACCCTAGTGTTACCCTACCCGGGGGTATCTCCCCAACACGAACAGAAGCCTCACAAGTGCAACTGTTCTAGAAGATTATAGTGACACGCAATGGCGGAGCTACATGCATGTCAGGGGGGCCACCGCCCCCCCCAGATTTTGAAAAATCATTGAAGAATTTTTTTTGGTGACCTAGAAAAGAAAAAGTAGTGCCATTTGCCCCCCCAAACATCCATAATTTCGTTTTTGCCCCCCCCCCCCCCATTTATTCTTGGCTAGCTCCGCCACTGGTGACACGTTGCTCTTTTTTTTCTGGAAATGAGCATATACTAATATCACACGGATACCAATTACACCCAGTTTCTGCAACAACGCATATCCTATTGGCAATACGGATGCACACAGCCAAAAAAAAAGAATTACAAAAAAGAAGAGTCTCGCTATAGGATTAGATCCTTAGTAGCAGTGACACTAACCCCACCAGAAGTCCAACATCTCCAACAGAAATACCTTCAAGAAGGAAACAGAGCACAAGCACCGTCATCGCCTAATCAAAGATCATAGGTTTTCATCCTGAAGAAAGTTCTCGCTCACAAAACAATGCCTTCAACAAGGTCATTGCCAGGCACAACCAATTAAGGTCAGACTTGGATTTTCACCCTGCAAGGTAAGACTGCGAACTCCTCCTGTGCTGCCACCCCCACTTTCCGATCCCGCTGCTACAATTCACGAATCTAGTTCAAACTCTGTCATAACTTTCCATTTTCGATTTTTGTTCTGTTTTATTTTATATTTGGAAATCATCACGTTTGAGATCTTGGATTCAATGGACCAAGATTTAGTGGGAGACCATGGTTTCAGGAGCCGATTGTGACAACAAGACTATTTATCCACAATTTACGAAAGCAAAAGATGGATATAACCTCACGGTGCCTTCTTACCATCAAAGCACATTATTATATTATTATTATCACATGATCATTACCGTGGTACAGCCTCTAGTATGCGTTGTATCTTATTTTGCCATGCATACATATGTATATGTATATGACCCACTTGCACACATGCTTATTTTATAGGGATTCGAATTTGTAGGCGCAATATATAACCTTGGTGAAGCAGGATGATGGTTCTACATGAGGGGGTAGGTACCCCAAACCGCAACGCCGCACAGCCCTTCCGCGCCGTCAGCTCCCCTACGCATGAAGAAGAATCCCTTTTGGCCCCACCCGGCACCCCAGGAGTTCTTGAGGATCCAGTACTCTTCACCAGTGTTGCTGACCCCGTACCCGATGAGAACCACGGCGTGGTTCTGCTGAGTGGTGCACGGGCCCTTGTAGATTCCGGTCTTGTAGTTCTGCAGCACGTCGCCGTGCGCGTCGATGAGGACGCCCACAGGCCTGTCGAGGACGGCCAGCTTCATCTGCGGCTCCCCGCGGACCCGTCGGGCGCCGGTAATCTTGCCATAGCGTGTGGCACTACCGACGTCCTTGCACTGGCCCTGCCTTGCCTGATAGGGGTACGTGGCCTCAGTCACTGCTCCTCCTTTGTTTTGGATCCACTTGAGTGCCTCCTCGATGTACCCTGATTTGCAGCCATTCTGGTCAGCCACATCGCAGTCTAGCAACTCTTGCTCAGATAGGTCCAGTAGTTGGCCACCCTTGATTTTGTTCAGACCTTCCACGGTTGCCACGGTAGCAAATGCCCAACAACATCCTACCCACCACGTACATATATCAGCATATATATCTTCAATTGGCCTCGGTTGATCGGATTTCGAAAGAATGAATAACCGCTATATTATATACTATACTATAATATACGATAGATATATAGTGCATGCATGCTTACCGCATCCTCCTTGGTTTTTGGCGGGCGTGACCGCGCCATGGTCTCTCCAGTCGAAGTTCTGCGGTGCCGAGGCGTTCAAATCAAGAATCGACGAGCGGCTGCCCTCGTTGACATCACCCGCCACAGTGGTGATGATGGTTCCCATACCATCAGCCTCAGCCATGGAGTCGGCGTCCTCGTCCTCCCTAGGCACAGCGGCCCCGGTGTACCGCGCCACGAACTCCTCGTTGGTGAGGTCGGTGAACTCGTTCTCCCCGAGCTCATAGCCCAGGCGCTCGCTCTCCCTGTTACTTGCCTCTATGAACTCCACGTTCCGGCGCTACACCTCCAGACGGTGGAGCTTCTCCTGGGTGCTCGGGTACGTTCGCCCGTGCGCCATCATCCACCGGTGAAACCTGTCCAGCATCAGCAGGTCGCCGCCGCTGCCCGCCGCCGGATGGAGCATGGCGCACAGGATCAGCAGCAGCGGCAGAGGAAGCAAAAGCAGTGAAGGAGCCATGCCGATAAAACTAACTTGTCCTGTGGCGCTCATATTGGGCTGTCTTTTATAGACGAGGTACTAGTTTCATATTGGGCTGCGTGCGTTAAGTACGGCTGAATGATTGGCTGTCATCTCATGCATTGATTTTTTTTTCTAGATCGTCCATAAATAATTTGCTGTACTTGAGTTCGACGGGCTATCTACCGCATTGCTCAAATCGATTTTCGTCCCTCTCATGAAATCTTAGCTGCAGCCTATCTGGGCACTTACATAGAAATCAGTATCACTAGGTCCTTTCTTTTCTTCGAAAAGGGGAGATACCCGGCCTCTGCATCAGTAGATGCACACAACCTTTTATTATAATTCAAACTCCAACAATACTACAATTCAAGGATCGCTCAAGGTCGAAACAAGAATCAACCAGCGAAAAATACGAAAAGAGCGACTAAACAACATAATCATGTCTATTGGAATGCAGCCAACCAGACTGGTTGAAGATGGGATCATCAGGAGACGGCTGCACCCAGTAACCATGATATCTCGCTGGTCTGGCAATGATAGGAGTGCCCAAAACTGCACCCAATACGCCACTATGTGGATAACCAGCATAAGATTATTTTTTTTTTTGTTAAAGATAATATCATTCCTGCATCTCCAAATAGATCAACATAAGACCGATGCACCAATGGGAATTCTAGTCTTGGATGACTTATCAAATCCGTGCAACCAATTACCAAACATGTTTGCTATATTAGTCGGAGGAGGTAAATCATATGCAAAATGAATAATGCGCCACAAAAGGCGAGCAAAAGGGCAATATATAAATAAATGTTTTATGGTTTCTCGTGACCCACAGAAACAACACTTCGTACACCCTACGTAATTCATTTTAATCAGATTATCCTTTGCGAGAAGCACCTTATTATTTAGAAACCACATAAATTTTTTGATCTTGAGTGGGATTTTTAATTTCCAAAGATATTTTCGAACAAAGACAGTGTGATCATTCATAAGATCTTCATACATGGATTTAACTGAAAACACGCTGGATGATGTCAAGTTTCACACAAACTTGTCATGATCTTCTGACAGCTGAATCATCATGAGCCTTTGGCATCCAATTAGTACCCTTCGGGAACCAATGTTTAGGGGCACTTGAGATAGTACTTGTGCAACGGTCACATTCTTCCGTTACACAATACTGTACAATGATGAATATTGATGTGCTAAAGAAGTATCTCTCAACCATCTATTCTCCCAAAACCTAGTACATGAACCATTCCCTATATTGAAATGGCTTTTGGCAAAAAAAAACACATTCTTCACCTTCATAAGTCCTTTACAAAAAGGAGAATCGGTCCGTTTTGCATGGACTACAGACAAAGTTTTTTCACTGAGATATTTGTTACACAACAATTCTTGCCACACCCCTTCTTCGGACAAAAGTTTAAAAAGCCATTTGCTCAGTAAACATTTATTTGTAATCTCCAACACCTCAATTCCTAGACCACCATGATATTTTGTTCTACAAATTATATTCTATTTTGTTAATCTATATTTCCTTTTATTTCCATCACTTTGCCAAAAAAGCGAGACCTATAAAAATCCAAATGTTTCCTTACCCCTTAGGAATTTTCAGAAACGATAGCATAAACATAGATAAACTTATCAACACGGAATTGATTAGGACTAAGCAATCACCTTATGATAATAACTTGCCCTTCCAGCAACCCAATTTCCCTTCACATCAAGTTTCCACTGGATACCAATCTGAATTTTTGAGTTTTCTATAGTGGATAGACACCCCAAGGTACCAAAAAGGCAAAGCACCATCCTCAAAACCAAATATTTGTTTGTACTGATGTTCTTTGTTCTTTGCTTTACCAAAACAGAATATCTCGCTTTTATAGAAGTTAATTTTTAAACTCGATAGTTGTTAAAAGATACATAGTATTAACTTCATGTTCACAGACTTGTGTAGATCGTGTTCCATAAATAATATTGTATCATTTGCCGTATTAAAGAATTGAGACCCCTCCATCCACGAGATGTGCAATGAGTCTTTCAACTCGTCCATCCTCTTTTTTCCATGCAATTAGGATGACCAGCATATCTATAACTATGTTAAAAAGCATCGGGGATAATGGGTCATCATGTCTTACACCCTTCCTATTTTGAAAGTAATGTTCGATATCATCATTGACCCATATTCCAATACTCCCTCTCTCAACAAACTGCTCAATTAGTTTGCACCACTCTTCTACAAAGCCCTTCATGCACAATGTTTGTTGAAGGAAAGGCCATTTAACTTCGCCATATGCCTTCTCAAAGTTAATTTTAAACAAAACCCCATCCATCTTCTTCCGATGAAGCTCATGGATGGTTTCATGAAGGACAACCACCCCCTTTATGATATGCCTTCCAGGCATGAACACGGATTGAGTGGGTCTAGTTATTTTTGGGTCAATTCCCATGATGCGGTTTATACCCCACCTTAGTAAAGATTTTAAAACTGACATTCAACAAACAGATAGGGATGCGTGCATTAAGTACGGATGAATGATTGGCTGCCATGCATGAATATTTTTCTGGATCATGCATGAATAATTTTATGTACGGTGAGTTCGACAGGCTATCTACCCCATTGCTAAAATCGATTTTCGCCTCTGTCATGAAATCCACTGATGTACTTAGATGCATGCTATCTGGCCACTTACATAGATAGAGGAGATGCTTATTGACTCATACCCCTTTGTCGATAAGTGTACTTATAACATTCGTACCAAGTTGAAAAATTAAAGTTTCAACAATTTTATCATAACGTAGCTACATGTGTATGACATGAAATCAGTATCACTATGTCCGTTTGGCAATGGTGTTTCATATTATATGGATTTTATGTCATATATGTCGCTACCATTTTCAATAAAGTCATTCAAATTTTAAAATATTTCACTTAGGACAAAACTTAGAAGTACGGCTTATTTATGGGCGGAGAGATTAGACGTCTTTGTTTGAATGGCCAGCACAACTAATTTCCACGCTGCTAGTAGATGAGTTATATATTTCTCATTGATTGCACCCACATGGCATGGACACGGAGGCAGAGCTATAGGATCGCGAGTTCGCGATACGTATAGGGTGAGAGATAACGATCGAGATAATCTACTCCATGAGGTTTTTATACAAAGCGAGTAGCAAAAATACGTTTCGCATTTATACAATGCCACTAGCACTAATCGAGAAAATGGTTGGGTTTCTACCTTGATATAATTCTTTAGATTTTTCATAAAAGCGATTTAATTCTTTTTGGATTTTTTTTAAGATTTTAACCAGCTTGGGGTAAATTATCTAAGGTTGCTGCTCTTTTGGGTAAATAACCAATTTTCCCATATTACTCATACAACCCTCTACGCCACATTGATCAAATCAATTTTCATCCAAGTCATGAAATCTGCTGATGTATTTAGTTGCATGCTATCCAGAGATGATTATGACTCATAGATACCCCCTCCGTCCATAAGTGTACTTATTATTATCTTTTGTCCCAAGTTAAAAAATAATAATGTTTGACCAATTTTATCAGAAAATGTAGCTACATGTATGACACGAAATTAGTATCACTAGATCCATTTTAAAATGTTGTTTCATAACGTACGGATTTGATGTGATATATGCTACTTCTCTTTTCATTAAAGTTAGTCAAATTTAAAAATATGAGACTTAAGACAAACCTGAAAGTACACTAATTTGTGGACGGAGCTAGTAGATGTCTTTGTTTGTGTGGTTGGCACATTCGATTTCCACCTCGGAAGTGGATGGATGTATCTATTTCTCATTGATTGCACACACAAATGGCATGGACACCGCAGTGGACCTAGGATCGTGACATATATAGGCTGAGAGATAACTATCCAGATAATGTACTCCCTCTATTTTTTTTATACAATGACACTAGCCAAAAATACATTTTGCATTCATATAAGGCTATTGACACTAATAAGGAAAAATTGTTAGATTTCTACCTCGTATAATTCCTTATATTTTTCATATAAGATATTTAATTATTTTTTGTATTTTTTACGATTATAACCAACTTTGGGTAAATTATCTAAGGTTGTTGCTCTTTTGGGTAAATAACCAATTTTCACATATTCATACAATCCCAGCGGACATTTTGAGTAAGATTTTCTAGGTATAACAAGTGAAGTTAATACTGTAAGCAAGCTTATGCTTATGGAGATACATATATCCCGTGGTTCTGAATTCATCATTTAAAATACAGTTTTATGCATATTAGAATTTTTCTATAACAAAAGTTATTTCCTCTTTCCAGTTTGATTCAGATGATCGAAACCTTTTGTATCAATGGATTTTATCCTAAGTGATAACAAACATGAAATATCACACTAGTCGACAAATTGGTTTATACATGTATAATTGTCCAAAATATCCCTAATTATTTGCATTCAATAGTGTATATAAAGTGTAAGGATATACTAAATTACCAAGAGACACTACTAGGAAATACCTTACTAGTGGGGCACCATTTCTGGTTATTAGTGCCACACTAGGGGTGCGCCACTAGCGAGACGCCACAAGTAATATTTACGTGGTGCGCCACTTATACTTCAAATACTAGTGGTGCACCACGTAGTGCGCCACTAGTAACAATTACTAGTGTTGCACCACTAATAATGTATTTGGAAAACAAAAAATTCTGAATTTACAGAAAACACTCTAAATGGATAAATAATTTAAATACAATAAATGAAATGGAATCATAATTTTTATTACAGTAAGAATATTACAATGTCTTTACAAGTATCCAATCAAAGGAAAATTGCAAGAAAATAAAAGAAAAGCCTAATACTAGTTTTCTAGTAATCTTCGCTTTTTCTTCACTTTATCCTTGCAAAATGGAACAAAATAAAAGAAAACCAAGAAATAACTTAATAAGCTACAACAGCCTATAGGGCAGTGCATCACACCACAACAACTTAATAAGCAAGGAAATCATCTACAAGCTATTAGAATGACATCTAAATCATTTTTCTAGCAACTTAACTAGGAATCATTCTAATATACTTTACTGTCACCAATGACAGATACAAAGTTCACAGAAACATTACTGAACCAAAGGGATGGATCATGAGGCAGTCAGGCAGTAGAACACCAGAACGAACAAGGGTGGAAGAAAAAGAAAGAACATTGGTGTTGTGGTCATGCTCGACGAGGTGACTCTCCCTGGAGCTCGAGATCGTGCTGGACAGCAACAGATGGCACTTCCCCTTGCTCGTGTCCACGTGCGCTTCTTGGGCGAGACGACCTGCACCAAATCGGAAAAAAAGGTCAAGCTCATAGTGTTCATTTGATATATATGCTCACGCCAGGATAGAAACCAAATATCCAATTACTTTTATCACTAGTAATCGAGCACATGCACATGTACACGTTTCATGTGATAGAAAATATGTTAAAATATAATTTAATAGTGCGCGTGTTACAAAAAATGTTATGAACTCGAGAAAAATCATGCAATTTGATGACAAAATTAAATAGAAAAACAGGTACCTACTCACCTACTCACAATACGATTTAAATGAAAAAAATATAGAGTGGGATGGACTTATGCATCTGCAATAAAAAAGGATAGACTCTATCAGCTTTCAGAAGTGCAATGTTTATAAACATGTCACAAAAAATATTTCCTGTACACTAAAATCACAAATCATATAAACTTGTTACAATCAGGATAGCTTCCAAGTATACACTTATATTGAATAATTAGGATTCGGTAAGAATAATGGTAGCAGAAATTAGGTAAAAATAAATAAACTGAAATAAGTTGTATCACTGTTTTTATATATATTTATACAGCGAGATAACATGCACAGCAAAGTAAAAAATAGAAGTTTACCAGACTACATATACATTCATGTGCGAATATCAAGGCACACCAAAAACTCCATGCCATTAAAATAAAATTGGTCTCTCTCAACCAATCTTCATATAGAAAACAATGAAGGTTTATCTTGGCAAGTGACATTACGGTTAGCAGGAAACAAACAAGCATCAACATCCAGACAATGTCTTCAACAAGGATATGACTAGGGAGGCACCATTGCTAGTTACAACCACCGAAGGCTAGACCTAGGGTTTAGACCCCGAACATCAAGAAACGGAACTCCAAGAGTACCACCGAAAAAGAAGTCTGCAAATCAGCATCACTTGGCAGGGACTCCTGCAAATTTCTAGTTACTAGGCACTCATACATCTTTACCTCATCCATCTTGATCATGTCTCTGCCGGAATCTCGCAGACCTCACTCAGTATGAGCATGGAGGCCCTCTGGCCCTCAACTCGCCTTGACAAGCCCACCTCTGATAGGACCATGGTACTCATACTGTAAGGTGTCGGTGCAAATGTATCGTAGAGCCATTGCCATCAGCGACAATGATGTCTCCACTGTAAGGCCCTGGATTCAGGACACCGGCAGCCAAATCATAGGACAAAAGCTAGGGCCAAATCCTAGAGCCCACCAAATGGGCGCTCGACTGCCAGCCTTGGTTGCATCAGCCGTGTGGGCACTTGGACGACCGACAGCAAGAAAGGGACCCACTGTGGAACATCGGCGATTTAGACCAAATGCTTGCTCTTGCGGAAGAATCAGATTTTGGAGATATGTGGATTAGGAAAAACAGAAAATGGGGCATCCCGAGGGTCGAAGAAACTTATTGGAGGTACCCGGCCGCCGTCGCCCACCGACGAGCAGTATGCTTCAATGGTGGCAGAGTGGACGGGATGTGAGATCAGAGGCTTTTTTTGTGTGGCGGCTGGGGGGCTCTAGAGTCACGTGAGCGACCCGGGAGGTGAGTACATCCAAACTGGTAGTAAAAAACATACATAACAACATGTAAGAAATCTAGCCTTGCTTGCGGAAGAGATGCTTGTGGTAACGGTAGAAGTAGAGCACGTGCCATACTCCCCCATTCACTAATATAAGACATTCTAGATATTTCAAAGTGGACTATATACCCCAAAAATGAGTGCACCTACACATTAATATGTTACTTTAGGTGAAAACAATCACCCTTTCGGGTATCATGCTCCATGTTATATAGAGTACGAGAAAAGCCCTCGTATGGTGGCATACAGGTACATACGTTATACAGTGGTGTACTACACCATATGTATATGACGTGGGATACAAGGACATTAACAACCCTTGGTGTTCTTTCCTAATCTTGGTGTTCTTTCCTAATCTCCACTTCTGCAGTTTTAAGCATTGACAGAAACTCGGGGAGAGACTTCTTCATGCCTTGCATATTATAGTTCATCACGAAGCTCTTGTAGTTAGGTGGCAGAGATTGAATAACACGATGTATGGCTAAGTCAATGGGAATCATTATTCCCAAGGACACAATCTTATCAGTGTACCCAGACATTTTGAGTACATGCTCACTAATAGAGTTATTTTCTTTCATCATGCAGCTAAAGAACTTTTCAGAAGCATTATAACTCTCTACGGTAGCATGGGTATTGAAAATCATTTTCAATTCTCCCATGGGTATCGAAAATCATTTTCAATTCTCCCATGGTATCAAAGAAATTGTCGTTTTCAAAATGCTTTCGAAGTTCTGGCTCTAGCCCATACAGTATGCTGCAATGAACTAAGTTGTGTTCCTCCTAACGAGTCAAATAGACGTTATTTTCCTCGTCAGGGGCATCAGGAGCTGGTGCGGGACCTAGCAGCGCTTCTAGCACATATTCCTTTTGTGCAGCAGTGAGGAGAATCCTCAAATTCATGGCCTAGTTGGTAAAGTTGCTACCATTTACCGCAAGTTTCTCTTTCTCCATGAACACATTGAAACTAAAAGCAGGTGGTGCCATCTACAACAAAATTTGTAAAGTTTAGACTAAGTTTATGATAGGTCGATTTCAACTACTCAAATTACAAATGAACTCCCACTCAAAAACAACATCTCTCGTGTTTTTTTGGTGATTACATGAACCAAATCCACTACACCAAGTCCGATCATCATGTGAGTCGGTGTAGTTTCAAAAGCGAGCATCTATATGGGCATCATATCAACTATATGACTCATGCTTAACCTTTCGGTCGTGTTCCGAGGCCATGTCTGTACATGCTAGGCTCGCCAAGTAAGAACCTTAGTACTCGCGTGTGTAAAACTGTCTTACACCCGTTTATGATCGTGGATTCAAGTACACCCAATCATCACGTGATGTCTTGAAGCGGCGAAACATAGAACGATGCGTACTTAAGAGAGAACACATTTTTATCTTGATATCTAAATGAGGGATCATATTATAATGCTACTAAAGTGCCAAACAAGCAATATAAGATGCAAGTATCAAATGTGTAAAGTGAAATGATATGGCTCTTGCACTTGATCACCATCATGTGCATCGTGATATGATCTTTATCATTCCTTTGTGTGTAAGGACAAGGTCTATGGATCTTACACGCTAGGTGTGTTGTAAAAGTATCAACTATACATCAACTTACAACATTACCATATCATGACACCAGCCCAACAATGATCTAAACTAGACGTCTCTAATTTATCAATTGCAAGTTTTACGTGGCTTAGGGCTTTCAAAGATAGAAACGGTCTTACCTACGAATATGGAACCACAACGATGATAACCAAATTATTAGCAACTCGTTATAAATCAGATATTGACTATAGTAAGAGAGACAGACACCCGCTAGCCACTTATGCGAAACTAGTTGCATGTCAAGCGTGGCACAGGTCTCATGTGCGAGGACATGTAAAGTTAGTCCGGGCTGCTTCATCCCACTATGCCACCAATATCCAAAATACATGAAAGAAGTAATAACATGATCATCATTGCCCACATACTCATATGTGTACTACCCGTGCAAAGCACCTACGCATTGATCAGGATCTGATATCACTGTTGGGTTCGCAGCATAGAAAACAAAAAATTCCTATGATAGGAACTATTATACGCCAAGATCTATCTACTAGATACAAGCAATGGATGGATATACATCCATAGAGAACATATCCTCGTAGACTGACAAAGCTTTTTTAACGAGATGGAACTTGTGGATGATGTAGTCGAACGCTTGCCGATCTCAAAATCGTGTGGAAGTCCTAGCGCCGCAAATCAGCAGTGCATCTGTCCTCGCACACACGTTCGGGCCACCGAACAACCTCCACCTCCTCGCTCCAGCGATGCAGCGAAAGCAGCAAATCCTTCCAGACGAAATGCCACTGGGAACATGTATCTCGCATATTCGAGACCATGGGGGAATAATTCTAGAGGGGGAGAGAGATCCTTCACGAGGAGGTGTACTTTGAGAGGGAGGAGAGGGAGGCCTTTTATAGGAGAGGGGGGATCTCCCCCTCTCCATGGTCGGCGCCCAAGGGGGGTGCCCCCACCTCTTCCTCATTCATGTGGTGGAAGCTCCACTCACATAAACATGCCTCCACTCAAAGTTCCACTCACATGCATTAAATTTCCACCAAATTTAATGCAACTCTCATTTAAAAAACTAATTTACTTATTTTATTCAGAATTTTTTTAATTACTTTAATTAACAAACATTCACATAAAAACACTTGCAACATTTCAATATCATATGCAGAACCAATTTCAGCAATTTCACCCGAAACAATTCTGGTGTCCATTGAAATAATTCCAGCACTTTGCAATTCTTTCGTCTAGAACATATTTGCTCCAAATGGTGTTTGGCAACCCTTAAGTGTGTCACCCTATGGTTCACGAATAATGCAGACATGATCGAGACCCCTCTCAGATCAATAATCAGAAGCGGGACCTGGAGATCCATACTAACTCCCACACATTCAACGATGACTTCTATGATCGTGAGAACCTTTAACGATAGTAACTAAATCCCTTTGTCTCGCGATATATTACATGTCCGAGATTCGATCATCAGTATCTCAATACTTAGTTTGATCTCGTTACTGACATGCACTCTTTTCTCGTTTCTGTGATATAACATTATAGTGATCACATCACTTGCTTGCAAGCTATCTTAATGTGATATCACCGAGAGGGCCCAGAGTATATCTATCCATCATCGGGATTGACAAATTCCACTCTTGATCCATGATCCTCAACATAACACCTTTGGAATATCCGAACCCATCTTTATAGTCACCCTGTTACGGTGTGACGTTTGATGTTATCAAAGTATTTCTTCTGGTGTTAGCAATTAACATGATCTCATGGTCTAAGGATAAAGATTACTTCGTATGATGTTATAGCAATATAAACACAATGACTTTGATCGTAATGCTATACTTCAGATGAATTTTCATCACATCATTCACCAATGCTGTGAACTCGTTATTAACAACATCCAATGTCCATGATCAGGAAACCTTGATCATCTTGTTAATCAACGAGCTAGTTTATAGTGAGGCATAACTAGGAACTTTCTATTTGTTTATTAAACACACATGTATTAAGGTTTCCGTATTAATACAATTATAGCATGCAAAATAAACATCTATCATATACTTGGAATACATATAATAACAACTTTATTATTGCCTCTCAAGGCATATTCCCTTCAGTCTCCCAGTTGCACTAGAGACAATAATCTAGTTTATATAGTGATAAATCTAACACCCATGGAGTTCTAGTGTTGATCATGTTTTGCCCTAGGGAGAACCTTAGTCAATGGATCTGCTACATTTAGGTCCGTGTGTGCTTTACAAATCTTTATATCTCCATCCTTGACATGCTAGCGGATGGAGTGAAACCGGCGCTTAATATGCTTGGAATTCTTGTGAGACCTTGTTTCCTTGGCGTTGGCTATGGCTCCATTGTTGTCACAATAGATCACCATTGGGTCCAATGCACTAGGAACCACACCTAGTTCCATTATGAACTCCTTCATCCAAACCGCTCCATGCGCCGCTTCTGAAGCAGCAACATATTCTGCCTCCATTGTTGATCCAGCCACCATAGGTTGTTTGGAACTCCTCCAACTAAATGTTGCTCCGTTCAAGAGAAATACGTATCCTTATTGAGACTTAGAGTCATCGAGATCAGTGTCAAACCTAGCATCGACATAACACTTAGCGACCAGCTCTTCTTCACCCCCGTATATAATAAACATATCCTTAGTTCTTCTTAAGTACTTAAGAATATTCTTGACCGCTATCCAGTGTTCCAAACTTGGATCAAAGTTGTACCTACTAGTCAAACTAATAGCATGTGCCACATTCGGTCTTGTACATAGCATGGCATACATTATAGAGCCTATGGCTGAAGCATATGGGATCTTCTTCCGCCGTAGCCGAACTTTGAGTCTTAGTCAATGTCTTACCTTGCAACATAGGTAAGAACCTCTTCTTACTTCCATCCATATTAAACTTCTTTAATATCTTATGAAGGTATGTACTTTGCGATAGCCCAATTAGGAACCTTGATCTATCTCTATAGATATTAATGCCTAATATATGTGACGCTTCACCAAGGTCCTTCATTGAAAATTTGCTATTTAGATAACTTTTAACACTGTCTAAAAGATCTACATCATTTCCAATCAATAATATGTCATCCACATATAAAATCAGAATATGCCACATTGATCCCACTCACTTTCTTGTAAATACAAACCTCTCCATAAGTTTGGACAAATCCAAACTCTTCGATCACCTCATCAAAGCGGAGATTCCAACTTCGGGATGCTTGCTTCAGTCCATAGATGGATCGCTGATGCTTGCATACCTTATTAGCATCCTTAGGATCGACAAAACCTTTAGGTTGTATCATATACAACTCTTCTTCAATATTGCCATTAAGGAATGCAGTTTTGACATCCATATGCCATATTTCATAATCGAAATATGCAGCAATTGCTAACATAATCCTAATTGACTTTAGCATTGCAACAGGAGAGAATGTCTCATCGTAGTTAACTCCTTGAATTTGTAGAAACCCCTTCGTGATAAGTCAAGCTTTATAGATGGTCACATTACCATCAGCATTAGTTTTTCTTGTGAAAATCCATTTATTCTCAACGGTCTTTCGGTCATGAGGTAAGTCCACCAAAGTCCAAACTTGGTTTTTGTACATGGATTCCATCTCGGATTTCATGGCTTTTAGCCATTTGTTGGAATCCAGGCTCATCATCGCTTCTTCATACGTCGTAGGGTCACCTATTTCATCAACCATGAAATTTCATAACAGGATTTCCATACAGTTCAGGAGTTGCACGTGTCCTGCTTGACCTGCGAGGTTCGATAGTGTCCTTTTTCGGAGTTTTATGATCATTATCATCAGTTCCCTCTTCATTCGGCGAAGTCAACTCCGGAACAATTTCTGGCGCTGCGCTACTCGCCGTTTCATGAAGAGAAGGTTTAATAACCTCTTCGAGTTCTACCTTCCGACTACACACGCCTTTCACGAGAAACTCTTTCTCTAAAAAGGATCCACTCTTGGCAATGAAAACCTTGCCCTCGGATCTGTGATAGAAGGAATACCCAATTGTTTCCTTAGGGTATCCTATGAAGACGTATTTTCCCCTTTGGGTTCGAGTTTATCAGGTTGAAGTTTCTTCACATAAACATCGCCACCCAAAACTTTAATAAATGACAGCTTAGGTTTGTGTCCAAACCACAATTCATATGATGTCTTTTCAACGGATTTAGATGATGCCCTATTTAAAGTGAATGCAGCAGTTTCCAGTCCATAACCCCAAAATAACAGTGGCAAGTCAGTCAGAGACATCATAGATCAAACCATATCCAATAAAGTACGATTACGACGTTCTGACACACCATTACGTTGTGGTGTTCCAACAGGTTTGAGTTGTCAAACTATTCCACAATCTCTCATGTGTGTGCTAAACTCGTAACTAAGATACTCACCTCCACGGTCAGGCCGCAGAAAAATAATCTTTCTATTATAATGATTTTCATTTTATTCTGAAATTCCTTGAACTTTTCAAAGGTTTCAGACTTCTGTTTCATCAAATAGATATACCCGTATCTACTCAAATCATCCGAGAAAGTACCAAAATAACGATATCCACCTTGAGCCAACACACTCATTGGACCACATACATCTGTATGTATATTTTAGGGTTTAATGTAGAAATTTTAGGGTTTTATGGTTTATGTCTATTTTAGGGTTTAGTGTAAATATGTCTATTGTGATAATATGTCTATTTTAGGGTTTAATGTAAAAAAATATGGTTTTATGGTTTATGTCTATTTTAGGGTTTAGGTAAATATGTCTATTGTAGAAATAAATTTGTGGTAGAGTAATATGTCTATTTTAGGGTAGAGTAATATATTTGGTAGAGTAATATATTAATATGTCTATTTTTCTAACTTGTTTTACCTTTCTTTCTAGAATAGTTAAGTGATGGATTGTCACACCGACGACGAACTTCTTGAGGGCATGATAAGAGGTGAAATTCCTCTTATTACTAGAGGTGAAGATGTTGTAGACGAGGGCATAAAAATAGGTAAAGATTATGTAAACGAGGACGAGATATCGTCATTTTAAATCAATCTGGTGATGGACATCAGCTGAACTTATGGATGAAGGGCAAACAAACAACAATGATGGCCCCTCGACAACAAGCTGTGAGGTATATATATATAGATATTAAGCCTCTTGTGACTATATGCATTAATTGATCTGGATATATGTATATATTAATCACTCTCTCTTCTACTTTTAGCCCTCCGGATCGACCAAATCGACAGTTAAAACGAAATGAGGCCCGACCAAAAAAATGGATGGTAATTGATGTCTACGCACGCTTCTATTCTTGTAGAACAGTAGCAAATTTCCCTTAAGTGGATCACCCAAGGTTTATCGAACTTAGGGAGGAAGTGGTCAAAGGTATTCCTCTCAAGCAACCCTACAATCAAGATACAAGAAGGCTCTTGTGTCCCCAACGCACCCAATACACTTGTTAGGTGTATAGGTGCACTAGTTCGGCGAAGAGATAGTGAAATATAAGTAATATGGATGTTTATAAATGGTAATTGCAATCTTAAATAAGAGTGGCAGCAAGCAAACATGTAACATGACTGATTGTAAATGGTGTTTCAATGCTTAGAAACAAGGCCTGGGGATCATACTTTCACTAGTGGACACTCTCATATAAATATCTTCTCTTCATGATGCTACCCTGAACTACTCTCCGGTTGGACGATGTAGGGCTATAATAGCACACCTTAAAGTTCACATTCCCCATCTACATAACCCCTCACTGTCACCTTGAGCGCTAGATGGTTCCAACAAACACCACAATCTCATAGAGACATCCAACTCAAATTATACTCATGATAAGTATTTATGTAACCTTAGCAAAAGTGCCACAAGGTGTGCACACTATCAACTTCACACACGTGGGGGATAAGTAGAGATTAATTAAAGCACTTGAGTAGAAGAATAGATCTATAGATTACAAAGCGCATGATCTCATAAGATCACGCATAGAGAGAGAGATGAACACATAGCTACCGGTAGAGCCCTTAGCCTCGAGAGAGAACTACTCCCTCCTCATCATGGGAGTCAGCAACGGCGATGAAGATGGTGGTGGAGTCGATAGAGATGGATCCGGGGGCACTTCCCCGTCCCGACAGGGTGCTGGAACAGAGACTTCTGTCCCTCAAATCTCCTCTTCGGTGGCGGCGGCGCTGCGGAACTTTTCGTGGAATTCTGATCTGGTACTTAGGGTTTTTGTCCCGGGAGGCATATATAGGCGAAGGGGCAAGGTCGGTGGAGGCTTGAGGGGCCCACACCACCCCCTGGCACGGCCTGGCCTGGCCCGCTCCACTAGGTGGTGTGGCCAGCCCCTGGCCCCTCCCCGTCTCGTCTTCTGGCTTTGTGAGTCTTCCGGTAAAATATTGGCTTTGGCTTTTGTCCGGTCCAATTCCGAGAATATTTCTTTTCCAGCTTTTCTGAAACCAAAAACAGCAGAAAACAGGCAACTATCACTGTGGCATCTTGTTAATAGGTTAGTTCCAAAAAGTGTATAAAATTACCTCATAGTGTGGACAAAACATAAAAAAGTAGATATAAAACAAGCATGTAGCATCAAAAATTATAGATACGTTTACAACGTATCAACATCCCCAAGCTTAACTCATGCTCGTCCTTGAGTAGGTAAGTGACAAAAAAGAATATTTTTTGAGGTGACATGCACCATCATAATATTTATCAAGGTATTTGTAAAACATTGATAGCTGGGATCATAGTATTTTAACATAGCATGAAATACATAGTTCTAACAATAAGACATAGCAACTATGTTATAACATGAAAAGGTACAAACAAAAGATTCATGAATAACAATGCTTTGAAAGACGTTTGTTTGTTTCACATATAGAAAACATAATGAGAATGGTATTCAGCTTGTCCCTCATAGTTTAGCAAAACATAAATGCATAGGACACCTTCAAAGTTCATAAGGGTGACTAGATACAAATAGTTTAAGAACAAGCAATATCAAAGTTATGAATCAATCAACAAGTTTTGGGACAATGCACATTAAACTAAGAATGGCCACAATGCTCTCTCAATAGGTGCATAAAGATAGAAGATGGAGACTCAACATAAAAGTAAAAAAGAAAGACCCTTCATAGAAGTAGCAGGGATTCAAGTCTCATAAAGAGCTTCCAAAAATTATGGTACTTATTAGCTTTCAGATCTCATTGCCCCTATCATAAGCATCTTTAGGTGGTTAAGGTTAAAGTGAACAAATATGAGGATATGCTTAACAAGTTATAAGCTGAAAATCTCATGCCCCTTACGTACGAGTACCATTCCTCATGTTACTCAAGTTTAGTCACAGGTAAGTTCTTGCCATTGTAAGTACATGTGTATCATAGAGAACCGCCAACGGGGTACCCCTTGCCTAATGATACGGAAGAATCCCCATATCAAAATGACAAGGCAAGCAGACAATGAGCATAGGCCTTTTATTTCCTATTTGCATAGGCCTTTTTTCTCTTTTTTTCTTTCTTTCTCTTTTTTTCTTTCTTTCTCTTTTTTTCTTTCCTATTTGCATAGGGTTTTTTATAGAGGATGCTTCATAGATTGCTCACTATGGTTACACTGCAGGTTTCTACCATGATTAGGCATGGCTTAGACCAGCCGCCCAGGCGTTTCTCTAACACATATACGAACTCCATGAGCCTTACAAGCTCCCCTTTCATTTCACACTGTCGGGATCCATAAGCAAAAGAACATGATATCAACTAAATAAAGTGCAATGTTGAAAGTGTTCCCCATGATAACATGGTTCTGCTAATTCACAACTAACAAAACGCAAGCATATACGCAACATAGTTGGGCACAATGATTCAAGTTTATTAAGTGCAAGAAAAGTAAAGTGTGCCATCAAGTTCGTGAGAACTTTAATCACTAATTTTCACATAATAAGTTTAATTCGGAAGGTAGATAAGAACATGAATATAGTTGGAATAGCAAATGCTAATAGGTAGGTATGGTGGACTCTTTAGAATAACTTGGTTTTATTTGGAGTTGGATGCATGAGTGGAACTCATACTTGGTGTGGAGGCTAGCAAAAGACTGGGAGCGACCAACTAAGAGAGCAATAATGGCCATAATCATGCAAAGTGACAAAACATTATTAATTAAAGCATAAAGTGATATTACAAGTCGAAAACTAAATGATCATAGAGGCTATGGTGACTTGGTATAGTCTTAACATGGTGTGAGCATGCGCCTAGTCAACCCAAATAAGGCATTAAAGGAGAAAACCACAATACTATGCTTTTATATGCTAAAACAACGCATGATTCTTTCAAGGCACATTAAGCAATCTCAATTGTTTGAAACAAGTCATGCTACAGCAATAATCACTAAGCATAAAGTCAAAACAATATCAAGCATGACATGATAAAGTCTAAGTCACGGTCAAAAAAAGCTCCTTTCGTACCACTTATAAGAATGAAGCTTCCTACTCTTTTCCAACACTAATCAAAAACTAAGGCTAAACGTTGTGCTAGCAAAGGAGAACACTCACGGAACAATAAGAGTGAAAACTAGAGTGTTCTAGGCAATGAATAACGGGGTGTGTCTCTCTCCAAAAGAAGTGTGTTGGGATCCAACCGACTTATTGCGGCAAAGAAAACAAAATAAAACTAAAAACAAAGATGAAGACGCTCCAAGAACAACACAATTGGTGCATGAAACAATAAAAATGAAGTGTTTGGAAGAAAACCTAAGATTTTTATTGATGAAGAAGGGGATGCCTTGGGCATCCCCAAGCTTTAATGCTTGTACTTATGAATATTTGTTGGGGTGACACGGGTGGCATCCCCAAGCTTGAGTTTTTGTCCATACTTCATCTCATCACATTATTCTTCCCTACACTTGAAAATTTTCTTCATACAAAACTTCACACAATCTTCATTAGCAACATTAGTGCACTCAAGATAATAAGTCTTTTGGTTCAGTTTCAACACAAGGAAAACTTCCATTAAGACACAAGCTACTGTAGACTTCCTTTAAAAAGTTCAAGTGATCAAAGAGAACTCAAAGAGAAAGAGATTAAGAGGCAAATGCAAATAATGGCAGAAATCTGTCAAAACAGACCAGCAGGTAAAAACCAATCCGACGTATAGAGATTTTTCACGAATTTATACAGTGAAGAACAAAAATTTGTTTCGGGACAACAACTTTCCCAAGTCTTACTTCTCTCTCATTAGAGGTTATTGTTGGCACAAAAACCAAACAAAAAGGATAAGGAGAGGTTATTACTGAGGTAATAACTTCCAAGACTCAATAAAAGAAAAAATTATTGACTAAAAATTTGGGTTATCTCCCAATAAGTGCTTTTCTTTAACGCCTTTGAGCTAGGGATGATAATTTCAATGATGCTCACACAAGAAATATGAATTGAAGTAAAAGAGAGCATCAAGGAGCAAATATGGAAAAAAATTAAGTCTAACCCACTTCCTATGAAAAATAATGTAGTAAAGAAACAAGTCATGAAAGCACAAAGCAACAAGCATAGGAAAGCAAAACAAGTGCAACTTCAAAAATTTCAACATAAAGAGGGGAAACTTAATATTGTTGAGATACATAAAACCATGTTTCCCTCTCTCATAATAACTTTCAGTAGCATCATGAATAAAATTAACAATATAACTATCACATAAAACATTCTTATCATGAGTCATATGCATAAAAGAATTAATACTCTCCACATAAACATAGTCATTCTTATTAACTGTAGTGGGAGAAAATTCAACAAAATAGCTATCATTATTATTCTCATCACCATATCATCAAATATAGGAGGCATATTGTAATCATGATTAATTTGCTCCTCAATAGTAGGTGGACTAAAAATATCATACTCATGATTGTAATCATCATATATCGGAGGTATAGTATCATCAAAAGTAAATTTTCTCCTCCGTGCTTGGGGGACTAAAAATATCATGCTCATCAAAACCAGTTTCCCCAAGCTTATACTTTTCCATAGCATTAGCAATAATGGTGTTCAAAGAATTCATACTAATAACATTGCTATTAGCACACAAATAAAGTTCCATAGGTTTTTTAATTTTCTCTTCAAACACTTCATGTCCTAATTCAAGATAAATACTATAAAGCTCTTGATGTCTACGCACTTCTATTCTTGTAGACAGTTGTTGGGCCTCCAAGTGCAGAGGTTTGTAGAACAGCAACAAGATTTCCCTTAAGTGGATTGCCCAAGGTTTATCGAACTCAGGGAGGAAGTGGTCAAAGGTATCCCCTCTCAAGCAACCCTGCAATCAAGATACAAGAAGTCTGTTGTGTCCCCAACACACCAAATACACTTGTCAGGTGTATAGGTGCACTAGTTCGGCGAAGAGATAGTGAAATACAAGTGTTATGGATAATTATAAGTGGTAACGGTGATAGAAGATAACTTGATGGCGTGGAAGAGACTAAAGGCAAACTAAAATAAAGATGGAAGCAAGTAAATATGTAACAGATCTAGTAGCAAATGGTGTTTTAATGTTTAGAAACAAGGCCTAGGGATCATAATTTCACTAGTGAACACTCTCATATAAATATATTCTTCTTTATGATACTACTCTTAACTACTCTCCAGTTGAACACTCTAATCGATGGTAGGGCTATAACAGCACACCTCAAAGTAAGTCTTTCCCATCTAGATAACCCCACACTGTCACCTTGAGTACTAGATGAGTCCAACAAACACCACAATTTCATAAAGACATCCAACTCCAAATATAACTCATAATAAGTATTTGTAATATCTAGCCTAAGTGCCACCATGGTGAGCATGCTGTCACTTTCACACACATGGGGAGATCAGAGATCTATTAAAGCACTTGAGTAGCAAGGTAGATCTACTTGATTACAAAGATCATGATCACAATATGATCATGCATAGAGAGAGAGATGAACACATAGCTACCGGTAGACCCCTTAGCCTCAAGAGAGAACTACTCCCTCCTCATCATGGGAATCAGCAATGGTGATGGAGATGGCGGTGGAGATCGATGGAGATGGATCTGAGGGCACTTTCCCGTCCCGGCAGGGTGCCGGAACAGAGACTTTCTGTCTCCGAATCTCCCCTTTGGTGGCGGCAGCGCTGCGGAACTTTTCATGGATTTCTGATTGACGATCTAGGGTTTTGGTATCGGGAGGCTCTTATATGCGAAGGAGGCAAGGTCAGTGGCCAGCCAGGGGGCCCACACCACCTGGTGGCATGGCCAGGGCTAGCCTGCGCCACCACATGGTGTGGCTGCCCTATGGCCCATCTCCGTCTCGTCTTCTAGCTCCGTGAGTCTTCCGGTAAAATATCGACTTTGGCTTTTGTCCGGTCCAATTCCGAGAATATTGGTTTTCTGACTTTCCTGGAACCAAAAACAGCTGAAAACAGGCAACTGGCACTGTGGCACTTGTTAATAGGTTAGTCCAAGAAATCATATGAAAAGTACTCCAAAGTGTGGACAAAACATAAGAAAGTAGATAAAACCAAGCATGGAACATCAAAAATTATAGATACGTTTGCAATGTATCAGCTCTCTAATTTTGTTGTTGTTTTCCATTAATCCTAACTAGTGAAAATAAAAACAAGAAACAAAAAGATATAATTGTAGAATCTAAAGGAAATAACTTCGAGCACTCACACACCAGCAACAGTACTAGAAGATAGCTTAGTAGCTAGAGGATGTGAGTACCTTTGACCTTACCTCCCCAGAAACGGTGCCAGAAAATAGCTTGATGTCTACGCACGTTTGTTGGGCCTCAAGTGCAGAGGTTTGTAGAACAGCAACAATTTTCTCGGAACTACTCTCCGGTTGGACACTCTAATCCATGGTAGGGCTATAACAGCACACCTAAAAGATCACTTTTCCCATCTAGATAACCCCACACTGTCACCTTGAGCACTAGATGGTTCCAACAAACACCACAATTTCATAGAGACATCCAATTCCAAATATAACTCATAATAAGTATTTGTAATCTCTAGCCTAAGTGCCACCATGGTGTACACGCTGTCACTTTCACACACATGGGGAGAGCAGAGATCTATTAAAGCACTTGAGTAGCAAGGTAGATCTACTTTGTTACAAAGCTCATGGTCACAATATGATCATGCATAGAGAGAGATGAACACATAGCTACCGGTAGAGCCCTTAGCCTCGAGGAAGAACTACTCCCTCATCATCATGGGAATCAGCAACGACGATAGAGATGGTGGTGGAGCTCGATGGAGATGGCTCCGGGGGCACTTCCCCATCCCGGCAAGGTGCCGAAATAGAGACTTTCTGTCCCCCGAATCTCCTCTTCGGTGGTGGCGGTGCTGCAGAACTTTTCGTGGTTGTATGATGTTCGATCTAGGGTTTTCTCATCGGGAGCTTCTTATAGGCGAAGGGGCAAGGTCGGTGGAGCGCCAGGGGGCCCATACCACCTGATGGCGCAACCAGGGGTCACCTGCGCCACCATATGGTGTGGCCAGGCCCTGGCCCTCCTACGTCTCTGCTTCTGGCTCCGTGAGTCTTCCGGTAAAATATCGACTTTGGCTTTTGTCCCATCCAATTCCGAGTATATTCATTTTCTGGCTTTTCTGGAACCAAAAACAGCGGAAAACAGGCAACTGGCACTGTGGCATCTTGTAAATAGGTTAGTTCTAGAAAATGTGTAAAAGTACTCAAAAGTGTGGACAAAACATAAGAAAGTAGATATAAAACAAGCATGGAACATCAAAAATTATAGATATGTTTGCAACGTATCAGAGGCATATATAGGCGAAGGGGCAAGGTCGGTGGAGGCCTGAGGGACCCACACCACCCCCTGGCGCGGCCTGGCCTAGCCCGCGCCACCAAGTGGTGTGGCTAGCCCCTGGCTCCTCTCTGTCTCGTCTTCTGGCTCCATGAGTCTTCCGGTAAAATATTGTCTTTTGGCTTTTGTACGGTCCAATTCCAAGAATATTTCTTTTCCAGCTTTTCTGAAACCAAAAACAGCAGAAAATAGGCAACTGGCACTGTGGCATCTTGTTAATAGGTTAGTTCCAGAAAGTGTATAAAATACCTCGAAGTGTGGACAAAACATAAGAAAGTAGATATAAAACAAGCATGGAACATCAAAAATTATAGATACGTTTACAACGTATCAGTAATCAAAGGTTTACCATCAATGTAATAGATGATACTGGAGAACCGATTGATCCAGAAAAGCATGCCAAGATGTTTGTAAATCAATGCGGATTGATTGTTAGGGACAACCTCCCGAACACCATTCAAAACTGGAATAAGTCAAAGAAAAAGGTGAAGAATTCACTAGTTATGTCACCGATGATGCCAAATATGATCTTTGGCAGAAGCTCATAGCACATTTCATACTACCTCTAGAGTATGAAGAATTCGAGGCAGATGGTACTACCCCAAGGCCGGGTGGGCTTGAAAGAAGAGCGAAAGTCAAGGAGTGGGCTCTATCGAAGATGAATGAACTGTATAGGAACCACAAGAAAGTTTTATACGTGAAGTTTGTCACGAAAAAGAAAACTCCAGACTTCAAAGGAGAATATGAGAAGTTGAGAGAACAGTGGCCTGATTTTGTAAAGTACAAGCTATCTTCTATAGCCAAGGTGAAAGGATTATTTTCTCTCCATATGTTTTTGGTGTTGATGACAACTCCTTTTGTGGTTTAACCGTTTGTACGAGTTTCAGGTTATCTTCGGACGTGTTCGTGGATGGCATCTCTCAAGGAAGAGCTTGCGGTCGATAGCTTTTATTTTTTTACTTTCTCTTGTTTACATTATAGGATACCGTACTATCAAGAGGGAGTCAATCTAGGAAGGTTGTGGGAAATCAATATTTCATGCACAGACCATATACATCCACAGCCATCCCAGTTTTCGAGTGAGAGAGAGTTTTCTGAGCTGTTGGAGGGGTTTCTGCCCTGACCGGTAGTACCGGCCAGGCGGCGGTAGTACCGCCCAGGGGTTTTCCCAGGGCTGTTCGAGCGGTACTTCCGATCAAAGATCCGGTCCTATTTCCGATGAAGCGTATTTGGGCTCAGTAAAACTTCTGTCTAACTTTGCCTATTTGTCGGAAATAGCGTCGGATCTAGGACCGGTAGTACCGTCCTGACCAGCTCCTACCCTCTTGAGCGGTAGTACCGCTCCCTCACCGGTAGTACCGGCCAGCTTCAGGGACCGGTAGTTCCGGGTCCAGTTTCGGTCATATTTCCGACGCTGGGCAGTGCGGGTCAGATAACCTTTTGCCTCGCACTGCCTATCTGGCGGAAATAAGGGCGGAACTTGGACCGGTACTACCGACCAGCCCTTTTGGGTCCACCGACAGTCGTATGACCGTTACGTGGCATGGGCTGGTCCGGTGGTGGGTCGCTCGCCGGTACTACCGGTCAGTCACCGGTAGTACCGACGGCGTCGGGCCAGGACTTTTTCTGCCCGTTTGAAGGGGTGCTATTTAAAGCCCCCTTCTTCCTCCTCCAACCTAATCTCTTGGCTCTCTCTCTCCACCATTTTCACAAGAGCTTGACTTTGCTAGATCTCTCTCCCTACCCACTCAAATCTCTTGATCTTTTGAGGATTGGGAGAGGGGACCTAGATCTACACCTCCACCAAAGGAATTTTGATTTTCCCCACTCATCCTTCGTGGATTTCGTTTCTTGGGTTCTTGGAACCCTAGACGGTGTAGGGCATCCTCGGAGCTAGGGAATTTGTTGTAAAGCTCCGGGGTGTCGTTGAGGGCTTTCAATTGAGTTGTGAAGCCTCCCCTCAACCTCGTTGTAAAGGTTTTCGGATGGCGCCTTCAAGGTCACCGGTTAGTGGATTGTGAGGCCACCTTTGTGATGGTGCTCACCGGAGAAGAAGGTGAGGCCTTTGTGGCACTCGGGAGACCTTGTGTGGCCCCGACACCTCTCCAACGTAGACGTGGCTTCCTTGGAAGTGAACTACGGGAATTACATCTTCGTGTCCCCTTGCCGGTTCTTTCGCTCCACTCCTTTACTTCTTGCATTTACTCTCTTGTTTTCCTTTGTGCTTTTTGTCATTTAGGGTGTTCACGTAGTTGCATCTCTAGTGAACCTTACGTTGTGCTTAAGCCTTAAAAGTGGGATTAAATATTAAAAATTGGTAGTCTCCTATTCACCCCCCCCCCTCTAGTCGACCTAAGTTGGGCCTTTCAATTGGTATCAGAGCCTCGGCTCTTACTTCGGGCTTAACCGCCTAAGAGACTATGGCCGACAAAGAGGGAAGTGTGGGTGCAGCCCCCAAGAACTTGGCCTCCATGGATGACCTCAATCGGTTGGAAACATCCATGATGACCAAGTTTGAGGAAATGATGACTCTTTTGCAATCCCTTAAGCCTACCCCCATGCTAGAAACCCCTCATGCTGCATCTCTTGAGGCCGAAGCCCCCTCCGCTCCCGTGGAAGTGGTTGCCCCCGGGGTGATTCCTGCGGCAGCCCCAAAACACTTGGGTCTAGGCTTTGTGGCTCAAACCACCAAGCTCCCAAACGAGAGCTCCGAGGGGCTAGGTGACTCCTCCTCCAAAGAGGGAGTCAAGGATTACTCGGCGGTTCCACCACCATTCAAATATACGCCGGATCCTCCTATTCCCATGTCGCACATCATACCTCAAGGAGCACCTCCCATACTAGATACTTCTAACTTCGCCAATTGGCAATATCTAATGCAATCTCATATCTCTAGCTCCTCTATTGAGTTGATGAGGATTGTGGAGGAAGGCTTCTCTCCATATGATGCTAAGAAGTTGACTCGGGCCGAGGTCATGGACAAGCAACTCAATGCCACCGCCTTGGGTATGATTCAAAAGGCGTTGACCCCCAAGGACTTTGCTCACATTCGCCAATTCACCACCGCCAAGGAAGCTTGGGATCATCTCACCGAGTTGTATATTGGAAATGCGAGAATTCAAAGCTCCAAGTTTGATGAAGCCAACAATGAGTCCGATGGCTTTGCAATGCAATATGATGAGACACCCGAAGACATGTATCGTCGGCTCAAGGTTCTTTGTTGTACCTTGAGGGACCTTGGAGCTACCTATGTTGACGACAAGTTTATGAAGAGGAAGTTTGTCCAAGCTCTTCTTCCCTTCGAGGAACAAAAACTCAACTCTATCAAGGGGAGAAGCAACTACCATACCATATCCTCTCAAGAGGTGCTGAGTGAAGTCATTGCCATGACCATTGCCAAGAAGAATGCGGAGTCAGCTCGTGCTCGTGCCTATGGGTCTCAAAAGCTGAACCTTGCCTTGAAAGCTCAAGTGGTGGAAGTTGATGAAGACGACAACTCAAGTGAGTGGTCTCAAGAGGACATCAAATATGCTTTCAATGAGCATTTGGCTCTAGCTTCAAGGGCATTTTGGAACAAACCGGGCATGAAGTCAAGGTCAAGGGACAACCCAAGATTCAACTCAACCATGAAGACTCCAAAGACTAGATCTTGTTACAATTGCAACGACAAGAGTCACTTTGTTGCTCAATGCCCCTTCGAGAATAGAGAAGACAATGGAGGTCGCCTCATTCACAAGAACAAGCCAAGACCTCCTCATCCTTTGAACAAGAACTTCCACAACAAGAACTCACCTAACAAGGAAAGGGCAATGGTGGTCCATGAAGAGTACTTTTCGGGCGATGATGATGATGTTGAGAATGAAGGTCAAAGTGGAGAGATCGTGGGGGTTGCCGCTATTGCTACTTCATCTACTCCACGAGTGTCTCTCTTCGACTCCCCTAACGAGAACATCACCAACCGCAACCAAAAGTGTCTCATGGCTAAGGCCACTGAGGTAACTCCCGCTTCCAAGTCCTCTCCAAATGAACTTCCCTTGCATGATCTAGATGGTTTAGAGGTTAAGAAAGAGATGGTGAGCATGTGTGAATCCATGGAGCATCTAGATGATGATACTAGGATGTGCTTTGAAACACTTGTAAACCAACTTGACCATGCTAGGGAAATGCTAGATGAGAAAGAGGAAGTTATTGACATGTTAGGTAAAAATGAGAGAGAGGTCGCCGATGAGATTGCCTCTCTATCCCAATCTCTTGAAGATGAACATAACATGAGAATAACTCTTGAGGAAAGTGTGGCTAAACTTGTTGATGACCATAATGGCTTTATATCGCAACTTGTTAAAGAACGAGATCATGCTATTGCTTCATTGAATGTCCTTAAAAATGAAAAGGGTGATTTTGGTGTTGGTTATGAATGCCTCAAGGATTTTGAGAAACTCAAGAAGGAACATCATGCCTTGGAGAGTAAATTCTCAAGTATCTTTGAGGCTCATAAGCAACTCCAAACGCAACTAAATAATGAACATTCAAAGTCTTCCGCTACGCCTATTGTGCATTTGTCTTGTTCGTCTAACCCTTGTTGCAAGCATGAGGATCTTGTTAAGGAGAACAAGACATTAAAAGATCAACTTACAAAAGGGCAAGCTACTATCAAGAGGAAGAACAAGAGAAGGAACAAGAAAAGGAAGAAGAGCAAGAACCTTGCTCTAGTATCCTCTCATGCTTCTATCCTTGTGCAAAGTGATAACTTTGCCGGGAAGAATAACCCTTCCTACATTCTTTGCAAATCTTTTGATGGTCATGTTTATGCTAAGTACATTGGAACATCTTACACTCATGATTATCATTGGAACATTTGGGTACCTAAGACCCTTGTGACTAACAAAAGGGGACCCATTGCAAAATGGGTACCTAAAACCAAAGCTTGATTTTCTTGTAGGACTTTGCTTCCGGTGGTGGAAAATGGGTGCTTGATAGTGGAGCTACAAGCCATATGACCGGAATCAAGTCTATCATGTCGGAGATTAGGCCAAATTTTGCCAATACTTTAGTCTCCTATGGTGATAAAACAAGCTCTTAGGTATTGGGTTTTGGTAAGGTGGTAGTTGCCCCGGATGTATCCTTGGTAAATGTCATGCTTGTCAAAATCCTTGGCTACAATCTTCTTTCCGTTCGTGCTCTTGATATCATGGGTCTTTCATCTTTCTTTAGTGAGCATTCTGTGGTCCTCATGTGGAGCAAGTCTCTCATGGTGGCTTTCGTTGGATATGTAGAGCATGACTTATATGTAGTGGATTTCTCCGGAAAGCCATCTACAGATGCTATATGTCTCTATGCGAAAGCCGGCGTGGGGTGGTTGTGGCATCGCCGCCTAGCCCACGTTAACATGAAGGTTTTGCAAAGTCTCTACACGGGGGGCCACGTCCTTGGACTAAAAGACATTTCTTTTGCCAAAGATCGTGTGTGCAGGGCATGTATAGAAGGGAAGATGCATGAGAAGCCCCACAAGATTCTCAATCAAATCACCACTGAGCGATGCCTGGAGCTTCTTCACATGGATCTTTTTGGGCCTCCATCTCATGATAGTCTTGGTGGGAAGAAGTACTGTTTGGTGATTGTTGACGACTTTTCTCGTTACACTTGGGTCTACTTCTTAAAGTTCAAGAGTGAGACTCAACAAACCGTCATCGACTTTGCAAATCAAGTGCAACGGCAACTCAATTCTACCATCCTCACCATTAGAAGTGACAATGGCACCGAATTCAAGAACTACACTTTGGATGAGTTTCTTAGTGATGAGGGGATCAAACATCAATACTCTACCCCCTATACTCCTCAACAAAATGGTGTTGCCGAAAGGAAGAACCGTACCTTGATGGATGCGGCCCGGACCATGATGGCGGAATTCAAGTCACCATATAAGTTTTGGGCCGAAGCCATTTCTACTGCTTGTCATGCAACCAATCGCCTCTATTTACACAAGAAGAAGAACAAGACTCCTTATGAGCTTTTCACCGGTCGCAAGCCAAATGTCAAGTACTTCCGTGTGTTTGGTTGTAGATGCTTCCTCCTCAAGAAAGGTGTCCGCTTGTCAAAGTTTGAATCTAGGGCTCAAGAAGGGATCTTTGTTGGGTACTCAAATCAGTCCCATGCCTATCGAGTCTACAACAAAGCAACGAGAAGGGTTGAAGAATCTAGCAATGTCGAGTTTGATGAAGATCATGAGTCTCTTGTGCGGCAAGATGGTATTCGTGATCCAAGTGATGAAATTCCTCCCCAAGCCATAAGAAGAATGGGTGTGGGTTTCTTCCACCCCGTTGAGGATCCCCTTGTGGCCGAAGGAGAAGGACCAAGCTCCACTCAAGCGGAGCCTTCACTCTCTCAAGACCTTCTTGCTCCTCAAGGTCAACTTAATGCTTCTCAAGCTTCGTCAAGCTCCTCTCAAGATCTTCATGCTCAAGTCTCTTCAAGTCCAAGTCTACCTCAAGTTGATCAAGCTCCTCCCCTCCATGTTGTTGAAGCTCCTCATGTAAATGACTCTCAAGGTCAAGTTGAAGATTGTAAAGTTGACAATGACCAAGGCCAAGCAAGTGTCTCTCCACTATATGATGATGTCTCTCCCTCGGTTGATGTTGATGAAGATAGTGATCAAGTTCATTCATATTGTCAAGGAGGGCTCTCGAATCGTGGTGATGATCAAGTGGTTGCTCAAGAATCTCATCTTGAGACCCAAGCGCGTCGTCAAGCTTACCGCCTCGCCAAGCTCATCAAAGATGGACATATCCTTGATAACGTTTATGGAGACTTCAATAGGGGCTCCACTACTAGGAGACAACTAACCTCTTTTAGTTCTCATCATGCGTTTATTTCTCATGTTGAACCCCAAAAGGTCTTCGAAGCTCTTGAAGATGATGATTGGCTCGATGCTATGAACGAAGAACTCCACAACTTCAAGAGAAACAAGGTGTGGACTCTTGTGAAAAGACCCAAAGATTGTCAAAATGTGATTGGGACCAAGTGGATCTTCAAGAACAAGAAGGATGCAAATGGTATAGTCGTCCGCAACAAAGCAAGGTTAGTTGCCCAAGGATACTCTCAAGTTGAGGGCATAGACTATGGTGAAACTTATGCTCCCATTGCTCGTCTAGAATCCATTCGCATGCTTCTTGCCTTTGCTACCCATCATAATTTCAAGTTGCAACAAATGGATGTCAAGAGTGCTTTCCTTAATGGTCCTTTAAAAGAAGTGGTGTATGTCAAGCAACCTCCGGGCTTTGAGGACCCCCTCTTCCCGGACCATGTCTACAAACTCGATAAGGCACTTTATGGTCTCAAGCAAGCCCCTCGTGCTTGGTATGAGTGCCTTAGAGAGGTCTTGTTAGACCGTGGTTTCGAAGTAGGCCTCATTGATCCCACTCTTTTTACTAAGAAAGTTGGAGGAAACTTTTTCATTTGCCAAATCTATGTTGATGACATTATTTTTGGGTCTACTAACAAAGCTTTCAATGAGGATTTTGCTAAGCTCATGACCGACCGCTTTGAGATGTCTATGATGGGGGAGTTGGAATTATTTCTTGGCTTCGAAGTCAAACAATTGAAGAGAGGGACTTTTATCAACCAAGCCAAATATGTCCAAGATATGCTCAAGAAGTTCAACCTTGATCAAGTAAATGGAGTCAAAACTCCCATGCCCACAAAGGTTAATCTTGATCTTGATCCCAAGGGTAAGGATGTGGATCAAAAGCTTTACCGCTCGATGATTGGTTCTCTACTCTATCTTTGTGCTTCTCGACCGGATATTATGTTGAGTGTGGGTATGTGTGCAAGATTTCAAGCCGCGCCAAAGGAAAGCCACATGGTGGCGGTCAAGAGAATCTTTCGATATTTGGTTCATACCCCTAACTTTGGGTTGTGGTACCCAAAGGGGGCCAGCTTTGATCTCATTGGTTACACTGATTCGGATTGGGCAGGAGATAAAGTGGAGCGGAAGTCTACTTCCGGTGCGTGTCAATTTCTTGGGAGGTCCTTGGTGTGTTGGTCCTCAAAGAAGCAAAACTGCGTGTCTTTGTCCACTGCCGAAGCTGAGTACATCTCCGCCGTGAGTTGTTGTGCTCAATTACTATGGATGAAGCAAACCCTGAAGGATCTTGGACTCTCTTTTGACAAGGTGCCACTTTTGTGTGACAATTGAAGTGCTATTGCTATTGCTCACAACCCAGTTCAACACAACAAGACCAAGCACATTGAGATTCGTCATCATTTCATTCGAGATCATGTTGCTAGAGGGGACATCTCTTTGGAGTATGTTCCTACCAAGGCCAATCTTGCGGATCTTTTCACGAAGCCTCTTGATGAAGCAAGGTTCTGGGAGTTGAGGCATGAACTAAATATCATTGATTCAAGCAACGTGACTTGAGTATATTGCGCACATACCCGGGTCTCAAAGGATATCTTGTTTGGAAGTACGCATGGTTCTAGGGGGAGTGTGGTTCCTCCAATGAACCATCACTCATCCTATTATGCACACATTAATGTATTCATTCTCTATGGTCTCTCAAGGAGACAATTTGAGCTTAAATGATGAGTTTTGGTAATGAACCCAAGATACATCTTCGCGGTTTCAAGCCAAGTATACTCATATATGGTGGCCTAGGCCACCGACTTTCTGCTTTTTGACTCGCAGTCGTTGTTTTGAGTGTATTCTTTCGGGTGGTTCTGGTTATTTTTAGTTTTTGCTCAAGGTCGTTTTTTTTTTGCCAATTATAATCTGGAGTTTGCTTTCTGGGAATCGTCGGTAGTTCCGGTCTGAACCGGTACTACCGGTCAGGGCTGAATTTTCTCTGGGAAATTTTGCCTTGATCGGCGATACCTTCTCCCAGAACTACCGGTGTCGTCGGTAGTTTCGGCCTCTGGCCGGTACTACCGGTGAAAGGGGCTCCCGTTAAGTGACGGGCCAAGGGGGGGCACAGGGTCATCTTCCCCACTTGCCACCCCTTGACCCCATCTCAACACCCCAAGTTCTCAAGGAGCACTCCACGGTGACGCCACCGGCCACACCGATTCCTGCCGTCCCTCATCAGATCGGCTCCATGGGATTCTTCCCATCCTCGATTCCCCACCATGGACTCTGGTATTTGCTCCTCTCGTGCTCCAATCATGGAGATCTAGTCACTTTTGTGCTTGAGTAGGACATGCCATGTCTAGGGCTATTCTTTGGCTAGAACTTCAATGGGGAGTCTTGGTAGGGATAGGATTCTACTTTAGATTGTTTTTGTCTCAGTACATAGTCTAGATGTCATCGATTTGTGCATCGAGTTTCATCTAATCTGGGATTTGGACCCAGTTTTTGAACTGCCCTGTTCGTGCCCTGATCGGTACTACCGGTGCGGATTCGCCGGTACTACCGGCGTGGTCCTCCCACCGGTACTACCGGTGATGCAGCGGTAGTACCTCCCAGGGGCAGGGCATGACCGGAACTTCCGGTGCATCCCATGCGACCGGTAGTTCCGGCCGCCAGGCGGAACTTCTGATGCACCAATTTTTGACATCTGTCTCTGCACCGTGTCAATTCATTCTAGTTGCTTTCGTTCTTCTTCGACCTTGTGCACTTATTCTCTAGTTCCTCCTTTCTATTTGCTTTTCTCTCAGGGCAAGGGGGTTCCCGTGGCAGATCCAAGCATTCTCGTGCTCCTTCTCGTGGACCGTCAGAGATTGATGAGGATGATCTTGAGGTTGTGCGCCCTCCCAGTCAGACTGCTCGTTAGAGGGCTGCAGCTGAGCGTCATGCTGCTGCTGCGGAAGGCAAGAGGCCTGTTCTAGCAAGTCAGAAGAAGACCACCTCTGTGCCGGATTCCAGCAAGAAGAAGATTTCCTCTTGGCCGCAGCTTGCCTATGAGGAGTTTCGCAAGATTGATCCCTATGTTGTTCCTCGTGACCGCTTGGCTCGAGATCCTTTCTTCCACACAGTGCGTCAACAGGAGATCTATTCTGAGGTTGATGCTACTAAGAAGAAGAATGTGTGTGCTCCACAGAAGTACATCAACATTGCAAAGATGGAGAGCAACCCTGAATACTTTGGTGAAGCTCTTGATATGTGCAGAAGGTTTGGGCTCATCAAGCTGATGCAACACCGTGAGAACTTTGATGAGAGGGCCATTGCTCAGTTTTACTCCACTCTCTACTTTGATACCGACCCTGATGATCGAACCATGAAGTGGATGACCCAAAACCACTATCTGTCCGCCAAGTGGTCTGAGTTTGCCGCCCTTCTTGGCTACCCTATTCAGGAAGGCGGCCGTCGTGCCAATGGGTGGTGGGTGCATAGGGGGAAGGCCTCCGAGCCAGAAGTTCTTGAGCCTCTTTACATTGAGGGTCGTGGCGTTGTTGGAAACGTTACCCATCTCCTTCCCTCCTATGACATCATGCACAAGGTCTATCAGAACACCATTGCTCCCAAGGCAGGTAACTTTGATCAGCTTCACGCCTTCTAGATTGATCTCATGTTTCAGACTTACTGCCACAGAAACTCTCATGAGCCACTTGATGTTATGGATTACATCTTTGAGGAAATCTGGTCCGCTATGATTGAGAAGAGGTCTTGTCCATATGCTCCGTACATCCAGACTCTTATCAATGCCAAGTGGAGGGACGCAACTGGCTCTATCTACCCTCAGGATGTTCTCACTATTCATGAGGAGAAGACTCTCCGTGTGATGAAGCACAAGCCACCTCGCTCTCAGGCTGACATCGACATTGCTGCTGGTAGGACTGCTTCAGATGCTAGTGATGGGGACCGTGCTGAGGCTTCTCCTCCCCCACCCCCCGACTTGTGAGGCAGCCCTCTTGGGCTAAAAAGCTGTTGAAGAAGGTGAAGAAGACTTTCTGCTTCATTCAGGACCGTGAGTATCAGTCCTATGTTGCTCAGAGGCACAGTGTCTGCCGGGAGAAGGCCATCATGAGGAAGCTTGATCTTCCTGTGTCTCCTAAGTCTAGATTTGTCACCGCGCCCAAGGATGAGTGGATCAACACGCATTGCAAATGGACTGATAGTGATGATGATGAGCCAGAGATCTCCAGTCAGTTCCCGCCCGCTTGGAACAATGCCTCTTGGGACCCCGAGCCGCCTCCTCCGTTCGTTGGTGGGTGGGGCGCGTAGTTTGGTTTCTTTGTCCCTTTTTGGCGTCTTGATGCCAAAGGGGGAGAAAGTGCTCCATTAGGATCTCGGGATTTGCATGGGTTGTGTCACGAGCTTGCTTTTTCTTTGATCTTTTTTATGCTCGTGCACACTTTATTCCGTTTGTAATGGTTGTGGACCTCCGTTATTGTCTGTGGACCTATTGTATCTTGTGTGGTTGCTACCTTGTTGGTGAATCTATGTGGTAAGGTATCTTTGTGGTATTCTCCTAAGGTTTTGTGGTGGGGTATTCTTGATTGTCGAATCTTTGTCTCACCACAATTGTGTTGGTGCAAGGTATGAGCTCCACTCTTTTCTCGGTTGGAGAGCTCCCTCCCATGCTTCAGGGGGAGCCTCTTTCACTTTTAGTTGTATTGCCTCTTTGTGCAAATCTTGTGGAATTGTCATCAAGCACCAAAAAGGGGGAGATTGAAAGGATTATTTTCTCTCCATATGTTTTTGGTGTTGATGACAACTCCTTTTGTGGTTTAACCGTTTGTCCGAGTTTCAGGTTATCTTCGGACGTGTTCGTGGATGGCGTCTCTCAAGGAAGAGCTTGCGGTCGATAGCTTTTATTTTTTCAATTTCTCTTGTTTACATTATAGGATACCGTACTATCAAGAGGGAGTCAATCTAGGAAGGTTGTGGGAAATCAATATTTCATGCACAGACCATATACATCCACAGCCATCCTAGTTTTCAAGTGAGAGAGAGTTTTCTGAGCTGTTGGAGGGGTTTCTGCCCTGACCGGTAGTACTGGCCAGGCGGCGGTAGTACCGCCCAGGGGTTTTCCCAGGGCTGTTCGAGCGGTACTTCCGATCGAAGATCCGGTCCTATTTCCGATGAAGCGTATTTGGGCTCAGTAAGACTTCTGTCTAACTTTGCCTATTTGTAGGAAATAGCGTCGGATCTAGGACCGGTAGTACCGTCCTGACCAGCTCCTACCCTCTTGAGCGGTAGTACCGCTCCATCACCGGTAGTACCGGCGAGCTTCAGGGACCGGTAGTTCCGGGTCCAGTTCCGGTCATATTTCCGACGCTGGGCAGTGCGGGTCAGATAACCTTCTGCCTCGCACTGCCTATTTGGCGGAAATAAGGGCGGAACTTGGACCGGTACTACCGGCCAGCCCTTTTGGGTCCACCGACAGTCGTATGACCGTTACGTGGCCTGGGCTGGTCCGGTGGTGGGTCGCTCGCCGGTACTACCGGTCAGTCACCGGTAGTACCGACGGCGTCGGGCCAGGACTTTTTCTGCCCGTTTGAAGGGGTGCTATTTAAAGCCCCCTTCTTCCTCCTCCAACCTAATCTCTTGGCTCTCTCTCTCCACCATTTTCACAAGAGCTTGACTTTGCTAGATCTCTCTCCCTACCCACTCAAATCTCTTGATCTTTTGAGGATTGGGAGAGGCGACCTAGATCTACACCTCCACCAAAGGAATTTTGATTTCCCCCACTCATCCTTCGTGGATTTCGTTTCTTGGGTTCTTGGAACCCTAGACGGTGTAGGGCATCCTCGGAGCTGGGGCATTTGTTGTAAAGCTCCGGGGTGTCGTTGAGGGCCTTCAATTGAGTTGTGAAGCCTCCCCTCAACCTCGTTGTAAAGGTTTTCGATTGGCGCCTTCAAGGTCACCGGTTAGTGGATTGTGAGGCCACCTTTGTGGTGGTGCTCACCGCAGAAGAAGGTGAGGCCTTTGTGGCACTCGGGAGACCTTGTGTGGCCCCGACACCTCTCCAACGTAGACGTAGCTTCCTTGGAAGTGAACTACGGGAATTACATCTTCGTGTCCCCTTGCCGGTTCTTTCGCTCCGCTCCTTTACTTCTTGCATTTACTCTCTTGTTTTCATTTGTGCTTTTTGTCATTTAGGGTGTTCACGTAGTTGCATCTCTAGTGAACCTTACGTTGTGCTTAAGCCTTAAAAGTGGGATTAAATATTAAAAATTGGTAGTCTCCTATTCACCCCCCCCCCCTCTAGTCAACCTAAGTTGGGCCTTTCACAAGGCAAAGTCGAAAAAAGATGCGATAAATGCTGCCAAAAAGAAATATCACCATATAATGGGGACAAGTGGCTACAAGAGTGTTGTGCCTAAGTGGGAAAATATGGAGGTCGACATGAGGACTAGAGGGATCATTCCCGGTATAGATGGATGGCCCGAGAGGTCAAAGCACTAGTGGTATAGGCACGGGGGGAAGTTGAACCTAGAAAGAAGGGGCGATAATTTCTATTGCCTCTGCAACTGCTTATATAAATAACCTACCTGTCTCATCCATAGAAGAAAGAGAACTAATGATATGCATAGTGACGTCACCGTTAATCCCAAGTAAATCCCTCACATACATTCGTACTACCCCTTCTGTCACTAGGGTTCCCAACCTGCAGATTAGTCATTACTCATACTCCCTATACCTAGCTCAATCCTCGGGGTCTTGGATACCTGACAAGTCCTTAGATTGAGGCAAGAGAGGATACGATAATCATCATGTCATACAAACTAATACATGGTCCCATTTATGATAAATAACATGCACAAAAGATACATGGCTAGGCCGAAGCCCTTAGCCCAAGGAGAATTACTCACACATAGAGATGAGATCAACAATCATAAACATTGTAGTGGAAATCATGCGATTGATAGCACATGGTCTTACAATGTCGCCAATCGAATATGAGATCTACTATTACAAGTGGTGGAATATGGCTATGGTGATGGAGAATACTTTGGAGATTATATCTAAGTCTATTCCTCCGGTGGCTCTTCGGTGTTGTGGATGCAGTTCTGGGGGCGGCTGATGACTGGAAAGAGCTCCCTTTTCTCGTCACTCGAGGCCTCTTTATATAGGGGTCCCTTCATGAAAGTTGTTCTGTTTGACCTAGCGGTGTTGATGGCAACTATACGACCGGAACTATACGATCGGAATTTTATTCCCGCCGTATAGTTGGTCTTTAAAGCGTCTATCTCCACTTCACGACTCCTGGTTTCTTCGGGTTGTTGGAAATTTCGTATCTTTGACTTTAATGTTGTGATTCCCATCATCAAACGTCATTATCTGCACAGGGAAAAATAGAAAGAAAGGATTTCATACCCCTTTGATCATTAGGCATTAATGGCAGGGTTTAGAGAGATATTTCATCAAAAATATGAATAATATCCAGTTTAAATGTGGATGTAGATGGCTATATTTCATAGCCATCAACCTCCTCAAGCTTAAACTTGATCTTCCTCGAGCAAGAAAACCAAAATCAAAAGGGAACTCAGCATTTAAACTGAAATAACGAGATGATGATCTTACTCATGATTGGTAGTCTCAAGTTTCCTCCACTTTATAAATGTGAAAAAACTTCAGCATAGATAGAGTAATGGCAAGCATATCATATGGTTTTTTATGCATCCTTATAGTGCAGCAAAATTATTGTTAAGATGATGATTCAAATGAGTAAACCTTATTCCATGTCATGTAATCAACTCATAGGCTTGCCTTTGAACAATAAAGTATAATCATGTAAAATTAAGAGTGTGAGAGTTTGTCATGAAAAACATATACACTAGAGTATCTCAATTCTCCCACATCAATAAATCAAGGCTCTTCAAGCACTACTTTTCTATTCATTGTCCTTCAAGAATTTCAGTTCTTAAGTAATTGAGAGCATGCCAAAGATTTTAATTAGTTTATCGGGTTGTGATGGACACTCGTGGCATCACTAAGGATTTTGTTCCTTTTGTACAATGATTCCTCATAACATCCAGAGGAGTGATTCCATCATGAACACACCTACCCGGGAATGCCAAGAATCTTATCCATTATAGCATTGCTGCTACATATGTTTAATCAACTCATAGCCAAAATAGTTTCCTCCATGAAGATCGTTCGTAGGCTAGCGGAGTTGTTGGCATCCCATGAAGTTTGACACGCATAAAGCTATATCATTCTTATGATTCACAAGTCAAACTTTGGCATGCTCACAAAAACCGCTAAACATTAATTCAATCGAACAAATCCTTTTAAAGAGAGCATCAAGGCAATCATTATTTTCTGTGGTATTGAGTGTCTCTAGAGATAAGCCTTCAAGACTAAAACACTACAACACTCAAGCCTTCAATTTTGAGACTTTTTCGTATTACAATTGTTTAGCAAATTTTTAGGCAAGACTTCGTTAACTACAAGAGCTGGAACAAAACGTACCCAACTAAATACCCATGTAAACAAAATTTTACTACAATACAAAGACTCACTCCACTAATATAACATCTTATCATTTACTACTAACTAGCATGGGTTTCTCAAACTTCAAAAGTGGGGAGTCTTAAGGCATACCTCTCATGTTTAGTTCCATTTCTCTCTTCCCTTGTTATTTGCTTCTTAGAAACTCGAAGTCGATCACTCTCCTGCAATTGTGTGAAAGCCACAAGGAGAATATAAAAGAAGGAAGTGGGAAAATAAAGATTAATGGAAAAATGTTTTTGTTGTTTTTAAGAGAGGGAATTATAGAATAGAAAATTGGTGGCAAAGCTCAGCTAGAAAATCTTGAAAGCAAATATAAATAACTAAAGATAAAGTGTTGGGGAAACCAACACGACTGCTTATAAACTCGAATTAAAAACATAACCTCGAAATAAATAAAAACAAATGAACGCCAACTAAAGATAATAAGGAAACTTCCCCAAGCTTAGGCTTTTGCAAGCCCTTCAAATCATTGTGGTGGCGGGAAAAAGTTGTAACTCTGGTTCGCAAATTGAGTTGATAAATTACTAGTTGTTTCTCGGAGGTTCAAGGAGAGGTTTTGCATTCTCTCCACAGTTCCTCCAAGTTCATGGAAGTCTTGGTATGTAGCGAACCGGGTTGGTGGCTACTCCTCTTCTTGGTCCTCTTCTTGGTCCTCACTCTCATCCAGAATCTCCTCCTCATGTTGGTGTTGCTGAACATGCAAGTCATATATCAAACGCCCTTCCTAGATAGAGAAAAGAACATTAGGCGAAGGAGCGGGGTAGAGACTCCCAGCGCCAGCAATATGCAGGTGATAAACACCACCTATCCTAGTGAGCATTCCACAAGCTTTTAAAGTAGAGAAACCAACACGTCGCTCACCTAGCACTGGTTGCAACTCACCTAGGTTGATGCCTAGGGAAATGGCAAGCACGGTGATGACGCCTCCACCTGTGACTAGTCCTAGGCTTTGGGAGGATTGGTGCTCCAGGTAGCGCACAAGAATTGCGCCCAAGTTGAGTGAAAAGTTGGTGTTGTTGAAAGCAGCCTTTGCGAGGACTAAGATGTCCTCCTCACTGAGTCTCGTGAACTCATTTTGTGCCTGCAAAGTGTTAGCAATAACATAGAACAAATAGCAAATTGCAGGATGTTGAATATTCTTCCCCTTGCTTACTCTAGAAGTAAAGCTCATTCCATTATAATATTGTTTCGGGGAAGGATATAGGCCAGTAAAGGATGCGTGTAAGTCACTATCATTATTGTTTGGAAAATTAAAACATGCACACCATTCATCTAGTGATAGAGAATAACCGTTGTTCATAAGTCAGAAAGAAATCATGTCCTCTCCATTCCATGCTTTCACGGTGCTTTGCAAAGAACTTAGAAATTCAAGAGTTAACCGGCGATAAGTAGGAACATCATTGAATAGAATGTTTTGCAGGCCAACCCTATTGCAAAGTAAATTGAAGTCATTAGAAATACTGAGTTGATCCAATATAATGGGGCAAGCCCACTTGGTTGCCTTCACTTCTCGGTTCTTAATCCTGTTGAAGCGATCACATTGGGGCTCATCCTTGAACCGTATCCCCATGCGTTCTTGAGCGACATCCCGAGAAGCGCTAGCAACGGCACAAGCACGAGTTTGGCTCCTTGTGTTCATCATCTAAAATAACAAGGAAAGATAAAAAATAAAACCTTTTGATCCAACAATAATAAACATAACATATTCCTCATCATAGCACACTAAAGAATCCCCTCAAAGTAATAATCTAGGTAAGAAAATCATGGCAATAGTTCATAGTAGGTCTCACCCTAGATTGATAATGACAACAGCTCGAAGATGAATTTACAAAAAGTAATTGGAGGATCGGAGGAGAAACATATCGTAGATCACTTGTGTGCAAGGAAATCGAACAAAATTGAGTAGAGATGAAGATCTCTTGAGATTTTGAGAGAGTTTAGAGGTAGAAGAGAGAAAAAGGGATTGAAGTTTTGGGGTTGGAGGTACCTCCCATGGCGATTTTGTGGTCGGACGCAACTATACGACCGAAACTATATGGCTGGAACAACTTATTCCCGCCGTGTAGTTGGTCTGCTGTCAAAAATTTAGGGTTTCCACCTGGCGGCGCAGCTATATAGCCATAACTATACGACCGGGATTTTCATCCCCGCCATATAGTTGGTAGTCAAACTTTCTTTACCTGGAAAAGAAATTTTATGAAGGCATCGATATCTATACGGCCAGAACTATACGGATGGAATTTTTATTCCCGCCGTATAGTTGGTCGTTAAACCATCAATACTTGGGAAAGAAAAATTGTTGATGGCAAAGATATCTATACGACCGGAACTATACGACCGGAATGTTTATTCCCGCCGTATAGCTGGTCGTTAAACCTTCTATAGCCATCAAAAAAATTCTGTTTCTTCGAAAATTATTTCTTATTCTAAAACTTTGCGAAACACCTTGTTTTTGATAGAAAAATGATAGTAAAAATTGTCGACCAATAACAACATGTATAAAACAGGATTTTTAGTACTACCGAACTTCTTCTCCTCAACTGGAGCTTTCTAGCACTCTTTATTGAACATAAAACTTAAAGTAAAACTTAAAACCTTTACTCAGACCTTTATTTCACGTGGGTTGCCTCCCATGCAGTGCTCTTTTATGGTAAATAGCTTGACCTTGATGTTGCTCACTTAGGCCAGATGAGTGGAACACCCACTCCAAAATAGTTGGCCTTCAAAGTGATGGCCTCCTTTTCATCATGCTTGGCTTTCTTCTTCCGGGGAAAATGAATAACAAAAGTATCCTGCGAAGGCAACTGAAGCTTCACGTTCCCTTCGTGTAGATTAATCAAAGCCTTAATAGTTCTTAAGAATGGACGGCCTAATATAATAGGAGTAGTAGCATCTCCAGGCATGTCAACAATAACAAAATCAATAAGAGCAGGGCAACCTTTAATGTATACTAAAGTGTTTTCTTTAATCCCTACAGCTTGTTTGTAGGTAGGATCTGCAAGATCTAATTTTAACTCAGTGATTGCAAAAGAGCCAAAATTTAACTTATTAAAAAGACTTTTTGGAATTGTTGAAACGCTTGCACCTAGATCACAAAGTGCAGTTATCTCATTTGTCCCAATTTTAATCTTAATAGTAGGCTCAAATATATCATCAAGCTTAACAGGTAATTTTTCAGTAGTTTTCTTATATTCTTCTTCAAGCTCACGCACCTTTATTGCTACCTAATTAATGAAGTGTTGATACATAGATTGATCATTTCCTTCACTTACCGGAATATAATGTTGATCCTTTTTACAAGATCTTCAATGGTGTAACTTGGTGAAGGATCATTACTATAATCAAGTTCTTCAGGCTCCTCCCTTTGGATTCTCATCATCTTGAGGTCTTCAACATGATTGGGCTCAGCTTTACCTGCAAATTTACCTCGGTTATCTTACCTAGATGTGCCTCAACAATCCTCATTCTTTCTTGGAGGGCCTACAAATCATTCCTCAAACTTATAGCTTGGTTAGATAATTTACCAAGCATAGCATCATGGTTCTTTGTTATTTTAACAAGGATATTGTTTTGCCCATTTTGTGAGTCTATAAAGGACTTAAGTGTTTCTTGGAGACTACCATTACTTGATCCCATATTATTATTAGAGCTACACGCAGGACTAGAATAGTGTTTCTGAAAATTAGGATCATAATTCTTCTTCCAAGCAGGGTTATAATCATTACGAGCTATGAAGTCTATTTCTTCAATATTTGTTTCTGGGATAACTCTTACCTGGTTTTCCTTACCTTTTACGGCTAATATGAGCTCATCCAGCTTAGCATTGAATTCTTCATTTTCTTGTGGTAAGACGGAGTTCACCTTCTTCGTTTTTTATCTATCCACATGCCACTAGGCATGGTTGTCTTGCATATTTTCTAGCTGCTTCTTTGCTTCGGTAATATGTTTCCCCATAAATGTTCCTCCAGCTGCAGTATCAAGCATAGACTTAGACACATGATTAAGAGCATTATAAAATAAATGGATAATTAGCTAATCTTCCATCCCATGATTGGGACAGTTTCTCATGCATTCCTTCATCCTCTCCCATGCAAGCGCTAGTGGATCACGCTCTTCCTATTTAAACCCAGTAATATTAGATCTTAGTTGCATAGTCTTTACAGGTGGGAAAAATTTAGTCATAAATAAAGAAGTACATTCCACCCATGATGTAATAGTATTTCTAGGCAAAGATAGCAACCATTCTTTTGCTCTTCCTCTAAGAGAGAAAGGAAATAAGCGCAATTTGACCACATCGGGGTAAACATCTTTTATGCGCATCATATCACATATTTTAGTGAAAGTATTCAAGTGCATACATGCGTCCACAACAGCAGAGCCTCCAAATTGATTCTGTTGCACCAAACTTAAACAATGGGGCTTAATTTCATAGTCATCAGCGGCAATTGTTGCCTGAGTAATAGGAGTACGCAAATAATCATTATTGGGAGTTGCAAACTCGTCAAGCTTCTTTTCAGCCATGTTTCCTTTGTTTTGGGGTTTTCTTAAACAAAGACTTATGATAATAAAAACAAGAATTTAAAGACTAATTAATTTTTTTGGTTTTTCAAATAAAGACTAAAAGAAAACTAACAAAATTAAAAACAAGAATTAAAACTAGCAAGGTTCCTACCAACCTCACTAGGGTAGCTATTGCTTCCCCGACAACGGTGCCAAAAAGGGTTGATACCTTCGATCCGGATTACGGATGTATTATAGCTCTTTTTCCCTAGTAGACCTAGGTTTATCGAATCCTCGGGAAGTAGAAGCATAGTGAAGTTACTTTAACGGACCTTCGGGAGTTTTAGAATTCCTTTTGTGTTTTACCAGACCAAGAGTTTGCTATCTTTTGTTGTTGTCGATGATGGAGAGAGAGGGACTAGGGCGTTCGGTTCCACCTGTAGCTGTGCAAAACATCTGATGGGAATAAAAGATAATAATAAAGTATGCATGTAATTGTTAGAGCAAGATAAATTATATGTGGGCAGTGCATTCATAATTACTATTGCCTCCGCAACCGCTTATATCAATAACCTACCTGTCTCATCCATAGAAGAAAGAGAACTAATGATACGCATAGTGACATCACTATTAATCCCAAGTAAATCCCTCACATACAGTCGTACTACCCCTATTGTCACTAGTGTTCCCAACCTACAGATTAGTCATTTGTCATACTCCCTATACCTAGCTCAATCCTCGGGGTCTTGGGTACCTGACAAGTCCTTAGATTGAGGCAAGAGAGGATACAATAATCATCATGTCATACAAACTAATACATGATCCCATATATGATAAATAACATGCACAAAAGCTACATGGCTGGGCGGAAGCCCTTAGCCCAAGGAGAATTACTCACGCATAGAGATGAGATCAACAATCATAAACATTGTAGTGGAAATCATGAGACTGATAGCAAATAGTCTTACAATATCGCTAATCGAAGATGAGATCTACTATTACAAGTGGTGGAATATGGCTATGGTGATGGAGAAGGGTTTGGATATTAGATCTAAGTTTATTCCTCCGGCGGCTCTTCGATGTTGTGGATGTAGTTCTGGGGGGGGCTGATGATCGGAAAGAGCTCCCTTTTCTCGTCGCCCGAGGCCTCTTTATATAAGGGTCCCTTTACAAAAGTTTCTTTGTTTGACCTAGCGATGTCAATGGCAACTATACGACCGAAACTATACGGCCGGAATTTTATTCCCGCCATATAGTTGGTCGTTAAAGCGTCTGTCTCCACTTCACGACTCCTGGTTTCTTCGCGTTGTTGGAAATATCATATCTTTGACTTTAATGTTGTGATTCCCATCATCAAATGTCATTATCTGCACAAGGAAAATATAAACAAAGGATTTCATACCCCTTTGATCATTAGGCATTAGTGGCAGGGTTTAGAGAGAGATTTCATAAAAATATGAATAATATCCTGTTTAAATGTGGACGCAGAAATGGATTGGAGTATTTAACTCATGTCTTCTTGTCTGGTAGCCGATATGCTCCTCTGGGAATAACTTATGTGACAATGTAAGGCCCTTCCCAAGGTGACTACAATTTGCGATGTACATCTTGATTTAGGTGAAGAACGATATCACCCACAACGAAGGACCTAGGACGCAATCGTCGGCTATGGTAGTTGCGCAAATTTTGTTGATATACAGTAGCCCTTTGTAAGGCAATATCACAGGCTTCATCAAGTGCATCAACATCGTCTTCAAGTGCTTCCCTTGATGCATCTTCATCATATTTAGCAACCCGTGGAGACTAGAAGGATAGCTTCGACGCCGTGGACCAGAAAGAAGGGTGTTTTTGTGTCTAATTATTTGGATTAGTATGTAAGCTCCATAGAACAGATGGCAACTCATCAACCCATGCTCCTTTTTCCCTGTCAAGTGGTACTAGTAACCTTTTCTTGAGGCCAGCTGTGACAAGGCCATTGGATTTTTCCACTTGTCCATTAGTTTGCGGGTGAGCTATCGAGGCGTAGCTTACTTTTATACCCATCTCCTCGCAGTACTCTTTGAACTTGTTGGAAGTAAAATTAGTGCCATTATCGGTGATGATGATGTTTGGTATGCTGAATCGAAATACTATAGATTTGATGAAACTCACAGCCAAAGCTCCATCTTGGTTGGTGGCAAGCATTGCTTCAATCCACTTAGTAAATTTGGCGACGGCTACTAGTAGAACCATATCAAGTCCCCATTATGAGAAAGGCCAAGCAAGAGTTATAGGGTTTAATTCGGCAGCAGGTGCACCAGGTTTTGTTGCAAATCGCTGACATACCTCACATGTTCTTACTATATCCTTTGCATCTTGCACTGTTGTGAGCCAATAGAAACCTGCCCTGAACGCTTTGGCAGCGATTGCCCGGCTGCTAGCATGATGGCCACATACTCCTTCATGTATGTCCTTAAGTATAATTTTCCCTTCGGTGGGTGTGACACATCGCTGCAGTACACCTGAAATACTTCTTTATATAACTCCCCTTTAAGGATTCTAAAGGCTTTTGATCTTCAGGTAATCCGTCGAGCTTCCATACATCTTCGGGGAGTTCTCCTCAAATCATATATGATATGTATGGCTGCATCCATGTAGTCTCTATTATCATGACCTCATCAACTTCCAGTTCTTCTTCCATGAGTTCCTTCGTACTTTCACTGGTTTATGGAGCCCCTGAGTCCTTTCGTGGCCTGACCTTTTTTCCTGTCTTGGGTGCTATCACCTCAGATAATCTCTTGGGCTTGATAGAACGCTCGGTTATTTCTTCCCAAAAAACTCTGGGTGGGACTGGTAGGCATAAGGATTCGATGTTTGCAAGATTGTCGGCTTCTTCATTACTTGCTCTTCCTATGTGTGATACTTCGCATCCGTCAAACTGGGCCTCCATAATGCTATACAGATCACGGTAGGCGATCATGTTGTCGCTGATGCATCACACTTGTTCATTGCTTGCTGTGCTACAAGATCAAAATCCCCGAATATTTTGAGGCGAGTTGCACCGCAAGCTTTGGCCATGCGCATACCGTGTAACAGAGCCTCGTATTCAGCTTCATTATTAGATGCGTTCGCGAAGCTCATCTGAAGTATATATCACATTTTATCGCCTTGTGGTGACACTAGTATGACTCCTACCCTGGCTCCTTCCGTTCTTTTTGATCCATCAAAGTACATTGTCCATGCACTAGAAAGGTCTGGTGGACCAGCGTATTGCACTTCAGTCCATTCAGTGATAAAATCAGGCAAAACTTGTGATTTAATTTCTTTGCACTTCTCGTACGTGAGACCTCGAGGGGAAAGCTCAATGCCCCATAGAGAGACACGTCTAGTTGCTTCTGGATTGTTCAAGATGTTTGAGAGAGGTGCTTCGTTGACCACTATGATTGGGTGTTCTGAAAAATAGTGACGCAACTTCCGCGCTATCATAAATACTCCATATGCTAGTTTCTAATAATGTAGGTACCTTTGTTTGGACGGCGAAAGGAATTCACTTAGGAAATAAACTGACATCTGAACACCATGAGTTTTCCTTCTTCAGGTCGTTCTACGACCAGAACCGTGCTGACCACCTGATTAGTGGCGGTAATGTAAAGAACTAATGGCTCTTTTTCTCGCGGAGACACGATGATAGGGGATGTCGAAAGTGTTCTTTTGAGATCTTCAAAGGCACACTGAGCCTCTTCCGTCCACTCGAACTTATCTGATTTCCACATTAGGGCATATAATGGTAGTGCGTTTTCTCCTAGACGAGCAATAAAACGGCTGAGTGTTGCGACTCGCCCATCTAGCTGCTGCATGCCTCGAAGATTCGTTGGCTTTTTCATCGGCAGAATTGCCTGTATTTTCTCGGTATTGGCTTCGATTCCTCTTGCTGATACGAGGAATCTGAGGAGTTGCCCGACGGGGACTCCAAAGGAACACTTCGTCGGGTTGAGTTTGATGCAAAATTTGTCCAGGTTCTCGAATGTTTCTTGGAGATCCTTGATAAGGGAAGATCCTTGCTTTGTTGTAACTATGACATCATCGATATATACTTGTATGTTTGTGCCGATTTGGTTTCCTAAGAAATTCTGCATCATTCGTTGATATGTTGCCCCGACATTTTTTAGACCAAAGGGCATTATTGTATAGCAGATTACGGCACAGGGCGTGATAAATGATGTTTTCTCCTGATCTTCCTCCTTCATCCGAATTTGATGGTACCCTGAATACGCAAACAGAAAGGAAACACGTTCGTACCATGTGGTTGCATCGATTATTTGATTGATTCATGGTAGTGGGAAGTGATCCTTTGGACAATGCTTGTTCAACGCAGTGAAATCGATGCACATCCATAATTCCTTTGTATATTTCTTGGAGACACATACTGGATTTGCGACCTGATACGTTGCAGACGTATCTATAACTTTTGATGTTCCATGCTTGTTTAGTATCTACTTTGCTCCGCTTTGTCCACACTTTGAGGTACCTTTATGCATTTTTTGGAACTAACCTATTAACAAGAAGCCACAGTGCAAGTTGCCTGTTTTCTATTTTTTTGGTTCTAGAAAGTTAGAAAATGAATATTCTCAGAATTGGACGGGACAAAAGCCAATATGCCTATTTTTCCCGGAGCAACACGGAAACACGAAGCAAAGACGGAGTAGGGCACCAGGGTGGGCATACCATATGGTGGCGCGGGCTAGCCCTGGCCGCGCCACCAGGTGGTGTGGGCCCCCTGGCCGCGCCACCAGGTGGTGTGGGCCCCCTGGCCGCCCACCGACCTTGCCTCTTGTGGCGCCCCGCTAAAACCACTACTAGAAAATCGCTGTGTTTTTGTGCATTGCATCATCATGACAGCATGCTAGTGTCATCATGCCACATTGCATTTGAGCATTGTCATGTCATCATGCATGGTTATGTCTAAAACTATTTTCGAAAAGCCTATTTTTGTTTTCTAAATACCTCGTCTCTAATTTCAAATCAAAAACCCCGGTCGTTCCGAATATTTTTCTTTTATCTAAAAAGGATTCTAAAAGACTTGTTTGTAATAAATAAAATATTTAAATTATTTTGGGAGGCAGCCAGCCGGGCCTGAAAGCCCAGCCGGCCACCTCCAGATAAACACCCTAGTCTATCCAAAACCCTAAATCTAAATCTACCTAACCCTAATCCCTACCCCAGATCTAACCCCACCTACCCCTAACCCCCACACCCCAGCCGCACCTTCTCCCTCCACCCCGCCGCCACCAGACGCGCACACCAAGCCGCACACCACGCAACAACCAACCAGGCGTGCAGCTCGTTTTGTACCGCCCGGGAGAAAACCTCCACGCGAGTAGACACACCCACCATCCTCTCCGCACGCCAGCCCCGCATCTCTCTCGCTTGGCCCCACCACCCGGGTCCCACTCCCTACCGACCAGGCCCCTCCTGGGCACGCATCCCATCACCGTCTCCCGCCCACCTACCCGACCGCCCCCTCCTGGCCCCACCTCCTCTCTCCCTCTACCATCCACCCCGCTCTCCTGGGCACAGCGCCCCACGCCACCTACCCCCGCCTGGACCCACCCCACGACCGACAGCCCCGGAAACCGCAGCACCCCTACCTCTCGATCGATGCATGCTCCCCTGTGTGGCCCCGCGCGTGACACGTCCCGTTTTCCCACCTACCCCGAGGGAGCCCCTCTCTGACCGCGTCGCCGCCAGCGACCGCCGTCACGGCTCTCCTCCCCGGCCCGACCTCGCACCCCTCGTCGCCTCCTCCATCGATCGAGTCGCCCAGCCCGCCTCCTCGTGTTCTTCTTCTGCCCTTCCACACACGAGGCACCGTCGGCCCCTCCCTCCACCGCATCGAGACGGGTCGCCTGCGTCCGCCCGTGAGCGAGCCCCGCGGATGCGCCTCTGCTTCCCCTCGGCCGCCGTCCGTCGCCGCTGTCGTTCCCCTGCGACCTCACCACGCACCCCGAGCTCCTCCTGGCTTCCGCGGAAGGGTCGCGTCTCCCCTGCAGCACCACATGCGGCCGCCGTTCTCCACCGCCCTGCGTGCTCGCGACTGCTGCTTGCCGGCCGCCCCCTCGACCTCGCCCCCAACTTTGGTGTCCCATGCATGGCTGCCGCTCGTGACCAAGCTCTGCCCCGAAAAAACTCAGGCGTCGCTGTCCTCTGCTTCGCTCCATCCCGTGAGCAACCTTTGGCACACCTATGCAGGTGACCGCTAGCAGCCACCATCTACAGTACCGTATGTGTACACGTAAGCAGGTCAAGAGTATCCATCTTGTTGGCCCGGTTCTACCACGATCTCCACATCGAGTACAAGTGCATCTGAAGGCCACCGGTGCTTAATCCAAATATCGTCACTGACCATCGAAGCTGGATCCCTAAGATCTCCTACATGGATGGCCAAGCCTCCTTCACGGATCCAATGGTCGATACCCCGAAGACCGAACCTCGGCGTTTTTCTTCATCCTCGCCGAAGACCGATCCCCGTCGAACCCCGAGACCTCGAAGCCGAGTCCCCAATGTGATCCCCTTTCCGAGACCCCTATTTTTTATAATATATGACATATACTTGTTGCATATTAATTTAGCATGTTTGCATACATATTGTGGGTGCTTGAGGGTATTTCGATGATTCACCTAAATTAAATATGGAGACAATATGAGAGCTTTTCTAGTCTTATATTGTCTTCATTTAAATTGGTGTAGCGAACCGATGCCATGTTTCGCCCTGTTAATACAACATTTAAATTGCGGGGTAGTGAAACAACTTGAACCCTCTACTTAACTGTCGGGACCCCGGTTCCGCTTAATATTGCCTAATTGCACCGCATCTGTGCCATGCCATGCATCATATCATAAGCATGTCGGATCTTCTGCCGTAGTATTAAATATTGCATCCGGTGTTTCTTCTAGTGTTTGCTTCTTCGCGAATTAGGCTGATGAGTGGATGCGAGTATCGACAAGTTCTCCGGATATGAACCTTCGGCAGTGTTTCCCCAGGCGAGCATCTCTCCCCCTTCTACCTATTTTGCATTTATAGTCTTTATTTCCTCATGTTGATCTATTGCTATCCATGTCGTGATGCTTTAGTTTCCGTGCACCAGTTATATCCCATGCAGCCTCTATATTGCCATGGACACCTCCTAATACCTGTTGTTTGGTAGATAGCTGGCCTTGCGAGTCGTAGTTGCTTGCTCAGGTACCACAGCTGTTGGAATGCTGGCAAATGTTTATGGTGGGGATGATCATGACTTTAAATACAACTATTAATTTGCTGGGATAACTAATGAAAGAGGCACCAGTGGGCAATATATGCTATTTGGTTTTTATGTCCACTTGTGTCCCGTAGGCCCCGAGTACTTGATATCTGTTCCTTGACTATTCGCACTATCCACATCCGGGAGACCCTATGGGATCCCCCTGAGCTAGAGCTTGATTCATTTCTATTTCTTGGGGCCACAAACTAGTTTGGGGTTTTATTAATATCCTCTACCTATGCCATGCTTTACTGCTTTATTTGACATTGTGCGTGGAGCACCTGTACTGTTTTGGATCGCACCATGTTTTCGCGGTATCGACAAGCCCAGTCACACTTTTGGGTTCCTAGTCGTTTACAGCCGTCGTCGTAAACCCTGGGTCCGTTCCGGAGCCGGCCAACTTTGTTGCGGGTAGCTTAGTGGGGTGGCCCCTTGAAATATTTTTGAATCCTGTGATTGCTTTGTCGTGAAAGCCTCGTTGGGTTTTGAGTTGGTTTTTCCGAGGTTGATCGAGTGTGTGTTGCTATTTGTGCACCCCTGTAGGGTAAAACTTTCTGAAAGCCATGTCCGTGGTTATGGACGACCTGGAGCATAGTATCTCGATCATAGACAAGCATAACTAAAGTAGTACTATATATTTGACTTAATATGTGACTAGTAATCAGATTCAACTATAACGGAATGGATATTAAAAATGCCAACAGCTGGTGGATCTGGGTTGTTTTGTGACATGCTGTACCGGCCTAGTAAGTATTGCAACTCCAATGGAATGAGATAAAAGTTCCAACAACTGCTAGGTTTTGGGATTCCTCGGGACAATTATATCTGACTAGTAAATGTTCCAACTACAACGGAATGTTAATTAAAACTGCCCACTATTGATGCTTCAGGATGACTCATGCTATCTATATCTGATTAGTAAGCACTGTAACTATAACGGAATGAGTAAAATTGCCAACTGTGTGAGTTCCTTGGTCTGACTTCCTCGTTTGGTCTCGAGGGGGAAATACCAGGATGGGTATGTTTGTTGTTAGTAGGTAGTTTTACTGAGTCTCTATAGGTTGTTTAATGCTGTTGCGCTGCCGCTTCAGTCCACCATACCTATGTAGGCGAGAGACGCCGAATTCTAGCCTCGTCGTGTACTGGCCTCAGTACTGACGCTCCTCCTTTTCCCTTCACCCTTTGTCGGCACCCGTTTTGTTTAGCGGGTATGAGTTCGACGTCGTTAGCAGGGTTACCCTTCCGGCTTGGCCTGGGCAGGGTTATGGATGCCATTGGTTATTCTTCAAGGCTCTTAGCCCGATTTGCATCTTGTCCGTACTCGGACGCTGTATCGTTTTCAAGGTGATTTGGATCTTCGTATTTGTATATCTGTATCCTTGACTCGCTGAGTCGCTGTTGTATATATATCTAATCTGTGGGTCCCATCGAGGACTAATGTGTAATGGTATTACTTCGTTTTCCACCCGCACGAAAGTGCCTGGTGGGCGTCCTTGAATCGTTTCTATGCGGGTTTGGCGGGAAGGGCTAAAACTTGCATAGGGCCGATTCGAGGGTGTTATACCTCTTCGCCTATAAGATGCCTCCCGATGGAAAAACCCTAAATCATCCAGCCTCCAGCCACGAAAATTTCCGCAGCGCCGCCACCACCGAAGAGGAGATTCGGGGTACAGAAAGTCTCTGTTGTGGCACCCTACCGGGACAGGGAAGTGCCCCCAAAGCCATTCCATTGATCTCCACCACCATCTCCATCGCCATTGCTGATTCCCATGATGAGGAGGGAGTAGTTCTCTCTCGAGGCTAAGGGTTCTACCGGTAGCTATGTGTTCATCTCTCTCTATGCATGATCATATTGTGATCATGAGCTTTGTAATCAAGTAGATCTACCTTGCTACTCAAGTGCTTTAATACATCTCTGCTCTCCCCATGTGTGTGGAAGTGATAGCGTGCACACCATGGTGGCACTTAGGCTCGAGATTACAAATACTTGTTATGAGTTATATTTGGAGTTGGATGTCTTTATGAAATTGTGGTATTTGTTGGAACCATATAGTACTCAAGATGACGGTGTGGGGTTATCTAGATGGGAAAGATGAACTTTGAGGTGTGCTGTTATAGCCCTACCACGGATTAGAGTGTCCAACCGGAGAGTAGTTCAGTGTAGTATCATGAAGAGAATATAATTATATGAGAGTGTTCACTAGTGAAAGTATGATCCCTAGGCCTTGTTTATAAACATTGAAACACCGTTTGCAACTAGATCTATTACATGTTTGCTTGCTGCTATCTTTATTTCAGTTTTCCTTTAGTCTCTTCCACGCCATCAAGCTCTTTTCTGGCACCATTGTCTTATATCCATACCACTTGTATTTCACTATCTCTTCGCCGAACTAGTGCACCTATACACCTGAAAAGTGTATTGGGTGTGTTGGGGACACAAGAGACTTCTTGTATCTTGATTGCAGGGTTGCTTAAGAGGGATACCTTTGACCACTTCCTCCCTGAGTTCGATAAACCTTGGGTGATCCACTTAAGGGAAACTTGCTGCTGTTCTACAAACCTCCGCACTTGGAGGCCCAACAACTGTCTACAAGAATAGAAGTGCGTAGACATCAAGCTATTTTCTGGCGCCATTGCCGGGGAGGTAAGGTAAAAGGTACTCACATCCTCCGGTGTGAGTGCTCGAAGTTATTTCCTTTAGATTCTGCAATTTTGTCTTTTTGTTTCTTGTTTTCACTAGTTAGGCTTAATGGAAAACAATAAAAAAATTAGAGAGCTTTTTAGTATTTATCCTAATGTAGAACATGAATTGTTTGAAAAGAAAATTAAAAAAACCATGGAACTTTGTTTGCATGCTAATAGGAATGTTATTAGTATGAATCTTTTGAACATCTTTGTTACTAATGCTATGGAAACGTCTAAGCTTGGGGAAGTTAGTTTTTATGAAAATGATCTTTTTAATTCCCCAGCTTTAAAGAAGAAAATTTGCTCTGATGATACTTTATCTCCCATATGTGGTAATTCTAATGATACTTGTGATATTTTAAATCCACATACTGAAAGCAACTCTTTTAAAATACCTATAAAAATTGTTGAACGTGTTATGAACAACTGTTATTTGGGAGATGGAACTGTCCATCCTGGTGATCATTTACTCTTCATACAAAAACTATGCGAGTTGTTCAAGTGTGCAGGTATTTCAATGAACCAAGTTAAGAGGAAGCTATTCCCTTTTTCACTTAAGGGCAAAGCAAGGGAGTGGTATGAGCTACTAGATGATCCTCATCATTTGGAGTGGAAGGAACTTGAATCTCTCTTTTACTCTAAATTTTATCATCCTCATGAAATTCATAAAGATAGGAATTACATTTATAATTTTCATCCACATGATGGAGAAAGTATTGCCCAATCATGGGGGAGCCTGAAGTCACTAATGCTCAAATGTCCCATTCATGAGCTCCCCGGTAATATTGTTATTAATAATTTCTATGCAAGGCTTTCAGGACATTACAAGGACTATCTAGATACTTGTTTAGAGGGATCCTTCAAAAGTAAGGGGTCAAAGCTAAGTGGGATCTCCTTGAAACAATTCAAAGCAATACCGAAGATTGGGATAACAACAAAGGTAAAGAACCAGGGTATAAACTATGAGTATGATTGCATTAAGTCTTTTGCTGAAACTGCTGATTTTCAAGAGCTTAGTGCTAAATATGGTCTTGATCCTCAAATTATTATTGATTGTTTTAGAGCCTTTTCTTCTCATACTAATGCTCCTAAATAAAAATGGGACATGTATCATGAGCCTTTTAAAGACACTTGCAGGGAAAATGAAATTGTTATTAATGATAGCAATAAACATGCTCAAACCTCTGAAAGTACTATTTCTTATAAGCATGTTAATTTTTGTGGAATACATAGACCTTGTGAGAAGAATCAAATTGAAGAAGAATATTGTATCACCCACTGGAATGAAAAAACTAGAATGTGGTATAGGGCTCTAAATGATCTTCGTAAAAACGTTTGCGCCCTCTATCCTTTTATTTGTGAACTTTGCTTTGAAGTGGGTCATTTCAATTTTCAATGCTCAGGCCATAATAATAGTCCTTCTAATCCAATGAGTACTGCAAGTTTGTATTGTGATGACATGATCACTCCTAATCAACATGATGAACTTACATTATTTTTGGGGTGTGAAGAATTATCAAGAAAAACTTCTTTGGTAGATATGAGTGCTTTTGATATGAATAGTGTCCTGCATGGTTGTCATCTTTATTGTGTTGATAATTTCCACACAAATACTTACATACAAAATATTGTAGAAGATGAAATTTTACCAAAATATGACAGGACTAATATGTGTTTTGATCTTATTAATGAAAGGAAGGAATCCTCCAAAGTTTCTTCTATTGTCTCTAACAATAAACCAGGGTATATGGGAGAAGCTTCCTTTCAAGCCTCTCCGTCCTAAAGAGAAGAAGAAAAAGAAGAGGAGCAGGAGTAAAAGGAGAGAGGAAACGGTATTTTCCCCTAAGCATGTTGCTCCTATTATAGTTTTTGATGAGTCTGAACTCGATGATGTTCCTATGCCTATTACCTATATTAGTGATCATGATTGGGAAACGCACACTACTTTTGATATTGAAAATCTCTTCGGTACCAATTCTAAAAACGATGATGTTAATAATTACTGCACTATTAGTACTATCTATGTTCCTTCCAATGATGATACGTTTACAAATGAACACACTTTAGAAGATAACTATTCTATTGCTTATGATGATACTATGCCTCTAATATATGATGATTGCAATGGTGAATATGATATTTTCAGTCCACCTACTATCGAGGAGGAAATTAATTATGATTACAATATGCCTCCTATATTTGATGATTATGGTGATGAGAATAATAATGATAGCTATTTTGTTGAATTTGCTCCCACTACAATTAATAAGAATGACTATGTTTATGTGGGGAGTTTTAATTCTTTTATGCATGTGGCTCATGATAAGAATGTTTCATGTGATAGTTATATTGTTAATTTCATTTATGATGCTACTGAAAGTTATTATGAGAGAGGAAAACATGGTTTTATGCATCTCAATAATATTAAGTTTCCCCTCTTTATGTTGAAAGTCTTAAAGTTGCACTTGTTTTGCTTTACTATGCTTGTTGCTTTGTGCTTTCATGACTTGTTTCTTCACAAGATTCCTATGCATAGGAAGTGGGTTAGACTTAAATGTGCTTTGAATTTGCTTCTTGATGCTCTCTTTTACTTCAATTCATATTTCTTATGTGAGCATCTTCTCAAACTATCATGCCTAACTTAAAGGCGTTAAAGAAAAGTACTTATTGGGAGATAACCCAAAAGTTTTAGTTGAGTCTTGGAAGTTATTGCTTCAGTAATAATCTCTCCTTATCATTTTTTTGTGGTTTTTGTGCCAAGAGTAACCTCTAATGAGAGAGAAGTAATGCTTGGGAAAGTTGTTGTCCCAAAACAGATTTTTGTGCTTCACTGTAAAAATTCGTGTAAAATCGCTGTACGTCGTTTTGAGGCGTGAATTTTTGTGCTTCTGCCCCAGGTTGTTATCTAACTTTCGTTAGTTCAGCACTTTTCGATTTTAGCAACAGAAGGTTTTCGAAAAAATTAGTTTTTTCCTGCTGGTCTGTTTTGACAGATTTCTGCCATTATTTGCATTTGCTTCTTGTTGGTTCCTTTTTGAGTTCTTTTTGGGGAATTGAGCTTATCAAGGGAAGTGCTACAGTAGCTTGTGTTTTAATGTAAGTTTTATTGGTGTTGGAACTGAACCAAAATGACTTAATATCTTGAGTACACTAATATTGCTAATAAAGATTGTGTGAAGTTTTGTATGAAGAGAAATTTCAGGTGTATGGAGAGAATGATATAATGAGATGAAGAATGGACTTAAGCTCAAGATTAGGGATTCCACCCCGTGTCACCCCAAGAAATATTCAAGAAGTACAAGCGTAAAAGCTTGGGGATGCCCAAGGCATCCCCTTCTTCATCAATAAAAATGTCAGGTTTCTTCCAAACAACTCACTTTTATTGTTTCATGCACAGTTGTGTTGTTCTTGGAGCGTCGTTTTCGTTTTGGTTTTTCGTTTTCGTTTTGGTTTTTCATTTGCTTGGTTGTGCTATTCCAAGTATATTCATGTTTTTATCTACCTTCCGAATTAAACTTGTTATGTGAAAATTAGTGATTAAAGCTCTCACGAACTTGATGGCACACTTTACTTTCTTGCACTTAATAATCTTGAACCATTGTGTCCATCTTTGTTGCGTATATGCTTGCGCTTTATAAGTTGAAGTTAGCAGAACCATGTATCATGGGGAACGCTTTCAACATTGCACTTGTACATTGTACCCAGTTGATATCATGATTCTTTTTCTTATGGATCCCAACGGTGTGAAATAAAAGGGGAACTTGTAAGATCATGGAGTTTGTATGTGTGTTAGAGAAACGCCTACGCCGCTAGCCTAATCCATGCCTAATCATGGTGGAAACTTGCAGCATCACAGGAGTGAACAATCTACGAAGCATTCTTCTTATAAAAGAAGAGATAGAGATTGAGAAAAAGGAAAAAAAAGATGAGAAAAGAGGAAAGAGAGAAAAAAACACCATTTTCCCATAGTAAATAAGAAAATTTCTGAGATGCTCATTGTCTGCTTTCCTTGTCATTTTGATTATGGGATAGCTCTTGTATCATGTGCAAGGGGTACCCCGTTGGTGGTTCTCTATGATACATATGTACTTACAATGACAAGAGCTTACTTGTGACTAAAGTTGAGTAGCATGAGGTTCAGTCTTCGTAAGTAAGGGGCATGAGATTTCAGCTTATAACTTGTCAAGCATATCCTCTTAGTTCTGTCACTTTAACCTTAATCACCTTCAAGATGCTTATGATAGGGGCAATGAGAGCTGAAAGCTAAAAAGTACCATAAATTTCGGAAGAGTCTGTAGCCGCCGTCATCTCCATCCCTAGATCGGGAGGGATCTGAAGATCTTCCCGGCACCCTGCCGGAGACGGGAATTCACCCTGGAGGCCTTCTTCATCATCATGCAAGCCTCCGGTGTGATGCGTGAGTAGTTCATCTCTGGACTACGGGTCAATGTAGTAGCTAGATGGCTGGTTCTCCTCCTTTGTGCTTTCATGTTTAGATCTTGTGAGCTCCATTCATGATCAAGATCATCTATTTGTAATTCTGCATGTTGTGTTTGCGGGGATCCGATGGATATTGAGATGCTATTTCAGATTGATTATTGATTCTATCATGTCTTTGTTATTTGTGATCTTGCATGCTTTCCGTTGTTAGTAGCTATCTTGGCCAAGTAGATGCTAGCAACTCCAAGAGTTAGTATTTATGCTCGATAGTGGGTTCATGCCTCTGGTAATCTAGGGAAGTGACAGAAATAACTAAGGTACTAGATGTGTTGTTGCTACTAGGGAGAAAACAACAATCCTTTGTTCATAGAACAATCGTATTGTTTACATTACACGCAATTCGTAAAGCAATTATCCGTTGCTTGCAACTTAATACTGGAGGGGGTTCGGATGATAACCTGAAGGTGGATTATTAGTCATAGATGCAGTTGGATGGCGGTCTATGTATAATGTTGTAATGCCCAATCAAGTCTCAAAGGAGTTAAGATGATTAGTATGTGAATGTATTGCTTTCTCGGTGTTTGTCAATTGCCCCACTGTAATTTGTTCACCCAACATGTTATCTGTCTTAAGGAGAGCCACCTCTAGTGAACTATGGACCCCGGTCCTTTCTTTTACATTCAATCTACAAACTATTTACTGCTTTGTGTTTACTTTCTGCAAACTATTGACTTCCTTACATTCGATACGTTTGGTCCTTTGTTTTCAGCAAAACCGGTGAGATTGACAACCTCATCGCAAGTTGGGGGCAAAGTTCTGTGGTTCTGTTGTGCAGGTCTCCACGTTGCTGCTGGCACCGGTAGTGCACCCTGCCAACGTTCAGCTAGCTACCCCTTTGGGGTGTTTCCTTGCTCCTACTAGATTGATAACCTTGGTTTCTTACTGAGGGAAAACTTGCTACTTTGCTCATCATACCTTCCTCTTGGGGATCCCCAACGAGCTCGATATATTTGGGCCATCAACAACTTTTTCTGGCGCCGTTGCCGAGGAGTCAAGGACATCTTCACAAGGGGAGTCCCTCATAATCAATCTCTTTACTTTGTTATTGGTTTCTATTTGCTTTGTTTGCTTGTTTCTTTATCAAAAACACAAAAAATTAGTTTTACAAGTTTGCTTTCTTTATCAAAAACACAAAAAATGACTACTCTTGAAAACACTAAGTTGTGTGACTTCACTAGCACCAACAACAATGATTTTATGAGCACACCTATTGCTCCACCTGTGCCTGAAGCTACATTCTTTGAGATAAAACCTCCTTTACTCAATCTTATTATGAGAGAACAATTTTCTGGTATTAGTAATGAAGATGTTGCTACCCATCTAAATAACTTTGTTGAACTTTGTGAGATGCAAAAGCATAGGGATATAGATGGTGATATTATTAAGTTAAATTGTTTCCTTTCTCTTTGAGAGGAAAAGTTAAAGAATGGTTGAATTCCTTAACTGGGAATAGTATTGATTCTTGGACTAAATGCAAGGATGCTTTCATTGGAAAATACTATCCACCTGCTAAGATTATATCTATGAGAAGTGAAATAATGAAGTTTAAACAATCTGATAATGAACATGTTGCTCAAGCTTGGGAAAGAATGAAATCTTTGGTAAAGAATTGTCCCACTCATGGACTGACTGCTTGGATGATCATCCAAACTTTTTATGCAGGATTGAACTATTCTTCAAGGAACCTATTGGATTCAGCTGCTGGAGGTACCTTTATGACCATTACTTTGGGTGCTGCAACAAAGCTTCTGCATAATATGATGGTTAATTACTCTGAATGGCATACTGAAAGAGCTCCACAAGGTAAGAAGGTAAATTCTATTGAGGAAACCTCCTCCTTGAGTGCTAAGATTGATGTTATTATGTCTATGCTCGTTAATGGGAAAGCCCATACTGATCCAAATAATGTTCCTTTAGCTTCTTTGGTTGCTCATGAAGAGCAAGTTGATGTGAACTTCATAAGAAATAACAATTTTGGCAATAATGCTTATAGGAATAATTTTGGTAACAACAATTATAAACCATATCCTCCCAACAATGGTAATGCTTATGGAAATTCCTACAACAATAATAGGAGTGCACCCTCTGAACTTGAAGTTATGCTTAAGGACTTTATTAGTAAACAAACTGCTTTCAACAAAACTATTGAGGAAAAACTCTCTAATGCTGAAAGAAATATAGCATCACTCGCTGAAGCTCAAACTTCTTTCAATAAAATGGTTGCTAAACCTGAAACTAATGATAATCCCTTTGCAGCTACTAATGCTATACAAGTAAGAATTGATGAAAATGTTAGACTATTAGTTGAATTACATGCTAAGTGGGAGAGAGAAGATGAAATTGCTAGAAACATTAGTGTTTCTACTATCACCACCACTAGTGTTGAGGCTAGTAACAGTTCTACTACTTTAGATGATAATTTTGATTTTGATCTTGATGGTTGCAATATATCTAAAGTTATTAAGTTCCTACAAAAGCTTGCTAAAAGTCCTAATGCTAGTGCTATGAACATGGCCTTTACAAAACACATTACTGATGCTCTCATAAAAATTAAAGAAGAAAAGATGAAACATAAAGCTTCTATTCCTATAAAACAAGAAGATGGTTAGGAACCCATCATTAATATGAAAGTGAACGACTTTGATTTCAAAGCTTTATGTGATCTTGATAGTAGTGTTTCTGTTATGCCTAGAAGGATTTATGATATGCTTGATTTGCCTCCACTTGAAGATTGTTATTTGAATGTCCCACTTGATGATAATGCTAAAAAGAAAATCATGGGGAGTCTTAATGATGTTCTTATTATGGTTAACAATGCCTATGTCCTCGTTGATTTCTATGTTTTGGACGTTGAATACAATGCTTCTTGTCCTATTACTTTGGGAAGACCTTTTCTTAGAACTGTTGGTGCCATTATTGATATGAAAGAAGGCACCATTAAATATCAACTCCCACTCAAGAAAGGTATAGAACACTTCTCTAAGAAGAGAGAGAAGATTTCTTTTGCTTCTCCTATGAAAACAAATTTTGGTCTTAATGTTTCTTCATTTGAGAACACTTGATTCTTTTTCTTGCTTCTTATGCCTAACTTAAAGGCGTTAAAGAAAAGTACTTATTGGGAGATAACCCAAAAGTTTTATATGAGTCTTGGAAGTTATTACTTCAGTAATAACCGCTCCTTATCCTTTTTATTTGCTATTTGTGCCAAGAGTAACCTCTAATGAGAGAGAAGTAATGATTGGTAAAGTTGCTGTCCTGAAACAGATTTCTGTGCTTCACCGTAAACATTCGTGTAAAATCTCTGTATGTCCTTTTGAGGCATGAATTTTTGTGCTTCTTCCTAGGTTGTTATCTAACTTTCGTTAGTACAACACTTTTTGATTTGAGGAACAAAAGGTCTTCTAAAAAATTCATCTTTACCTGCTAGTCTGTTTTGACAGATTTCTGCCATTTTCTGCATTTGCTTCTTGTTGGTTCCTTTTTGAGTTCTTTTGGGGAATTGACCTTTTTGAGGGAAGTGCTTCAGTAGCTAGTGTTCTAATGGAAGTTTATTTGGTGTTAGAACTGAACCTTAATACTTATTACCTTGAGTGCACTAATGTTGCTAATAAAGATTGTGTGAAGTTTTGTATGAAGGAAAATTTTCAGGTGTATGGAAGGAATGAGTAATGAGATGAAAGATGGACTAAAGCTCAAGCTTGGGGATGCCACGTGTATCACCCCAAGAAATATCCAAGAATTACAAGCATCAAAGCTTGGGCATGCCCAAGGCATCCCCTTCTTCATCAATAAAAATCCCAGGTTTCCTCCAAACGCTTCATTTTTATTGCTTCTTGCACAGTTGTGTTGTTCTTGGAGCGTCTTCTTTTTTGTTTTCGTTTTGGTTTTTTGTTTGCTTTGTTTGTTTAGTTTGCTGAATAAATTGGTTGGATCCCCTCTTTCATACATTGGTTTTCAAATAGTTTGGTTTTGTTTGGAAAAGAGTAGGAAAGTTCATGCTTATGTGGTAAAAAGAGCTTGTTTTTAACTGTGGCCTATGTTTTGTCATGCCATGCTTGATATTGTTTTGGATTTATGCTTAGTATTCTTTGCTGTAGCATGACTTATTATAAACAATTGAGATTGCTTAATGTGCATTGGATGACTCATGCGTTGTTTTAGCATATTAAAGCATAGTATAGGGGTATTCTCCTTTGATGCTTTATTTGGGTTGACTTGGCGCATGCTCACACCATGTTATGACTATCTCAAGTCACCATAAGCCTTTATGATCCTTTAGTTTTCAACTTGTAGTATCACTTTATGCTTTGATCAATGATGTTTTGTCGCTCTGCATGATTATGGCCATTATTGCTCTTTTAGTTTGTTGCTCACACTCTTTTGCTAGCCTCCACAACCAAGTATGAGTTCCACTCATGCATCAAACTCCCTAAACCAAGTTATTCCAAAGAGTCCACCATACCTACCTACTAGCTTATGCTATTCTAAGTATATTCATGCTTTTGTTTACCTTCCAAATTAAACTTGTTATGAGAAAACTAGTGATTAAAGCTCTCACGAACTTGATGGCACACTTTACTTTTCTTGCCCTTAATAAACTTGAACCATTGTGTCGTCTATGTTGTATATGTTTGCACTTATTTGTTGGGAATTAGCAGAACCATGCTGTCATGGGGAACGCTTTCAATATTGCACTGGTACTTTGTTCCTAGTTGATATCATGCTCTTTTGTCTATGGATGTCATCGGTGTGAAATGAAAGGGGAGCTTGTAAGTCCATGGAGTTATGTATATGTGTTAGAGAAATGCCTGGGCCGCTGGTCTAATCCATGATGACATGGTGGAAACCTGCAGCGTAACCATAATGAGTTGTCTATGAAGCATTCTTCTTATAAAAAAAAGAGTCCTATATTGAGAAAGAAAAAAAATAAAAAAAGAGATTATGAAAAGAGGAAAGAGAGAAAAAAGCACCATATTCCCATGGTAAATAAGAAGATTGCTGAGATGCTCATTGTCCGCTTGCCTTGTCATTTTGCTATAGGATTCTTCCATATCATCGGGCAAGGGGTACCCCATTGGCGGTTCTCTATGATACACATGTACTTACGATGACAAGAACTTACCGATGACTAAACTTGAGTAGCACGAGGAGCGACCCTCGTATTCAAGGGACATGAGATTTCTAACTTATACTTCGTCAAGCATGTACACCATAGTTTGTTCACTTTAACCTTAATCACTTCAAGATGCTTATGATAGGGGCAATGAGAGCTGAAAGCTATAAGTACCATAATTTTTGGAAGCTCTTTATGAAACTTGAATCTCTGCTTCCTTCTATGAAGGCCTTCTTTCCACCATTATATTGAGTCTCCACCTTCTACCTTTATGCACCTACTTTGAGAGCATAGTGGCCCTTCTTAGTTCTATGTGCATTGTCCCAAGACTAGTTGATTGATGCATGACTTGATATTGCTTGTTTTAAAATGTTTGTATCTAGTCACTCTTATAAACTTAGAAGGTGTCCTATGCATTTATATTTGCTACTCTATGAGGGACAAGCTGAATGCTATTATGGTATGTTTTCTTTATGTGAAACAAACAAACGTCTTGCAAAGCATTGTTATTCATGAATCTTTTGTTTGTGCCTTTTCATGTTGCATCATAGTTTCTTTGTCTTATTGCTAGAACTTTGTCTTTCATGTTATGATTGAAGTACTATGATCCCAGCTTTGAATGTTTTACAAATAATTTGATCAAGTTTATGATGGTGCATGTCACCTTAAAAATTATTCTTTCTTTTTATCACTTACCTACTCGAGGACGAGCAGGAGTTAAGCTTGGGGATGTTGATACATTGCAAATGTATCTATAATTTTTGATGTTCCATGCGTAGTTTTATCTACTTTCTTGTGTTTTGTCCACACTTTGGAGTACTTTTCATATGATTTCTTGGACTAACCTATTAACAAGAGCCACAGTGCCAGCTGCCTTATTTTTGCTTTTTTCGTTCCAGGAAAGTCAGAAAATGAATATTCTCGGAATTGGACGGGACAAAAGCCAAAGTGCCTATTTTACCGGAAGACATCTGGAGCCAGAATACGGGACGGAGAAGGGTTGGGGGTCGTCCACACCACCTGGCCGCGCGGCCAAGCCTGGCACGTGCCAGGGGGTGGTCTGGCCGACCCTAGCACCCCCTCGGCCTCTCCTTCCG